>CM021109.1:604422084-604504461 GCA_007115665.2 Sequoiadendron giganteum | reverse complement strand
GGATTAGGGTTTAAGGGTTGAGGATTGAGGGTTGAGGGATTAAGAGGGTATAGGGGTTGAGGGATTAGGGTTTAAGGGTTCAAGATTGAGGGTCGAGGGAATAAGAGGGTATAGGGGTTCAGGGATTAGGGTTTAAGGGTTGAGGGATTAGGGTTTAAGGGTTGAGGGATTAAGAGGGTATAGGTTTAAGGGTTGAGGGTTTAGGGTTGAGGGATTAAGAGGGTATAGGGGTTGAGGGATTAGGGTTTAAGGGTTGAGGGATTAAGAGGGTATAGGGGTTGAGGGATTAGGGTTTAAGGGTTGAAGTTTGAGGATTGAGGGTTGCGGGATGAAGAGGGTATAGGGATTGAGAAATTAGGTATTAAGGATCGAGGGATTAGGGTTTAAGGGTTTCAGATTGAGGGTTGAGTGATTAAGAAGCTATAGGGGTTGAGGGATTAGGGATTAAGGGTTGAGTGATTAAGAGGGTATAGGATTTGAGGGAATAGGGTTTAAGGATCGAGGAACTAGGGTTTAAGGGTTCTGGATTAAGGGTTCAGGGATTAAGAGGGTATAGGGGTTGAGGGATTAGGGTTTAAGGATTGAGGGATTAGGGTTTAAGGGTTGAGGGATGAAGAGGGTATAGGAGTTGAGGGATTAGGGTTTAAGGGTTGAGGGTTTAGGGTTGAGGGATTAAGAGGGTATATGGGTTGAGGGATTAGGGTTTAAGGGTTGAGGGATTAAGAGGGTATAGGGGTGGAGTGATTAGGGTTTAAGGGTTGAATGTTGAGGGATTAAGAGGGTTGAGGGATTAAGAGGGTATAGGGGTTGAGGGATTAGGTTTGAAGGGTTGAGGGTCTAGGTTTGAGGGATTATGAGGCTATAGGGTTTGAGGGATTAGGTTTGAAGTGTTGAGGGATTAAGAGGGTATAGGGGTTGAAGGATTACGGTTTAAGGGTTAAGGTTTGAGGGATTAAGAGGGTATAGGGGTTGAGGGATTCGGGTTTAAGGGTTGAGGGTTGAGGATTGAGGGTTTCATGATTAAGAGGGTATAGGGGTTCAGGGACTAGGGTTTAAGGATCGAGGGATTAGGGTTTAAGGGTTCAGGATTGAGGGTTGAGTGATTAAGAAGTTATAGGGATTGAGGGATGAAGAGGGTATAGGGGTTGAGGGATTAGGGTTTAAGGGTTGAGTGTTGAGAGTTGAGGGTTGATGGATTAAGAGGGTATAGGGGTCAAGGGATTAGGGTTTAAGGGTTGATGGTTGAGGGTTGAGGGAATAAGAGGGTATAGGGATTGAGGTATTAGGGTTTAAGGGTTGAGGGTTGAGGGTTGAGGGATTAAGAGGGTATAGGGATTGAGGGATTAGGGTTTAAGGGTTGAGGATTGAGGGTTGAGGGATTAAGAGGTTATAGGTGTTTAGGGATTAAGCTTTAAGGGTTGAGGGATTAGGGATTAAGGGTTGAGTGATTAAGAGGGTATAGGAGTTGAGGGATTAGGGTTTAAGGATTGAGGGATTAGGGTTTAAGGGTTCAGGATTGATGGTTGAGGGATTAGGGTTTAAGGGTTGAGGGTTGAGAGTTGAGTGTTGATGGACAAGAGTGGGCATGTGGCTGAGGGATTATGTTTAAGGCTGAGGGTTGAGGGCTGAGAGGGCTGGTCGGAGGGGTCAGAGGATTAAGAGGCATGGGGAATCAGGATTAGGGCTTAGGGTTGAGGATTAAGGAGGCATAGGGTCGGTGTACAAGGTTTAAGGCTGAGGGATTAGGACATGGGCTGAGTGATTGAGGGCATACAAGCTGAGGATTAGGGCTTAAGGTTCACACTGGAGGGTTGAGGATTAAGAGAGGGCATAGGGACCATAAGCCGTGGCTTCAAGGGCTGAGGATTAGGGCTTACGGGGTTGAGGGCTTTAGGCTGAGCCATTAAGAGGGCATGTGGGCTGAGGGATTAGGGCTTACATGGCCGGTGGGTTGAGGGATTAAGAGGGTATAGGTGTTTAGGGATTAGGGTTTAAGGGTTGAGGGTTGAGGATTGAGGGTTGAGGGATTAAGAGGGTATAGGGGTTGAGGGATTAGGATTTAAGGGTTGAGAGTTTCGGGTTGATGGATGAAGAGGGTATAGGGGTTGAGGGGTTAAGAAGGTATAGGGGTTGAGGGATTAGGGTTTAAGGGTTGAGGGTTGAGGGATTAAGAGGGTATAGGGGTTGAGGGATTAGGGTTTAGGGCTTCAGGATTGAGGGTTGAGGGATCCCACTCTCTCCCTCTCTCCCTCTTTCTCTATCTCCCACTCTCCCCCTCTGTCCCTCCCTCTCTATCTACCACTCTATCTCCCACTCTCTCCCTCTGTCTTTCTCCCACTCTCCCCTTCTCCATCCCTCTCTATCTTCCACTCTCGCCCTCTCTCCCTCCCACTCTCTCATAAACCCCTATACTATCAAAAATACACTAAGAAAACTTAATTTCAGATAATGCGAGGGCGTTTTCTAGTTTACTAAAATGGTAAAAAAATCATTATACCCATGATTTGAAGGCCCATAGTCTGCATATTCCCCTGGTTTTGCACGTGCTCTGACAAAAAATATATTTTTGATGATGTTGTGAAGTGTGCAAGTATCTTTTGCACTTTCCATCACCTTTTCTATTATCTTTTTACCACCTTTGCATGAAATAGCAGAGTTTCAACATTTAAAGACATATAATATCAATTGAAGTTTGAATTCCATTGAAAAATGATATACAATTGAAGTGTGGAAGGGAACTAGCTTTTGAACAAGTCAAATTGTTGTGGAGTTTGAAGAAAGAAGAAGCTAAGGCTACATAATTGGGTTGAATTCCTCCATTTGAAAGTCTGGTTTTTAAGGTATGTGATGTCTTTAGAAATTTTCTTTCATTTTATTATGGCTTGCTTTCATTTTTGTTTGTTATTATAACCTTAGGTTGTTAATGCACATTTTAAATTACCAAATTATATACACAATTATTTACACTAGCCAATTATAGAAATTCAGAACCATTCACCAAAATTCATCCTTTAAGACCATTCGCAGACCATTCCAAAGCATCAAACATCTTCAAAATACCCTGCACAAGGTCAAAAGTTCATTACATAGACCAGTCCTTTAACAATTGATGGGGAGTCTTATCTTTCAATAGCAATATTTCTCTTCCCAAGACCTATTATTTGGTATTCCTAGGGTATTCCTCTCTACCCTACTCAGGGATCCCTCGTAAACCCCTCTCACCTCATAAGACTCTCCATCAATTTCAAATTCTTCACCATTGCTCTCAATTCACCACTAAGCTTCCTTGGGCTCCACACTGACCCAAAGTATCCTAACCACTCAAGGGGCTACGAAAGGGTATTCTAACTATCCCCTTGTTGATTTGACTCCTCACTTATCCATCTCATAGGATTCTTTCACGTTGTACCCATTGCTTTCTTGAAAAACCTAATTAAGCCTCCTAGAACCCATTTTCTTGGCTTTTCTCAAAAAAGGTCTTAACAACCCACAAATATTTTTATAGATTCTTTCTAGTGGTGCCATAGGCTTCAATATTTACTAGGTGTTTAGTCCCTTTGGCGTCCGTACATAGGACTGTCCTCATACCCCCTATTTTCGAGGGTTTCTAGGGTTCTGGCTCCTTTTTCCAACTTTGAGGGCTTCAATGACCTCCTCAACTCTCCTCGCACACATGTTTGGAATACATGTGCCCACACTCTCTTGCTCTTGATTGGCACAAACTAGTCCATTTAGCAACTTTCTTTACTAATGTCCTCTCCAAGCCACTAGCCAAAATGCACTTGCACTTGCCTAGTTCTTGATGAATTCACCATCTCCCCTGCAAACCAAGACACCACACACCATATGTACACTGTAAAAAAATTACCCTACTTGATTCCAAGTTTCCATGGTAGCCTTGCCATAGGAATTCAAGTGGGGATCATTATTTCCAAAAACTGGCTTGAACTGGCTATGAGACCAGAAACTCTAAAAACTTGCAAAACATAAAGCAATTGAACTAAATGGCTAATATAATGCTTCACAAAGTAATTATGTGACACAATTGAAAGACTCAAATCATTAACAGGTCCTTTCAATCCATTCTTGACTGGATGAAGGCACAAAAACAAAAATTCAATGAAATTTAAACTCTTCCAACTCACAAATTCCCCTTCCAAAACTCGAAATCATACAATAGCTTTCCCGCATGCTAAATTATGGTTTTTATGACCTTATATACCTTTCTTCCATGTGCTAGGACCCTTGGGTCGGGCTTAGAGCATCATTAATTCCCTTTTCCCACTTTTAGGACAAATTGCCAAGTCTACATGGACTAATTTGCCTAATTTCATCATTCAGGCTTCTCCAAACTTCAAGGCTCTAGACTACCCTAAGTTTGCCTTAACTCACACATCAAAAACACTATTGGGACTTTACATCATAGTCCTTATTCCCTTGGTGGTTGGCTAAAACCATCAACAATAAAAGACTACTTTTGTACAAGATGATTGTAAGTATTATTTAAATGAAGCCTTCAATGACATATATTTTTCAATTATCTTGAATGGATACATTTTTTAGGAACTAATATTCATCTCATTACTATGGTATAGATAAAATTATTTTCCATGCCAAAGAAAAAGACAAAGAGGAAACTAACAGATGAAGAGAACGAAACCTTGAAAGAAAAGGAGAGAGTTCGAGTGGTGGCATATCGTGAAAAGAAGAAATTGGAAACGATTGATGAAAACAACTTGACTGTAGAGGAACCTCAACCGTCAAAAAGAAAATGGGAATTGGCAGCACAAAAGGCATGAATGCGAAAGCATCATCGTAAGATAGATTCAGATACTGTAGTTGGAGACACACCCTCTACGACAAGTGAATATGAAGGGACACCATTAAGCACAAGCGAATATGGAGGGACACCATCTAGCACAAGTGAATATGGATGGACACCATCTACTGAAAGTGAATATGGAGAGACACCATTTATAGCAAGCGAATATTGTTGGACACCATCCAACACATCTCAAGTTGAGAGTACATCATCACTTGAAATTGACTAAGAAGGTATGCCATTATTCCCATGTGAACCTCAAGGTATGCCTTCGTCTGCACCCTCGATTGAAGGTATGCAATCTAGCCCACCTCAATTAAATATTGATGAAATTCCTAATGTTGAGATGTATGTACCTAGGAGAACACCACCAAGAATTTTGCGTAGAAAACCAAAGTATTTGATTAATATTGATGATGAAATTTTGCAGCACATGGAAGGTAAGATTTCAACATGCACTTGTAGAAGATATGCTGATAAGATTTGGGAAAGATTCTTTGAAAGGCTAAATGAGACTGCAAGATGTCAACTATTTGTTGAAATGTTGAAGGGTGTAAAGTATAGGAACATCATGAAGAGTCTTGGGTTGAGAACATCGAATGCATCAAGTGAAGACACTATTGTGAAGAATCTAATGGATGCTTATGAGAGTGTGGGTAAGACCTCACACTCAAAGGATAGTAATGTCACCTGACGTGTCATTACATTGACTTTGGTAAGTTGTCAAACAAAGAGAGCTCGCCTAATTAGAAAGACTAGTGAAAAAACAGGAATTAGTAGAAAAAATTTATCAAGAGCCATTCAAAGGTGGCAAAGAATTGAGGGAAATGATACAAATGAATTATGGGCATTCTCGGGGAGACTGTCATGAAAAGATAAAGAAGTTGTCGAAGCCTTGAGAACACTAATTGAAGAGTATTGGAAGAATAACACAAGGCGATCTCCAAATCAAAGGGATGTGGTAAGAAGGAGAATCAGTAGTCAGAATCGTGAGCCACATCCAAAGCATTTTTTAGATATGACTCAAACCCAATTTTTTCAGAAATTTGAAAATGATTATCCTCAAATTAGTATTTCTCAAAGATATTTTGAACTACTTAAACCTTTTTTTGTCAAGATAAATCACACACCCACTACTTGTTGTTGTAGACTACATATTGAATTTTCTAATCATTATGATGTTTATCGTTCTATATGTTTAGATTTGCATACTAACGATGTTTTGCAGGATTGTGGCATAGAAGCCCCACCAAAATCTTCAAGAGAGTTCTTATCAAAAAATTTATGTCAAATAGAGGATGGCTAGATATTCTATAGGACAACATGCTTGGATGGTTCATGCGAGCACAGTGGTGGCTTCCAGCGTATGCCAGTATGTCAACATATGGAAAGCATAGATGAGGTGGGACAAAAACTAGTAGAGTTCGGGAAGTATAAAATAGTGGCATATGCTACAAAAGATGGGTCTCAAGCAAAAAGGTTTGATTTGGTTATTGAGAAGATTCCGGTGTACAAATTTATGACCACATTTTGTGACAGAACATTGTTTAAGTATGCAATGCATACCCATAGAGCCCGATGGTTGGACACATAGTTCAAGCTATGCAAGGACACCTTTCCAGTTGGAAGCATAGTATCCGTGGTTGAATTTGCAGAGAACTACACTCTACAACCACAACATGAGGTGCAGTGACAATATTACAACTCTACACAAGTTTTGATATTTGTGCACATAGCATTCTTTCATGCATCTGATAGTACAGATGAGCAAAGGAAGGTATTGAGGGAGTACCACTTTTACATTAGTGATGATCGTACACATTCTCCAAAGTTCATGCAAGGTTGCTTCTAGATGTTCTATAGTGGTTTGGCTCAGAGGGGCATATAATATGATCAACATATAATATGGTCTGATAACTGTGCAGCATAGTTGAAGAACTTGCACATGTTTTACTGGTTGTGCAGGATGCATGTCATTACAGGTGTTCAACATATGTGGAACTTTTGTGAGGCTGGACATGGAAAGGGGGAGAATGTGTGAAAAGAGCATTAGCATGAGAAGAGTTAAAGTATAAAGACAGTGCAAAGTTGATAGATGCAAACTCAATCATCGAGTGGTGTAATTCTTTGATGGATGATACTAACATTGCACCATATAAAGACTATTGTACACTAATAGGATCAAGTGAGGTACACTCTTTCGTTAGCTCAAATACAAGTTCATGGAGTATCGATACACGGAAGATGGCATGCTTTTGTTCTTCATGTACAATGCAAGTCTGGAATGATTGTGAGTCAGGGGAGTGGATTGACAAATGGTTCACAAGTTATCTTAGCCCACTTCACACATATCACCCTCCGATGGCATTGGAACTGACACAGATAGAATCATCGATCGATTTTGACCACATATCAGATCTAGTTCAACGAGGTGATATATCTGCATTCTTAGTTGTTGAAATTCCATATCGTTAGATCTTACTTTGTACTGTATTTGTAATGTTGAAAAATTTCAAGAGATTTTTTGCACATATCAATTCAGGGCATGTTTACGCAATTATTGTAGATGAAGACAATGAAGAGGGAACAAACTATTACTTGTGTCATTGTGTTGAGACCAAAAAGAAATTGGAGGCCCCAGTTATAGATGGAAAAAACATCGAATAAACTACAGGTTCAGTTGTGGTTACTGGAACATGGCTTAGAAGGTACCCACATTCAAGTGTTAAATATTGGCTATTGATGTGTTTGACATGCATCATAAGATTATTCATTACTCGAACCTTGTCATGGCATCCAATGTTCATTTGACCAAAATATGGGGGTAGACCTTTGAACAAGACGGAAGGTCTGTGAGTTTGACCATGAGGCAATACTTGACACAATAAAGAGTAGAGCAGACCCAGATGGTTCGTTGGATTAATTTGTAAGTATATGCACATTGGTTCTTATTAATTTATACTTGTATGTACATTAATTTGTTTGATGCCAATTCTATCATCTTCTTTTACAGTGATTGGTGTCCCCTTGCAAAAAATGCTGATATATGAGCCATCAAAGAGAATGTCAACTAGAAAAGTAATGCAACATCCTTATTTTGATGCCTGCATGCAAGATCTGTAAGTTCCTTCCATCTATTTTTATTTCATTTCCATTTTGGATGCTCTTTCTTTTTCTCTTTTAATTTGTGTATTTGTAAGTAAACTACTAAGGGTTGATTGATCTTTCATTGCAGAAAATGCTGATTTAAGAGCCATTATCAAAAATCTCAGCCAAAAAAGCAATGCAACATACTTATTTTGATGATTTTGACAAATCTCAATTTTGATTTCAAGCCATTATAAGAGATCATGTGAAGCTTAGTGAGAGAATCTCAAGTTACTCATTTGAAGTTAATGTCATGATGAGCACCTATGATGTAGACATTTAAAAAGAATCTTGAATGTATGAGTGACATTGAAAAAGATCTGAGAGAACGAAGTGCCAGAGGCATTGTAATAAGATTTAATTACATAATGAGATATACTCAAATATTGTAAGGTTGAAGTTCATGTTTGGTGTAGTAGCACCTTGTTCTGTAAATTCCTTGAGTAGGAAAATTTGCAAACTTTGAATTTTGAAATGTAAACAATGTGAAAAAGGTCATGTAAACAATTTGTACACATTCTTTTGCAACTCGTGTGAGCAAGCGGACTGTTCCAATACATCCTAATAGGTATGTTTAAGGTAGGCATGGTCCTCTTTCGCACCGAAACACGTGGAATTGCTCTGAGCTATGTTCCACCGGATCGATCCCTTAAGGGTCAAAAGTGCAAAATAGTTGCAAACTTCAGCATGCTAATACATGGATACCGTGATACTTAGAATCTTCTCATCTAATCCTACAGAAAGGTATTGGACCCCTCTAGAAAAAAATTTCTCGATTTTGGCTATCTTGGAGTGGTTTTCTCGTGGTAGCAAATTTTCACTTGATGGAAAACATGTCAAATTCAAGTTGTGCAAAGTTGCAAAGTGGTGCAACTTTCACTCTACAACTCATGTGAGCAAGTGGACTCTTCCACCACATCTGAATAGGTATATTTATGGTAGGCATGGTCCTATTTCACACCGAAACACATGGAATCGCTCTGACCTATGTTCCACCGGATCAATCCCTTAAGGGTCCAAAGTGCAAAATAGCTGCAAACTTGAGCATGCTATTACTTGGATACCATGATGCTTAGGAACTTCTCATCTGATCCTACAGAAAGGCATTAGACCCCTCTAGGAAAACCTCTCTCAATTTTGGCTATCTTGGAGTGGTTTTCTCATGGTGGCGGATTTTCACTTGATGGAAAACGTGTCAAATTCAAGTTGTGCAAAGTTGCAAAGTGGTGCAACTTTTGCTCTACAACTTGTGTGAGCAAGCAGACTATTCCAACATGTCTGAATAGGTATTTTTATGGTAGGAATGGTCCTCTTTCACATCGAAACACGTGGAATCGCTTTGAGCTATGTTCCACCGGATCAATCCCTTAAGGGTCCAAAGTGCAAAATAGCTGCAAACTTCAGCATGCTATTACTTGGATACCGTGATGCTTAGAAACTTCTCGTCTAATCCTACAGAAAGGTGTTGGACCCCTCTAGAAAAACCTCTCTCGATTTTGGCTATCTTGGAGTTGTTTTCTCGTGGCGGCAGATTTTCACTTGATGGAAAACGTGTCAAATTCGAGCTATGCAAAGTTGCAAAGTGTTGCAACTTTCGCTTTGCAACTCGTGTGAGCAAGCGGACTATTCCAACACATTCAAATAGGTATTTTTATAGTAGGCATGGTCCTCTTTCGCACCGAAACACGTGGAATCGCTCCGAGCTATGTTCCACCGGATCAATCCCTTAAGGGTCCAAAGTGCAAAATAGTTGCAAACTTCAGCATTCTATTACTTGGATACCGTGATGTTTAGAAACTTCTCATCTAATCCTAAAAAAAGGTGTTAGACCCCTCTAGAAAAACCTCTCTCGATTTTGGCTATCTTGGAGTGGTTTTCTCGTGGCAGTGGATTTTCACTTGATGGAAAATGTGTCAAATTCAAGTTGTGTAAAGTTGCAAAGTGGTGCAAATTTCGCTTTGCAACTCGTGTGAGCAAGCAGAATATTGCAACACATCCAAATAAGTACGTTTATAGTAGGAATGGTCCTCTTTCACACCGAAGCACGTGGAATCGCTCTGAGCTATGTTCCACCAGATCGATCCCTTAAGGGTGCAAAGTGCAAAATAGCTGCAAACTTCAGCATGCTATTACTTGGATACCGTGAGGCTTAGAAACTTCTTGTCTGATCCTATAGGATTGCATTGAGCCTGTCTACAAAAACCTCTCTCAGTTTTGGCTATCTCGGAGTGGTTTTCTAGTGGTGGCGGATTTTCACTTGATGGAAAAAGCATCAAGTGCAAGTAGTGCAAAGTTGTAGACTGGTGCAACTTTCGTTTTGCAACTTGTGTGACCAAGCAGACTATTCCAACACGTCCGAGTAGGTATTTTTATGCTAGGCATGGTCCTCTTTTGCACCGAAACATGTGGAATCACTCCGAGCTATGTTCCACCAGATCGATCCCTTAGGTTGGAGGAGTCTTAAGTTGCAAATTTGTAAGTTGTGTAAAGAAAAAAATTTGAAATGATATTGAATGGCCCACTTAGCAATCATTGCATCTAAGTGATGCTCATAGAGGTGAGGCACTAGGCCTTCCCAGGAGGTCACCCATTCCAGTATACTCCAGCTCAAGTGCTTAACCATGAAGTTTTTTCCCCAAGAAGGATAGTGGAAAAGGTAGAATCCAATGTAATTTTGATGAGTGGAAAGGAATTCCTAAGAGACATGAAGGAGGAAGAAGGAGTTGTCTATGCAATCATTTTGAAGCCAAAGGAGGAGGAGTCACCTAGTCGGCTACCTATGACAGCAGAGGTGAAGCAACTGTTGAATTAGTTCAAGGATATCATTTGTGAAGGCACACCAACTACACTACCACCTAAGAGGGAAATCAGTCATCAAATTGACTTTGTACCAAGAGCAACATTGCCTTAACAAGGCTGCATACAAAATGACACCGAAGCAGAACAAGCAGATAGGAAGGCAAGTTCAAGAACTTTTGGACCAAGGGTTGATCAAGAAAAGCATAAGCCCATGTGTTGTTCCAGTGGTGTTGGCACCTAAGAAGGGAGATAAGTGGAGAATGTGTACTGATTCTAGGGCCATAAATAGGATAACCATTAGATATAGGTTTCCTATTCCTAGGATAGAAGACTTAATGGATTGTTTAGGGGGGTGCTAGGTACTACTCAAAGATTGATTTGAAAAGTGGCTACTGTTAGATTAGGATGAAAGAGGGAATAAGGACTATGATATAAAGTCCCAAGAGTGTTTTTTATAAGTGGATTGGAAATAGGTTTGTTAGGGGCTTGTGGTTTGGGTAAGTCTTGGACATTGTAAGAATTTTGAGCAATGTTGCCTTGGCTATTTGTCCTAAAAGTTGGAAAATGACATTAATGATGCTCTAAGCCTGATCGAAGGGTCCTAGAATGTGGGAGAAAGGTATATAAGGTCAGAGAAACCCTAATACCTGGGTTGGAGGATTGTTTTCATGAATTGAGACTTGGAGAGTACATTTTTGTGATTGGAAGAGAGCAAGTTTTCATTGAATTTCTGTGTTTGAGCCTTCACCCAGTCAAGAATGGATTGAAAGGACCTATAGAATGCTTTGAGTCTTGAATTTGTGTCACTTACTTACCTTGTGTAGCATTAGATTAGTCATCTAGACCGACTGGTTATCTTTTTGCAAGTTTTTGGTTTTCTTGGTCTCATTGCCGGTCTAGGCCAGTTTTGTGAATAATGAGTCCCACTTGACTTCCCATGGATTTCCTCTCATGGACACTTGGAATCAAGGTGGGGACTATGTAAATAGTGTACATATGGGTTTTGGGGTCTTCTTTTGCAGGGAAGGTGATGAAATCATCAAGCACAAGGCAAGTGCAAGTGCATTCTGGCTAGTAGCTTGGAGAGGACAACAGCAAGGAGAGTTACTAAATGGATTGGTTTGTTCCAATAAAGAGTATTAGAGTGTAGGCACATGTATCTCAGTCATGTGTGTGCCAGGAGGAGAGCTGAGGAGGTCGTTGAAGCCCTGAAAGAAGGAAAAAGAGCCAAAAACCATAGGAACCCTTGAAAATAGGGGGTTTGAGGACAATCATATGTACGAAAACTTGTAGGACCTAAGGCCTCATAAATATTGGAGCCTTGATGATCAAAAGAAATAATTTACAAAAAAATTCAGGGGTTGTTAAGACTGATTGTGAGAAAAGTCAAGAAAACGGGTTCTAGGAGGCCAAATTGGGCAGAAGGCTACAAGGCCTAAAATTGAGTTTTTCAAGAAAGTGATGGGTAAAAGGTGAAAGAATCAAATAAGATGGATTAGTGGGGAGATAAATCAACAAAGGGACAACTAGGATACTGGTACAGGGACACCTCGACTCTTGAAATTTATGACAAGCTTCATAATTTGGTAATGTTTTAGTCATTTAGAATTTCGTGGGACCATGTTAAGAAATGGTTAAGTGTTTAAAATTGCAATGATATATTCATCAAAAGGATTAAATGACAGTTTTAACCAAATGGGAATATCGGGTAGATGAACAATTTGTCTAACTACCCTAGAATCTCTATAAAGAGACAACATGTAACCGAATATAGGGAGATAGAGGAAATAGAGAGTGCAACTACGTGAAAATAAAAAAGAGAGTAAACAAGAGGGAGAAGAAATCGGGCTCTCTGGCCTTCGACCAAAGAGCCATTTAAAGCATGTATGTTTTTGAAGTGTTAATATCTGGAATTCGTTAAAGAGGAGTTTCCATTTCCCGTCGTGTCGTTCTCTCTATCTTTCTTGGTTTATTGTTTTGAAAATTGTGAATGTAGATTAGTTTTGAAGGATTCACTATTGTTTTGAATGTCATGTATGTCTTGTTTTTGGGTTTCTTTATGATAGTCCCGAATGGAATGGGAAAAACGGTTTCAGTTGATAGGGAATATACATAATATAACCGAGTGTGAAATTCTTGTATGGTTTTAAATGTATAATAGTTTTCAAAGAAAACATTACATCGCTCGACCATTGTGTTTGAACAATGTGTGACTCGGGCTTTGAACAATGGAAAGGTGGCGGATAGAGTTAGGGACTTAAGAACATGTCTTGATCATTAGTGATCAATAGTGATTAGTACGTTAAGGAGTGAGAAGGGTGGATGAGCCACTGTCTTGTGTTGTTTCCTCTGCATCAGAATGGTATCAGAGGCAGAAGGTTCTGAGCATGTAGAAGGCAATCTACACCAGGAAGTAGCATGGGTTCTTGGTTGCAAGTTGATCCATCCAAGCTATAGGAAGGACGCAGTTGTTCTTGCGTGTGTGAAGATCTCATGTTGGGGTCTTCGTATTGTCTACACCAAGATGAAGCTAGGTAGAAGGTGCAATGAGAGCAACCACTAAGAGAAGGATGGGAAGCATCTTCTAGAATCTTGTGTGGGTAAGATGGCAGTATTTAGGATTCAATGGTAGTATTTAGATATATAAATATTATGATATTGCTATCAGGATTCAATCATGTAGTTTTACAAGTCAAACTCATTGACCCATGATTCATCAGTAGTGGTTCACAAGCACCCATCTCTCATGATAATGAATGGTTCATAAGGAGGAAGATAAATCTTCATAAATTTCTTCTATCACAAATGAGATAAGTGCTTGGTTTCATGAAGGTCATGAGACAACCATTAATAGGGAGTGGATACATGAAGAACTAATGGAGAATGATAATGGCTTCAGACCTGCTATAAAGGGATTTTTTTTTCGTTTCAATGATGCAAGAGGTTTTTGGTTTCACTACCAAAATGAGCCTACGAAGAATGCATGTGAAACTCCTTTTGACCTTGAGGGTGTACTTACTCCATCTCAAGGATCATGTATTGAGGATGACATAGATCAATGCTATGGCTAACCAATTAATAATTATACACGTGAATAAGTCAAACATGTACATGTCAATAAGGGAACTACAAGTACTCATAAACACGTAAGCCTCAAAAAGTATACACATGAATACATAGTATACACAAATTAAAACAAAGTATATGCACAAATACAAGGTATATGCATGAAAACATGTAAGCCACAAAGTATACACTCGAATGCATGTAAGTAACAAAGTATACATGTAAGTTGTAAAGTATACACTTGAATATACGTAACTCATATCTATTGAACCATCAATTTAGAATGAAAATATGGACAAAATAGCCATATAGGCTTACGAGAATGCCATCTAGGCATACAATGTCAAATATGTCCAATAAAAAATATGTAGAAAAATGTCGTGCAGGCATACAATAAAAGACTATGGAATCAAAACTCATTGCTCTCCATGCCCAGGAAATAAAATCTTTCCCTTTCCTTTTCGCTCGGATGGTGATAGGTCTGTCACTTATTTTTGCTATGCTTGTGGAGTGCTCCTACTACTCCTCCTAGGGTTTAGTTCATGGTGAAGTTTTAACTATTACAATAAGAAGTAAAGACATGAATATATAGAAATTACATTATTAAAAATGATATATTTGACAAAATAATCACTTATAGCCATCTCACGATCTCTCTCCACAAGGGAAATATCCTCACGCCCATGCTCAGGCATGCTCAAGCCCTGTATAAACCATACAAATAGACAAAAACTACATGAATCAATAATGGTTTGACTTCTGACTAACTAACATCTATAACAACAAATGTAAATTAAAATTTACTAATTTGCCTCATACCTCTTCTATCAGAGCCATCGAGGATTGTATAGCAGATGTCACACCAATATCCATTGCCCTCATCACATTCGGAGGTGTATCATCTCGCAACAACTAGAAATAAAACAACAAATTATTCAACGTAATCAATGATGTGCATGTATAAACTACACAAATCTATTAAGTACTTGATTCATTAGTTAAACTCTTTATTCTATTACCCGTGTGAAGGTTTGAGTAAATCCATTGCCACTGGGAAGTGTTCCATCAAAACCTCCAATATTAGTCTGTTCAACATCCAAAATTGCATATTAAATTACCATTCGTAAAACAATTCCTTTAATATGCAATAAACTTATAATTGTTTACTAGTTACATACCCTAGCGATAGGTGTACTACAAAAATAGGTTGGTGGGGGGTCGGTGTATCCAGTCTCAACACTATGACCCTACAATTTTATTAAAATCATAAAACATTTTTAGTTAATCTTGCATTTCAAAATCAAAATTTAATAAATTAAATTCAATGAACACATGCAATAACTTTTACCTGATTATCAATGCCATATGCCTCATGCAAAATGTCAGCTGCCCTCTCCATCTCCATAGCTGCAGACGGATCCTGCATACCAGTCTCCTGAGGTTCGATGGGGTCATGTGAATAAGTAGCCCTACAAGATTGACACACATGTGTTCGAAGACCACCACTAGAAGACTCCCCTGGATGGCACTGTAGAATAGGGCTAGTATGATGGATGACACTCTGGGTCAAAGTGCTGATTGCCTACAATGTCTCTACGTCAGCACTTTCCTTCACGACAGAAGGCATAACAATGTGCTCATGAGGTGGCCTAGCGAGATCTCGTCTACCTTGCCGCGTAGGATCTAGCTGTGCACCAGGTCTATCCTGAGCTGACCCCCCACCTCTCCCCTAGAAACCCCTCATATCAAAATAATTTGGGATTTTGTTCAATATGAACTCACTGTATAGTTTCCTAAGGAAATATTGCGGGACCTCGCAATTGTTGCACGGTGGGTAATTGAAGACCATGTACCACCTATCATAAAATCGCTCCTTCATTTGTTGGTGGTGGCACCAATGGATAGGAAAACTCTTTGCATTGAGGGTAAGATTTTGATTTGTTCATGGGTCGGTGAATAATGAGCACAAATCACCTTTTGTTATTTTAAATCTTTCACATCCTTGTATGATAGTTTATTTGTATAATACTCCCTAGCCGCCTGTCTCCTATCTTCCCATCCAGTTATTTGTTTGCTAATTGAATCTATGTTTGTTAACATATCTTTCAAGGAATTTGCTAGGGTGATTCTTTATGTGGTTGAACCATTTGGATCACTCAACCTATTGATTAAATCCTCAATTTTTTTTTCATTGTTTTCAATTTCACTCATTAAATTTTGTTGAGTGCCAGGAGGGGGTTGAGTGATTGGTGGAGGAGGTTGATTTTGTGGTTGATTTTGATCTTGAGGATTTTGAGGGTTTGCAGGTTGATTTGCATCTCCTAAAATTTCAAACAAATAGATATCAAATTCAACCTAAAACTAACAAATTCAAAATAAAAAGCATAGAATCCTTACCTCTTATAGCTCCTCGTTGTCGTGGTGCGATCGTTGCGAAGAAATACCTCTCCTTGAATGTGAGTGCGCTATTTTGGTGTTTTTGGCTACGGGTGCACAAAAAAACCAGTCGAAATGCAAATGAGAGATTTGCATTTCTTTTCTTGCTTTTAACAGTCGATAACGTGAGTGCGTGATAATGCGCTCGCGTTATTGCTTTGTAGTTTTTTATCCTTCGGGACCTTGCCTAGGTTTAATTGACGACATAATGCGAGCGTGTTATAACGCACTTGTGTTATGTCCAATTTTTTTTTTTTAAAGGGTGTGCACGGAATGGCTACCCATTTCCATGCACTTGCCCTTGGTGAAAATTTCAAATGTCAATGTAGTAGTATTTAAATTTTAGGGTAAAAATAAGAAGTAGGTGTTTGTCTGACCACCCTAACCACAATAAAATGATAATATTTTTTTATAATCTTTTAGATATAAGTAGAGGACTCATGTCCCGATGTGATGCATATTTTTTTATAATTTTTTTCCATGTAAATAATTAATTATGAATTTTTTATTAAAAATTTTAAAAAATATAAAACTCGTCTGTCTAACCGCCTTAACTTGGTCAAAAATTCATGAAATTCAGTTTTTTTTTTTAATCCTATAGTATGCAAAGCATAGAATGTGACGCATGTTTTGGATTCAAAAAATGTGATACCATTTGAAAGTTATAGATGTTTTTCAATCAGCCTATCGATCAGGACTTAATTCATAATTCTAATAGAAAATGAATAATAATAATTTATTAAATTCAACGTAAAGAATAATTTATATTGGTGGAAAGCTGAGAATTTCCTCTAAGAACCCTTTTCGTTTCATCAATTTTGGGTAAAAAAAAGGTCATCAGCCACATGGGCCAACATATGGCTTACATATTGCCACTTTTTGGCCCATCATGATCCTGCACATACCCTATTGTTGAATCCAATAAAAAGAGAAGAATATATTTAAAAAAATAAATTAGGATGTTATGTAAGGTGGGCGGAAAATGCTACAAGGTAATAATAGATAGTGATAGAATTGATAATTTAGTTTTAGTTGAAATGGTTGATATATTGGGGTTAAAAATAACAACTCACCCTATTTTGTACAAAGGTTTCATGGTTACAAAAAGGGCACCAAATATTGATTTATCATCAATTCCAAGTGAATTTTTGAATACACACTTATGAAGATGATGTGTGGTGTGATAGCATGCCTATGGATGCATTCCACTTACTCTAAGGAAGATCATGGTTGTTTCATAGAAATATAGTTCATTATGAAAGGGAAAACACTAACACTCTGGATAAAAATAGAAGAAAACATACTCTTAAACACCATTGGTAACTAAGGAATAAGAGGTGGAAAAAATTAATATATTTTGTTGTGGTTTGCAAGGTGCCATAGGGAGATGCAAAAAATAATAGTAGTGACATTCACTAATAATTTAATGGGTGACTTGAATAATTTGATGATATTGTGTCCATGGAATTACAAGAGAGACTACCACTTATGAGAATCATTATCAATCATATTGATTTTATCCTAGGGGAAAATTTATCTATCAAGGATTCTTGCTATAGATAAAAAAAACTCACTCGCTACTGAACACAACTTATCCACGATTCCCAATTATCTTAGGTAGTTCCCTCACCCTCAGATTGCAGCATAAACTACTGCTTTCTTCAAATGATAAATTTCTCAATTTTACAAACGAATACAATTTCATTTGTCAAAAATAAAACCATTTTCAAAGTTTCACAAAAAATATGGGAAATTGAATAATCTCATACAATTTTCTATGAAATCTATTTACACAAAATATCTTGGAAATTTCAATATTTTGCATACATTTGTGTAAATTTGAATGAGTCAATTTCTATGTTCCTTTACCCATGTATTTTTCTAGCCTATGCAATATTCTTTCTGCATCTTCACTATGGTTTCTTTTTCCCTAATTGATTTCATTTTGAAAGATTTATTAATTTTCCATAGTGTTACTCATTCGCGGCCTTTTCCTTCTCTACTCTAAAATTTTATTTGCAAATTAATTTAAAATGACAACAGTATTGGGCTCGATCCCTTCTCACTATAATTCCATTTCCATTCCTTTGTGACTCCTATGTGAAGGTGCATAATCCAACTTTATCAATTCCTTGGGTTTGACACAGCATAATCTCATTTTCTTTGTAGCCTTTTCTCTTGCTACCTCTCATTCACTGTATGTTCTTCCGAATTCAAGTTTACAATTTTTTAACTATCTAAAATTCTTTACTCCTTGTGCCCCCACTCGTCCTATTTTCCCACAAGTTGACCTCTTCATGGTACTATTCCTACTCTTATTTTTTGTTAGTTGAACCACCCGATTTTTCCCTCTAATTGGCCATTTCAACAATTATCATTTTATTTTGGAATTTGATTTTTTATCTAGGGCACCCCTTCACATTTACATGCCCCATCACATTCACTACATCAATATTTACATTACATTTGATTTAAAAAAAAAAAAAAACTGTTTCTAAAACATGCCATCCTAAAAATGTGTCCATAAAACTATACTTTCTCTAGCTTTAGAATATTTAAATTCCTAGTAATTACAAAGTTGTCTTATCATCTAGCTGCAAGAAAATAATCCACTTACAGTTGGTGCTAAGAAGGTAAATTGATTTTCTTTTAGGAAACCTCTAATGAGTGAAGACTACACAAGTGAGAAAACATCAAACATACACCAATGAACTTGAGCAAAATCTACCAAAATGAAGAGAGACCAAAGTAAAAATCAAAGAAAAATAAAATCATATAAAAATTTTTTTTGGGCAATGCAGGATCACCAATTTTCCTATTTTCTCTTGCATCATACACTTCAAATAATTGAAATGTTCCCTAAGTTGACAAATTTGGGAACATTTGGAGATACATGGAATGGTGATTCCATGGTTTTTTTAATCCAAATTTTCTCCTTGTCCATGGGGGTCTTGTTGCATATTGTGGTTATGTTGCTGATATGTGGTTGACATTGATGTCAACACTAATAGTATTGAATATTATGAAGGTTGTATATGTCAAGGATATTGAGAAAATTAGAATAATTATGTTGTAGGCAAATTGTGAAGATCTGAATTGTGGAAAGTTGTGTATGTTGATAATCAGAGCTTGTGCATTAAAGGGTTTGTTGCTACACCTATCTAGTATGTTCTCCAAGAGTTTCAATGGCACACATCAAGATTATTGAAAGTAATGAGTTTTTGAGTTTGTACAATTATTTTGTTACTGTAGTAGGTGTTTCTAGAAGAAGAGAATGCAATTATAGTAAATTGATTTATTGTGTATGCTTCTTTGATGTTCAATGATGTTTCTAGATCATTCTCTATCATTATGATACACCCACGTTGATCGATGTGCTCGTGATTGAAGATTTTCCTTTATGTGTTCTAGGTTTTCATATTCTTGGCTGACATAATGGTGGTAGCATGTTGTGGATCCTTATGGATTAATCTTTTATTATTTAGTGCATTTGAGGATATTGATTTAGGTCTTTATTACTATGTGACCGACTTAGGTTGGTGTGCATTGAGATTTTTTCATGAATTACGGTCGATAGTTGTAATTTATTCTTTATTTGTGTTTGACATAGTTGTTGATGTAAATTCATGCAGTGGATATATAAGTGTGATTGTTTCTTCATTTTGAGGTGTGTGCGTATGGCGTGTGCTCGATGAATGCATTCAAAATGTATGAATAAAGATCAGATTTTTGGAAATGAGGTCTAAATGCAAGTGCAAAATGGTGTTAAATGAAAAGCGTGAAGACCTAATTTGAGATGAAATTTTGGTTCAATTTTTTGATTTAAATGACTGATTATGTAATGTTATCTAAACCCTATGCAAAATGATGGACATTTTTGAATTTTCCTAATTTTAAAGAATGTAAAAATATAAACCTAAAACCCTGAATGAGATGCAAACTAATGCAAGTGAACAACCCTAAATGTGATGCAAATAAATTCAATGCAATGAATATTAATACAAATACTAGATCTATGGTTGAAAATACACTCCAAAATTAGAAAGTTATGATGCTCAAATTTCAAGTTCACCAAAATGAAGCAAAGAAAAATAGGTCAGTTCAAAACGTTGAATTGATAACAAGGGGGTTATAATGAACCTATTTCTCAATATTTCATTAGGAAATGAGATCCCCACATTGAATTGAATAGGAACCCTTAGGTGAATCAAGTCAATGTGTGAGTCTACAAACTTCTTTATGCTTGAAGGACGAGGGTCAAGGTCAAACAACACTTTTGGGAGAAAAACTAAAAAATAGAAAAATCAACTCTAAAATGCAATCTAAAACTTAAAAAAATAATATTAAACTCAATATTAGTAGAACTAGAAAATAGATTTCAGATCTAAAAAGGGAAAAAATGTTTTTACCAGTCATCAAAAGGTAGTTTCTAAAGGATGACTAGGACTCATTCACCCATGGGAGAATGGGTATTTTGTTAGGGTTATTTTGTAACTTTTGGGAGCCTCTAATGTTAATTTGTAGCTTCTTATTTTTATAGGTTATAGTTTCAAAAATTCGGAAATAAGATATGTAGATTAGATTCCATGATTTGATAAAAACATTGATAACTTTTGTAACATTGACAACTTTTCCAACCTTGCACTTCAAAAGGTCTTCAATCCTTCTTCAACCTAAATCTGAAATCACACACACAAGAGGGAAAAATTGTTTCTTTTTGGTGAACGGGGGTTTGCCTTGGTCAAACCTCATTTAGGTAATCAAACCTTGAAATGAAATAATTCATGAAAGAGGGAATGAAGAATGAACAAAGCTATTTTACCATTTAAGAAATCCTTGCATGAATCCTTTATAATGGAGATCTTGGAATTTTTTCAACTTGCACTGAAAGGGCTTCAGAGGATGTGGATCTTGATACTTGAAATAATTATTTGAATGCTTGAACTTGATCTTGAAACCTACATCACAATGTTAGCTTCAAAAACATGTAGGATGCAAGATGAATTTGATATGTTAAATAGATCTTGAATGTTACAATAAATCTCTAGTATATATTCTCTTGAATTCCTTTGGTTTCTCTTCAAATGATCAAAGAAGTTTCATAAAATTACTAGGTGAAACTTTGTGAAGTAGCCTTGTATTTATAGGTATGTATCCTTAAATTCTCGAAATTCAAATATCACAAGAAGACATTGAAATATGAATTTGGAGATGTTAAAATACCACCAAAAACATAATTTAAATTTAGGTCCAAAGGTCTAAGGAGGACCTATTCTCCCACTGGCGAATGGATCCCGGGTCTCTATTCCTAGAACAACATTGCGCAAGGTAAAGTAATACATATTGGTATTAATTATTGTTGCGTTTTCCCTTCGAAAAATGTAATTTATTAGCTTAGTAAATGAATAAAATGGCTTATCAAGGCATACTTAGGCTCAATTTAATCGAGGGGATCAATTAAAGGGAAAATATAAAGGTGTACATGTTTCTACACTACAAAGGGATATTTTTCTATTCTCTCATGTGGTATTGTATTGTTGAGATGGTTTTTTGTTGGGTTTCCCCAAGACTATGTTGGCTGACCTAGAGGCTTTTGGTTTTTAGGAGAAGATTGTTCTTGTGAGTGATTATGGGGTTTTTTATACCTAGGGTATTGGTTACCTTAAGAAGGGATTATTTTTCTCTTACCCCAACTTCTTCTATTAAGGTGGAGACTATTCTTGCAAGAGAGGCTGAATTTTATATCTTCTTTAGAAGGATTCTTCTCTTGCTTCTCCTATTGACATGGAGATTGGTTTTGCAAGAGAGGTTAGGAGTTGCTATTAGGGGGATTTTCTTTCCCTTATATCATGTTTTATCATTTCATCTCCAATTGAGGTGGATATTAAGGATAGTTGTGTGATCTTGTATTTGCATCAAAAGGTATAGTGATTGGAAACTCTCAAATCTACTGAAGGCTTTGGTTTGTAGTTTTTATTATCTAAAGAAAACTATTTTTAGAGCTGGTTTATTTTTTTGTTGTGGTCTTAGTATTGTAGTAGTTGGCTTTATTTTATTTATCTTTTTTTTTTTACTATTATTTTTTGGCTACTAGTTGGCTATGTTGTCTCTCTATGCAGTGTTCTATTATAGGGTCTCAATTTGCTTGAAAACCTATTGGTTTATGTTCATTATGTTCTTTTGTATAGGGTTTTAGGGCCCCTTAAAAAAATATAAATTTCCCTTAATCAAAAGTATTGATTGACCTACATTAAATTAATCTAATTTTAATTATTCCTTTTGACTACTTTTGCAACATGTTGACCTACTGTTCAATCTAACATGCACATTGTGTGCAATAACATAAAAAACTATGGATTTCTTTAGTTTTGTAGTGTTATTGATAGGCTTGGGAGCTTGACTATGTATATGGTCATTTTTGTTTTATTTTTTAGGGGATTGGTTAGTGGGTAGTTTCCAAAGGTCAAATAATTATTAGTATGATATGTAGAACTTAGTGAATTCCAAATCAATACATGCGTGGAATATAAGCCTATGGAATGAAAGGAGAGAAATAATGGAGTGGTTTTTATCATAGAATGTATTCATGGTATGAGTTATATATCCAAGACGATTTCTTAGTCAAATAAATAATTTTTAATTTTTGACATATACTAGCATGAATGAAATATTAGGTTAGATGAATGCAAAAAGATTCTCGAAACATTGTAAGACTTGTAATGATTTTTATCACTTTATATATGGATATATGTAGTTATTTTTTCTATAAACAAGCATGATCAGTAAAAAATTTCATAATATTTGTGGTATGAAAAAATAGCTAATCATTTCTTTGGGATAGTTTCATAATTTCCATTAAAAAAATTATGTTGGGAGTGGGCAACTATTATTATTTTTTATCAGCACTATATTAATCATGAAAATAAGGATCATCTACTTCATGCTCACTATATTATCTTTTCTAATCCATGAAATCATACCTTGACATAAACGATATTAATCTTCATCTTCATACTACTAAGAAATGTTATCTTCCTAATGAAAATTTATGTCATATCTCACTAATATGTTCCTTGGATTATCAAGGGTGGTACTTTGAGCTTATTACAACATAAGTTTTGAAATAATTTGGTGATGTTGATATAAAATGTAATGCCCCGCCACACAACCCTAGAGGAAGTTTCAATTCACGATAAAACCCTACTATTTTTTCTATTAAAGTGAATTAAACATACATGTTCATTTATAATTGACAACATCCCTTAAGGCTACATAATTTAAATTACTTAAATCCCCATTGACAACCATCATTTAAATTTTATTGCATTAAACAACTCAGGTAATAAACATTCATTCAACACAAATAAATAAAAAGATAAGAAGTTAACATCCATAATATATATCCATTACATGAATAACTGATTGAAATACTCATTTCTAGAATGAGTCATAATTACATAAGAGTTACAATTATATACATCCATCTCATAAATACAAGAGGGGAAAAACCAACTTATTACATTTTGAAATAAAACAGTGCAAGAAAGGAAAACAAGATCCGCGAGTTGTCCAACTAGATGTCTCGCCTCCACGAACTGAAGATCATGGGGGACCCAATGATTTATGGTGCATGTTCCACCCAACCAAGTGGTACCCGAAGTCCCACGCCCCATGCTAGGAGATAGTAACAACACAACATGGACAAAGAATCTACTACCTCTAACCAAAGGCAGACTCATACTGACACATGCTGACTCAATTAAACACATGCACAATATAAGTCTAATGCTAACATGGTTACATTGCTTCCAGACATAATATAATCAAGTATGATAAAGAATACATACATGCAACACACATCTCAATGTTATCCTAGACATAGTGTCATCGCAAGGTCTATCATGAGATCTCCTCTAGGCATTCTTCATAGGTTTTGGTAATCCTAATGACCTCACCTGAATCTCGGCCCTCATACACACTCATGTGGAATCAACCACCTCTCGTAAGGAGAATATATTTGACCTTGCCATTCGAAGCCTTCACACTCACCCCAAGTCTAAACAAGCCCTTGTGTCTATGAGTGAGGTTAAATTATCTTGATTAATGTGAAATGCATCCTAATCATCTAAGTACATTACTTTAATTTTCACTTGTTTAAAAACACTTCTGAAGGTTATCCGATTTACCTCTTTTGGTTCCGGACCCTAACAAAATCCACTCTTCTATTAGATAACACGCTACTCAAATCTAGACTCCAAGGGTATCACAAGTGCTTGCTGAAATAAAACAACTCAATCTATCCTATTCTAGGAGGCAACAATTAAGGAAATCCACTCCAGCAATAGGAGGAAACAAAACACTAATAACACTATCCAAGGGAAAAATGAACATTATCTTAACAAGGGAATGACCCACATCCACTGGAAGACTTTATAATAAATAACACAAATCACCCATTCCCAAAGTAATCAACATAAGGAAAATATTAACAATAAGAAAAGGCAAGGAAATATGCTAGATTTGGATATATTAAATCCATTTCCTTACTAATAATTTTGAGTAAATAGTCCATTACTTCAATCAGATAAATAATAAACTGAAATAATTACCTTTACTTTTTCAAGGAAAAGATAAATTCAATATTAACAAACAAGATATTCAATCTGCATTTAAATGAAATACACTCATGCAAGAAAATATTTCTTTCAAATTCTCAAATTAAATAACAAATACAAAGATTGAACCATGCACACGTTTAAATATATACATATAAACTGATTATTATATATATACTTATTTAATACTACAATAATCTCACCCCCATTTATTTAAACCAAGTTTATAATTCTGGAAAGGAAAAGAAGAACAAAATAATTAAAATGTATCCCATTATCTTATTCATTTCTAAATATATATATACACTGTATATATATATTATATATATGAATAATTTGTATTCACACTGAATATGTATCTAATAAAACCTAATATACAGTATATATTTACATATTATATATTTATATACATATATATATATATATATATATTCATTATATATATATATGCATATGTACAATACATATATAATATTATGTATAAATACAAATTATATTATTGATAGTTATCATGAAAACCTTTTCTAAAAACTAAATTTGAAATATAAAAATTAAATGTCAAAACAAAATTAAAGCAACCTGTACAAAGGATGGATGGTACATTGATGTTGACGGTATTGCCGCCCCCTATCTACATTTGCTGGTACCCTTTCCTGTTGCCGAATGTACATTGTACAATGGCCTACATACTTTGGGGAGTCCGCACTCCCCATTGATAGTGCGTTCCCCCCAAGTGGCGGGCATGCTGCCCATAGGTAGTGCATCCTTCCCATGGGGATGCATGGGCGGTGGGAGTTGACCTCTCCACCACCAACCACTATCTTAACAATATTTTTTAAAATTAAAAAAAATATAACATTACCACATATGGATAAAAGAAATCCGGATTTCATAGAAAATAAATTCGTAAATATTTTCAATGAATTTTTTTGAAATTTGTGTCTCAGATACACCGTATAAACGACGTTTTTCCGAAAAGCAAAATAATTTAAATCAATGACCATAAAAATAAATATACATATTTATATATTATGTATATAGATATATATATTTACCAAAATATATATATATATATGTATATTATATATAAATATATATAAATATATATATAAATATATATAAATATATATATTTACACAGAATAATATAACTGGTAAAATTGAGAAAATAATTTAAAAAAATAGTAAGAGGAAATCAATTAAATTTTTTCAAGAATACCTTCCTAAATTCAAGAGGTTTAAAATTAATTTCTTCTAAACCATTCCTTCAATTTTGAAAATAATATAAAAGAAGGAAAATTAAATAGATCTTGATCTTTCCATTGAAGGTTTTCTATAGAGGGTTTGTTTTGAAGAACAAATTTGATTGTTTTCTAATAGGTCAAAAATTCATACAACAACCTAAATGTTTGAAACACAATCTAAGGTTTAAATTAAACAATGTTTCAATAATTTCACCATTTATTGAATTAAAACCTACAGTAAGTTTAAACAATCTTCCCCAAATTTTAGATTAATTTAAACCTAGATTGTTTTAACAAATCCTAATTCAACAACAGATTCTTAAACAATATTTATTGTATTAACCAAAGAAAGAACCAAAAAAAAAAAAAACACAGATCGAAACCTAGAATGCGAAGGTACAGGAAAGGATGAATTTCTGATGCAAGCCTCCTCAAAAGATTTCTTGAATTTTCTTCAATCATGCAATAAACCCAAGCAATAAACCAATCCAAAAACTCAAACAATGTAACAAAATTTCCTCAAATCATTTCTCTCTGCAATTTATTTTCCCAAAAATTCTTCACTACCTTCAAGAAGTTTTTTTTTTCCCTTCCAAGATCTTCTCCCAGAATGAATTTTCAACCAAAAAACTCCTCTTAATAAAAAGTGCCATCCCCTTCAATCAAAATATCTTAGAAAACCAAATCTAATCCTTTGCATGCAATATTGACAATTAAAATATTAACCTAATTCCATTTTCGAAAACACACTTTGAATTTAAAATGAAATTTCAAATAATTTTCAATTTTAAAATGTAATTTCCAAATATCTTTCAATTTTTTTGCTTTTATTTAATTTAATCCAAAATTGAACTTAACTAATTTAATTCAAATATTTAATAACTAAATTGAACCCTTTTTAGATTAAATTTAATTAATTAAATAATTTAAATTTAATTAAATAAAATTCTATTAATAACTTTAAATATAACATCTAAGCATGATTTTAATTTAATATAAAATAATCACCTATTTTAACCAATGCAATTATTCTAAAATTTCATTTAATAAACAAGTACATTTCAAAATCAAATAACATTAAACTAAGGTACACCATGAATCAACAAACAAGACTGACGACACACTAAGGTTAGTGCATAGACTTGACACATGTTACCTAGCTACTATCTCCCATTCAACTTAACCATTGGATCGACACGCTCAAACCTGTAAAACAAGGTGGAGTTGATGTCATGTACCTACAACTTGAAAACCAAGTAAACAACATCATATAGTATATCTAGCATATAATAGACACCATGAAGAAGAAATCATAGATTCGTAGGGCACTCACAAGTGAGTGATGCGATCCCGTCTCCTTCACCAATACACTCATCAAATAATTGCATTAACATCATACTCAATAATCACATCTAAAATATCATGCTAACACTACTAACATTATAAAACCATTAAAGCATGTAAAACAATAATCAGATCAACACATCGCACAATAATAGTTCGTCGCTCAATAGTAGCGATCAAAACATAAATAACAAGGTGTGTCTAGTATCAAAGTAGCTACAACCAAACAAAGCATAAAGAAAATCAACCATGAAGAAAAATGAAGGGATATTACATTCTCCCCCTCAAAGACCAGGCTTACTCCTAGAAGCCTACAAAAAAGTAGGGATATAACTCCCTCATCCTAACTGCATCCTCCCAGGTGGATGATGCATCATCCTGGGGATCCCACTGAACTCTGACCTGATCAATATCTCAACGTTGAAGAGCGAGTGTTTTGCACTCTGTTACGGCCAGGGGCTCCAAAGCGAGCTTCCCATCCTCTACCTATAAAGAATTATAGTCAAGGACATGAGTAACATTTGGATGATATGGCTGAAGAACTAAAACATGTAAAATGTCATGAATACATGCTAGACTGAGTGGCAAAGCAAGTTAGTAAGAAACTAGACCAATCTTTTCGAGTATCTTGAAAGGTTTGACAAAGCAAGGTGCCAAATTAGAACCGTTTCCATATTGGATAGGACTCTTTCGTGGACACACCCACAAGAAAACTCTATCACTGATAGAAAACTAATGATCCAATCTATGTGCATCCGCAAACTTCTTCTGCCTATCCTGTGCTGCTACCAGGTGCTCTCTAATCTGATCCACCTACTGCTGCATATCTTGCAACATATTTGGTCCCAATAAAACTCTGTCCTCTAATCGATCCCAACTAAGAGGAGTATGACAAGGATGCCCATACAAAACCTAAAAAGGTACCATGCCAATGGAACTCTGGTAACTATTGTTATAAGAAAACTGCACCAGATAAAGATAATCCTCCCATCGTGTCTGCTGGTCCATAACATACATGCGCAACATGTCTTCAAGGATTTGATTAACCCTCTCAGTTTTTCCATCTGTCTCTAGGTGATACGCTGAACTGAAGTTCAACTATGTCCCCATCACATGCTGTAAGGATGTCCATAAAGTTGAAGTAAACATTGGATCCCTGTCAGATATAATCCGATGTAGAATACCGTGCAACCTCACAATATCTGCCATGAACACTCTAGCAACTAATGATGCATTATAGGAAGAACACATAGGTGAGAAGTGTGCTACCTTGGTCAACCTATCGACTATCACCATAATAGCATCATGTCATCATGAGAAGTTGGGTAAACCAATAATAAATTCCAATGAGATAATATCCCATTTCCACTCAGGTACAAGGTGCGCCTGTAGAAGTCCAGTTGGATGTTGGTGTTCAGCCTTCACTTGCTGACACTCTAAACATCTCGCTACAAAGTCTATGATATGCCATTTCATCCCTGGCCAGAAATACAACTGGCGTAGATATGTGTGCATCTTCTTCACCCCAGGATGGGGTGAATATGGTGCATGATGAGCGTCGGTCAAAACCAAAGAACGAAGGTCACCTAGTAAAGGAATGTAAATACACTCTAAATGCCTAAGTAACCCATCTACCTCAAGTGAATAACCTATGAATCTGCCCTCAAGAGGTCTACCTACCTCAATCTCTGCCCTCACATCCTGATACCAACTGTCTGTTGGAAAAGTAGCAAGAATTTGACTCCATAAATCTACCATAAGAGTCAACTCGGATATCTCATGCCTACATCTATTTAGTGCATCAGCTATAATGTTCTCTTTTCCTTGAATATACTTAACCTCAAAATCACACTCATAGAGAAACTCCATCCAACGCCTCTGACTAGCTTTAAGGTTCGGTTGAGTGAAATTTGTGCCCGAGTAAAAAGTGTCTCCATCTAGTCAATGCATGGACTACTGCCGCTAACTCAAGATCATGTGTGGGATAATTCAGTTCATGATCTTTAAGTTTTCACGACTTATAAGCTATCACTCATCCCTCCTGGATTAGGACTGCTCCTAAGCCCTCTAAAGATGCGTCTATACAAACCACAAAATCTCCTGTGGGATCTAGTATCACTAAAATCCGTGCACTCATCAGCTTATCCTTAAGAATCTAAAAATCCAACTCACACTATTTTGACCATCGAAACCTCTTCCCTTTCGTCTGAAGAGAAGTGATAGGATGACCTATCCTAGAAAAGCTCTGAACAAATCTCCTATAATATCCTACAAGCCCCATGAAACTACACATCTCTACCACATTCGTGGGCATAGGCCAATCTATAATAGCTTGGATCTGTGAAGGATCCACATATATTCCCTCTCTTGAGATCACATGACCAAGATACTTGATCTCAGTCTTGAAGAATTTGCATTTCGACAAGTTGGCATAAAGTCGGTTCTCACATAAACACTGAAGTACCTCACGAAAATGCTCCTCATATTCCTCTACTATCCTAGAATATACTAAAATATCATCTAGGAACACAAGAACAAACCTATCAAGTTATGTGCGGAATACTCCATTCATCAAACTCATGAACATAGATGGCTCATAAGTCAACCCGAATGGTACCACAGTAAACTCGTAGTGACCATACCGCATCTGAAACACCGTCTTATGGATATTTACGTCAAAAATACGGAGCTGATGGTATCCCGACTTAAGGTCTATCTTTGAAAAGATGGTAGCACCTTTGACTTGGTCAAACAAGTCATCAATTTTGGGAAGTGGATAACAATTCTTGACCGTTACCTTGTTCAACTGTCGGTAATCAATGCACAACTGAAGTGAACCATCCTTCTTCTTCACGAAGATGATAGGTGCTCCCTAAGGATAAATACTAGGATGAATGAATCCCTTCTCTAACAACAACTCCAACTGTAAAAAAAGCTCTTTCAGCTCCTGAGTAGTCATACGGTAGGGAGCTCATGAATTAGGCTCTGATCCAGGTACTAAGTCAATCTTAAAATCTATATCTCTCTGTGGTGGCATACCTAGAATTCCATCAAGAAAGATATATGTGAACTCCTGAAGAACAGGATGACTATCTAGAGTTACCTTCTCCTCTCCATCTCCTAATCTCAAGTCCTAAACTGTAACTAAAAACAACTGACATCCATGATGAACAAATCTCCTCAACTGCATAGTTGAGATAATCCTCAAAGATATCGATCTTTGCACTCCTATAATATCCACCTCACCACCCGATGCATTAATGCACCAAATCGATTTACATCAACAATCAATAACTACCCGGTGAGCGTCAAACCAATCCATACATATAAAAACATCATAGGATCCCAATAGTATAACCTAAAGATCTAAGGTAGTGAGAAGTGCTCCAATCTCCAACCTACAGCGAGGTACTATAGAATGTGATGCGACTTTCGCACCAGATGATAACTCTACCTACCACCTATCGGCTTGCCTTACGACACCCAGTCTACAACGTGACACTATAGATGAAGAAATGAAGGAGTCAAATGCTCCTGAATCAAATAGAATAGTAAAATGGTTACCCAATAACTTAGAATAAGTCTCTACTATGGTACCCTCGTGCTCTGCCTGGTGGTTATCAACCACTACAAACACATGATGGCCTCTGCCAGCCTCTCCCATTGTCGGCTCTAACGCCGCTGGTCTTTGCGTGAATCCTGACATGCCCTTATTGTCACACATCCTAGCAAAATGACCCTCCTGACCACAAGAGAAGTATCCTATGCCTTTACCATTAACTTTGCCTCCTGCTGGTGCACTAGATTGTTGTACACTACCTCCAAAGGTGGACTGGAAGCTCTCAACGGGTTGCTCGGAGTTGAAATGCTTTATGATCCTCCAGTTCCTGTCACCCTCTCCTTGCTAGAAACCTTTCCATTTCCCTTGAAATGACTGCTATTGACTGCCTTATGCTGATACTTGTTGTGTCTTAGGAGGTACAACTCCCTATGTCTATCCCTCTAAACACTTGTCCCAGCTCTTGCACCACTACCAATATGCACACCTGTATGACCTCCCAGTGCCATAGTAAGGTTCTCCTCCAGTAGTCATGCCTTCTCCATAGCTATCTCCATAGACTTGGGTTCAAAGACCCATACACCACCAGTGATACGAGTGTTTAAGCCCCTAATGAAATGCTGCACAAGCATCCCCTCATCATCCCTATTCCTGTGAATTGTTTAATTTCGTAGAATCACCTCTCGAACTAATCTACCATCATGGCTAACTATCATATGGCATAGAGCTCATCACCCCTACGCTAACGCAAATGATCAAAGAGAAAGCGGGCTCTGAACCACTCAAGAAAGATCTCCCAAGACACCTTATTCATGTCTATATGGAGCTTCTGCTCCTCTAGTTTCCACCGAGTGGCTGCAAATCCTCAGAGGTGAATAACAGTGCACCACACTTTAGTATCAAAAGGGTGCATAGAAAAATATCGGTCCAAACCTATGAAGCATGTTTGGGCCTCTATACCGGTACTTACTCCATCAAACTAAGGTGGCTATGATCAAATCAAATACCTCATATAGTTCACTGCTAACATATTCGATTGAGATTTAACTGTCCTAACCACAGGGTTAACCTCTAGTACTTCCTATCTCAGTCCCAATAATTGCAAAGCCTCCTCGAAATCTCTACGTGTAGATTCAACCCTAGGAGGATCTAGCTATCCACCACCACCTCCTGGATTGTTCTACAAGGCTTGATGTTCCTCTTGCTCTGGTATAAGTGGCACATGAGGTGGTGAGTCATGTTGACTCCCCTCTCGACCACCTACTTGGCCACGACCTCATCCTCTCCCTCATCCGCATCTGGGAGGCATACTCTTACACAGACAAAAAAAGGATATTAGGCAAGGTACACTTGGAAACCTACATAACTAAGCTTAATGGGTACATCATAATCCTAGAGCACCCAGTGTTTAAACCTGGCTCTGATACCATGTGTAATGCCCCACCATGCAACCCTAGAGGAAGTTTCAATTCAAGATAAAAGTGTACTAATTTTTTTTATTAAAGTGAATTAAACATACATGTTCATCTATAATTGACAACATCCCCTAAGGCTATGTAGCCAAGATTACTTAAATCCCCATTAACAATCATCATTTAAATTAAATTGCATTAAACAACTCAAGTAATAAACATTCATTCAACATAAATAAATTACAAGATAAGAATTTAACACCCATAATATATATCCATTACATGAATAACTGATTAAAACACTCATTTCTAGAATGATTCATAATTACATAAGAGTTACAATTATGTACATCCACCTCATAAATACAAGAGGGGAAAAACCAAATTATTACATTTTGAAATACAACAGTGCAAGAAAGGAAAATCAGATCTGCAAGTTGTCCAACTCGATGTCTCGCCTCCATGAACTGAAGATCACAGGGGACCCAATAGTTTATGGTGCATGCTCCACCCAACCAAGTGGTACCCAAAGGCCCACCCCCCATGCTAGGAGATAGTAACAATGCAACATGGACAAAGAATCTACTACCTCTAACCAAAGGCAGACTCATACTGACACATACTGACTCAACCAAACACATGCACAATATAAGTCTAATGCTACCATGGTTACATTGCTTCCAAACATAATATAATCAAGTATGATAAAGAATACATACACACAACAAACATCTCAATGTTATCCTAGACAGAATATGATCGCAAGGTCTGTCATGAGATATCCTCTAGGCATTTTTCATAGGCTCCGGTAATCCTCATGACCTCAACCAAATCCCGGCCCTCATACACACTCATGTGGAATCAACTACCTCTCGTAAGGACAAGATATTTGACCTTGCCATTCCAAGCTTTTTCACTCACCTCAAGTCCAAGAAAGCCCTTGTGTCTGTGAGTGTGGTTAAATTATCTTGATTAATGTGAAATGCATCCTAATCATTTAAGTACATTACTTTAATTTTCACTTGTTTAAAAACACTTCTGAAGGTTATCCGATTTACCTCTTTGGGCTCCGGCCCCTAACAAAAGCCATTCTTCTATTGGATAATAAGCTACTCAAATCTAGACTCCAAGGGTATCACAGGTGCTTACTGAAATAAAACAACTCAATCTCTCCTATTCTAGGAGGCAACAATTAAGGAAATGCACTCCAACACTAGGAGGAAAAAAAACACTAATAACACTACCCAAGGGAAAAACGAACATTATCTTAACAAGGGAATGACCCACATCCACTAGAAGACTTTATAATAAATAACACAAATCTCCTATTCCGAAAGTAATCAACATAAGGAAAATATTAACAATAAGAAAAGGCAAGGAAATATGCTATATTTGGATATATTAAATCCATTTCCTAACTAATAATTTTTAGTAAATAGTCAATTACTTCAATCAGATAAATAATAAACTAAAATAATTACCTTTACTTATTCAAGGAAAAGATAAATTCAATATTAACAAACAAGATATTCAATTTGAATTTAAATGAAATACACTCATGCAAAAAAATATTTCTTTCAAATTCTCAAATTAAATAACAAATACAAACACTGAACCATGCAGACATTTAAATATATACATATAAACTGATTATTATATATATATTTATTTAATACTACAATAATCTCACCCCCATTTAATTAAACTAAGTTTATAATTCTCGAAAAGAAAAGAAGAATAGAGTAATTAAAATGTATCCCATTGTCTTATTCATTTATAAATATATATGAATAATTTGTATTCACACTCAATATGTATTTAATAAAACTTAATATACATTATATAGTTACATATTATACATTTACATATATATATATATATATATATTCATTATATATATATGGATATATACAATACATATATAATATTTTCTATTAATACAAATTATACTATTGACTGTTATCATGAAAATCTTTTTTTTAAACTAAATTTGAAATATAAAAATTAAATGTCAAAAAAAATTTAAAGCAACCTGTACAGAGGACTTACGGTACACTGACGGTACTGCCGCCCCCTGTCTACATGCACTGGTACCCTTTCCCATCACCGACTGTACATTGTACAATGACCGACATACTTTGGGGAGGTCGAACTCCCCATGGATAGTTTGTCCCCCCCAAGTGGCGGGCGCGCTGCCCATAGGCAGTGCGTCCTTCCCATGGGGATGTGTGGGCGGTGGGAGTTGACCTCCCCACCAACCACTGTCTTAACAGTATTATTTTAAATAAAAAAAAATATAACATTACCACATATGGATAAAAGAAATCCTGATTTCCTAGAAGAAAAATAATTTAAATCAATGACGATAAAAATAAATATACATATTTATATATTATGTATATAGATATATATATTTACCAGAATATATATATATATATATATTATATATATATATATATATATATTTACACTGAATAATATAAGTGGTAAATTTGAGAAAAAAAAAAAAAAACCAGTAACAAGAAATCAATTAAATTTTTTCCAGAATACCTTCCTAAATTCAAGAGGTTTAAAATTAATTTCTTTTAAACCATTCCCTCAATTTTGCAAATAATATAAAAGAAGGAAAATTAAATAGATCTTGATTTTTCCATTAAAGGTTTTCTATAGAGGATTTGTTTTAAAGAGCTGATCTGATTGTTCTCAAATAGGTAAAAAATTCATACAACAACCTAAATTTTTGAAACACAATCTAAGGTTTAAATTAAACAATGTTTCAAAAATTTCACCATTTATTGAATTAAAACCTATAGTAAATTTAAACAATCTTCCCCAAGTTTTAAATTAATATAAACCTAGATTCTATTAACAAATCCTAATTCAACAACATATTCTTAAACAATATTTATTGTATTAACCAAAGCAAGAACCAAAAAAAAAAACACAGATCAAAACCTGGAATTCGAAGCTAGAGGAAAGGATGAATTTCTGATGCAAGCCTCCTCCAAAGATTTCCTGAATTTTCTTCAATCATGCAATAAACCCGAGCAATCAACCAATCCAAATGCTCAAACAATGTAACAAATTTTCGACAAATCAATTCTCTCTACAATTTAAAAAAAATAAAATACTTCAATGCCTTCAAGAAGTTTTTTTTTCCCTTCCAAGATCTTCTCCTAGAATGAATTTTCAACCAAAAAACTCCTCTTCTTAATTAAACATGTCATCCTGTGTAGTGCCTCGCCAAGTAACCGTAAAGGAAGTTGTAATTAACCACTAAAGCGAACCAATTTTTCTATTTAAAGTGCAATTAACATACACATTCACTTACTAATTAACAACAACCTCTAAGGCTACAAGGTTAGGATTACTTAAACCCACACAAACATCTACATAATATCATAACATTAAATACTTTATGAAATAAGCATCATGAAACATAAGTATACAACATACATAATAAGATAAACATCCAAGATACAATTTCATAATCATTTACTTAATCAAATAGTTAAATCACTAATTCCCAGAATGACGCAATAGTATGTAAGTTTTATACTTACAAAATTTCTCCTCATAAACATAAGAGGGATAAAATAACTTATACAAATTAAAATATTACAAAGCTCGAATTAAACACAAGAACCACGAGTTGTCCATCTGGATGTCTCACCACCAAGTACTGAAAATAGATGGGGACCCAATGGTATATGGTGCATGTTCCACCCAACCAAGTGGTACCCGAAGGCCCACCCCCCATGCTAGGAGATAGTAACAACGTAACATGGAAAAAGATCAACAACCACTATCCAAAGGCAGACTCATACTAACAAAACCAAACAAATGCAATAAACAAATACAAATCAAACATCACTGACATAGGTCACATTGCTTCCAGACATAAAAATAGATCAAGTATGTTCAAAGAACCATACACATAAAACAACTAACAACAGTTGTCCTAGATAGAGTATCATCGCATAGTAGTCATGAGATATCCTTTAGGCATACTTTTTAGGCTCCGATAATCCTGGTGACCTCAACCGAACCCTTGCCCTCATGCTCACTCATGTGGCATCAAATACCTCTCGTATTGACAAGATAGATGACTATGCCATTTTAGGCCTTCCCACTCATCCCAAGTCTAAACCAGCCCTTATGTCTATGAGTGAGGAAAAATTATTTTGATTAGTGTGAAAGGCATCCTAATCATCTAAGTACATTAATTTAATTATCACTTGATTAAATCACTTCTAAAGGTTACCTGGTTTACCTCTTTGGGCTCTGACACCTAACAAAAACCACTCTTCTAATGGACAACACACCATAAAAACCATCCACGAAGGGAAACACAAGTGCATATGACCTAGGCATCATAACCACTCCAACACAAGGAGGAAACAAATAATACAATTCACTCCAAACATCTTGGAGGCAACAAACACATAGTCCACTCCTTTCATAAGAGGCACAAACATCCCCATTCGTGGAAACCGGGTAAAAACTGAAAAGACTCCATGCACTAGAATGATTCGACAACCCTCTTAGATCCTCTAAGTTCTTCTGGAAGACTTACAATTTTGGACTAGCACTTAATCCCATATCGCACAATGCAACTAGACGACATAGCTACAAAGAGCATTCAAGTCATAATTCAAATCTAATATTTGGATTTCCTAGATCTATACTCATTCCATGGTAACATTGACAAAGTCAAAAGCACGATAAGAGGGTTAAGTCAAATATTCATATAACCCTATTGCCTCTTCCATTATTGGAAATCTAAAACAATTAAACTCACTTCCCTTTACGAAATACAAGGAAAATAAATCTAAAAGGCAATCATAAGGACATAACTATTTTGGATATACTAAATCCATATATCCTTCATATTCAAATCACAATAATTTAATTGCTCTAATAGAAAATAAATAGATTAAATTAAATTATTTTCTCATCAATATAAACAACTCCTTAATTTACATTTAAAATGACACAAATCCATACAAGTAAACCCTTTCCATTTTTTAACCAAAACCTATATCTCTTTCAATTTCCTATTTAAAAACATGCAATTTCCTCGATATATTTAAAATATCACTTTCCTTATCAATTTGACCATGCATTTAACCCTTATCTTTAAAATATTCATTCCCAATCATTACATGCACCTACATAAAATAGAACAAAATTTTGAACTATAAATTTAAAACTACATGCTCATGATATATACACATGCATTATATCGATGTACACAATTATTCTTATCACTTAATTATACATGCAATTATAATTATTCCTATAATATAACCTCACATTTATTACAAAATACTTAAATTATTTTAATCCCAAAATTTAATATATTAAAAATATGACATTTATATACTATATATATATTATATACCATATATATATACGATATAAATTTCATTTAACCATTATAATTCCCCTAAAATTTCCTATGTTTTGATAAATGCCATTGATTTGGGCATTGATGCATATAAATAAATAATAAAAAAAAAAGAAGGGAATGCTTCATAGGTGCTAGACTGTACTAAGTACAGTTGGCCATATTACTTTGTGCATCGGTCTATACTTAGTACAACCGGCCACCCCAAAAAAGGACGGAGGGGGGTAGCGCTCCCTGTGGGTAGCGTGTCCCCCAAGAGGTGGGTGTACTACCCATAGGAAGCACTTTCCCCACTGTGGGTATGTGGGCGGTGGGGGTTGACCTCCCCACAAACCATCAACATAAATAATTTTAAAAAAAAAAAAAACCTACAATTTTATGATTTCAACGAATTTTACCATAATTTGTTTCCCAAGAACACTATATGGTGGATGGTTTTAAAAGAAATAATTTTAAATAAATAATACTCAAAAGGAATATATTCATATTCATTATATGTATTTTTAAATTGTGAATAAATACATATAATGAATATAAATATATATATATATTTACCTAGAGAATAATATACAAGTAAAATTGAGAAAACCAAATAAAAATAACCAGATATAGAAAATTAATAAAATTTTCTAGAATGATTTTGTAAATTTCACATATGTTTAAAAACTCATTTTTCTAAAATCATTCCCTTAAAATTATAAACAATTCAAAATAGAAATACTAATGGGAATCTAAATTTCTCCATTACAAATTTTCTACAGAAGGTTTGTTACTCATGATTTTGGAGGAATAATGTGAGAGATATTGCATATGTGAGTAAAGTGGTTCAAATTAAATGTATATTTTGTGTTGAGTTCTTTTGGTGGCTAAGTGATTATCCCTGCTTGGGGTGGCTTGTTATACAACTCTCTAGATGGGAGGAGAGACTGTTGATATCTTGTTATTTTTCCTCTCTTTTTTATTTATGGTTTCTTGATGGATGTTGAAGATGTTATGGAGTTTCTCAAATAGTTTTGAAAGAAAAGAAAAAAAATGTTTTATTTAAAAAAAAAACATCCTTGTCTCATAATATATTTTTTGTATCAAATGTTGTGGATCATTTGTAAAAATTTTAAGTTTAAATTATGTTGATTCATTGTATTAGAAGTAAAGAAAGAGAAATTAAATTTGTTAAGTTGTTGTAGTATGGAAAAATATATCCCTTTACATTTTTCACACTCGTTTGGGACCTCCCTATAAACACATAGCTTATTTATGCTTTAGTTGGTCCTATTTTGTATCCACAAGCGTAATTAAATGCATTTTTTTGAAGATAATCTTGACACTTAACAAATGAAAAATCATAATTTAATATTTGAGGTTATGTCTTCTAGATTTAGTGTTTTGGGACTCATACGCTGCTTTGAGCATATGTGTCCCACCTAGGTCTCAGAACCTTATTTTAAATGTTACATTGAACAAGACACTCCTAGAAATTTATGTCCCAAGTTTAAGCCCTTAGGACTCATATGCCCAACCTAGCGTATGAGTCTCACTTTAACCTAGACCTAATTAAATCAAATTCTTAGTAGTATTTTATTATCCTAGATTTGATGTCAGCTTGTAGTGTTGTAATTTCGATAAATTGGGCATAAACAAGTATAAATACAAGGTTATTTCAAATAATTTATCCTAAAAAGAGCTACCAATTTTGAGTCAAGTATCCTAATATTTCACAAGAGAATTATAGAGTATTCAAGAGCATTGAAGAAGGCATTCAAGGGTATATTTTTAGAATATTATTATAGAAATCAAGATCCATTTCATCATGTCAAAAAATTAGTGCATCATGCATGTTGTTGATCTAATTTAATGATGTAGCATTGGTGATAAAATTGAAGAATTCAAATCCATTATCCTATTCAACTTTCATCACCAAGATCTATACTCATTGAGGCCAGTTTAGACTAGTTTTTATATTTGCAATCGAAGGTTTCACTAGGTTTTGGTGAATATTTACATGCATTTTTTCATTCATCATTCCTTCATGTTATTTTAATTCAATTCAAAGTTTAATTAATCAAATGGGTTATGATTGAGGTAGACCACCATCCAATAAGAAAACCACATTTTATCTCTCTCTCTCTTTGGATGTGTATTTTATGTTAAGAGGACTCATTCTTCCAACTTGGTGATCTAGTCCCTGATATATCCTTTCAACTATATTCAATTATGTTGGATCTGGGTTTGGAAGACTCAGAAAGATACTCAAAAAATCATAGAGTAGCATTCATACACCCAAACTGTTGTATTAGTCCTCTTATATTTTTTGATCCCCATTCAATAGATCTTGATCAAATCTTAAAAGATTTGAGATTCTGCCCAAAAACCCTAGACAGAGACTAAATCGCCCAACGTTGCGTATCAATCCCAATGAGCCTCAAACAAAATATTTTTAGTGTTGTAGACCTTATTTTGACTCCATCATTTACCTAGGTTATTTCTTATTCATTCCTATTTACCAATTTATTTTAACGCTTTCATGTCTTTAAGTTTCTAGGGTTTTTTTGCATGAGTGCTTACATTTCTCCTTTTAAGCTTCATTCTAATGGTGAACCTTCATATAATCACATAAATAACCCAAATGTATCCCATTTCCATCCCTCAATTCAGTCACTTGGCAGAGGGATCTAGGTTTCCTAATGAACTAAAGTGTGAAATAGGTCCTCCCAGTTCCATCTCTTAAAAGGTGGAAACCGATTGGCTTTGGTTCATTTTCATGAACTCGATCTTTAGACCCTTGAATTTTTGATTTGGAGAACCTTGTATGTATGAGATCTAGAATACAGTAATTTGTATTGGATTTGCATTAGTTGAATTAAATTTAGAGCTTCTAATTCTTGCAGTAGTGAAAAGTGCATATAGGTTGCAGCTTTTCATCTTGTGTCATTGAATTTCACTGGAAATATGTACTTGCTAATAATAATTTGAGCATACAACTTAGAAACCTTAACATCAACTCATAATTTTATTAATTTGGTTTAGAAACCCTTTTCTGGCACTCATTCACCCACTTGGGCAATTTAGTCCATGTACAAGTTGTTTCTTCTAGATTTCGAGGAATTTTGTGTTGTTTATTTGTCACTATTTGAACCTTCTAGAAACCCTAATTGGGATGCATTCACCAACCTTGGAGATTTAGTCCTGAATCAGGTTTGAATCTACATTTTATATTTGAACTATAGATTTTTGTCACCTCTTCCATCTCTAGGGTTTTGCACCTAAAAGGAGAGAGACAAGGATCCCCACTTCACTCAAGAACAAACCCTTGAGATTTTAATAAAAAGGAGATTGAAATTTTTGAAAGGGAGAGTTATAGGGGCTAAAAATAGAGAAGAGGGGTTCACCAACAAGTGTAAACATGGAAAACATAGAATTTTTCAAAATGTAATGTGACATGCAAACATAACTAAGTGACCTAGAGATGACTGTGAAACAAAACAAAAAAACTGTAGAAATAAAGATGTGCACCTAGATATGTGTTGAGGACTGAAATGAAGACTGCAAATTTTGGTAATTCTAAATTTTTTACCTATTGGGATGCTTATGCCATTCTGGGTGACTTAGTCCTAGATCTGGAAAACCGCACCAGAGTCCATTTCAACCAAATGGGTATCTGAATCTACAAAAATCCCTGAAAAATATGTACAATAGGACCAAGTTTCCATTGATGGTTGCTTAGTCAACTTTAGCTTTTCTAAAAATCAAAAAGTTGAAATGAAAGCTCTTGGTCTGCACTTTTTGTTCCTCTAGGTGTCCGGATCAGAAACCCTGATTTTTGACTTTGTAAGTGACCTTTTGTGGATATTTTTCCCTATCCAACAAGGAGATGTCTTCAAATTTTTTACCACCTATTCTTGAATGATCACCAAGCCTTCAAGTTACCTAAATCTACAACCACACAAAGAAAGAGAGAGAAATGTTGATTGTTAGGGCATGAGGGTTTTCCTTGGTCAAACCCCTTTTAGGTAATTAAACCAAAATAAAGAAAGAAGATGATAAAAGAAGAAGAAATAAATGAATTAGATAATTTTCATGATGGTAGATCTTTAATTTCTATAACAATTGTTGAATAATCTACCCTTGAATGCTTCTTGATGACTAAGAATGCTAAACCCCTAGCTTTCTTGACTTGAGATGGAGAATGAATGATGAATGAGTGATGAGTAAATCAAGAGAGAAGTGGAGATGATAGAAGGCTATAGAAGGCCCAAAAATGAGTGAAAAACCATATTTTTATACACAATTATGCCCTAATTCCCAAAAATACCACATCACAAGCCGACCTTAGGTCTTACAAAATAAAAAACTGCGAAAATTTTGAAATAATTTTGATTTTTGAGATAAACAGGACTAAGTCGCCCGAGGTGGTGAATTGGTTCCACTTAGGCATTTTAAGTGGGTTTTTAGAATTAAGATATACTAAATGATGTTTATCAAGTTTATTCTCAAAAATAAACTTAAGTAAGGCCTATAGATGTGAAATGGGGCCAATTAAAGCATAAGAAAGATGTAATTATTGATGAAAAGCATAGAAAAGTTTGAGATTTTGTTACAACTCCTTAAAAAAATTTGAAATAAGGTTTGGTAAGTGATAAAAAGAGGTTATTTAAGTGAAATACATTAGAAAGGTTGTAGAAAAGTGTGAAAGTTTGTTACAACACTTCAGAAGACCTTTACAAGACATCATAAAGTTTTTATTGATTTAAAATGGTCCAAGACCTAATGTGAATGTGTTGGCCACATTAAAACATTAAATCTAGGAAAAACTAGACCAAGATCTACAAGATAGACCCAAACGAGCATGAAATGTTGAAGGATACGTTTTTGTATGTTACAAAAACATTTAAAAATTTAGTTGTGTGCTTCTATTTACTATTATTAGATCTTTTATTTTATTTTATTGATTTTCTCTTTCATTCATTTCATTATACTAGCTTAATTGGGTTTGTTTAGTGCATTAATTCATTTCATAATTACATTTATAAATTTCATTTTTAGATTGTTACATAGTGTAATAAGGAAATTACCTTGTTTAGAGTCTTAAAATTGCATCTACACATTTCATTCTAGGTGATTGCAATTTATTTCATCATGAATATATTCTTTGGTAAGTTTTGTATGTCATTCAAATCATTAGTGGATGTTTCAATCTATGTTTTTGGAAATGATCCTAATGAAATTGAACTTACTCATGCTCAATAAACTTCCTCCTTGTGAAGTTGACATCATTGGAGAAGATGATGATAGCATGGAAAAATTCATAAATTATTGTCTTAATAACCTTGAGATTAATGCATCCTTTTATGCCTCCATGAAACAACCAACACCACTAGAGATGTGTATTCTTTTACATCCTAAAACTGAGACACAAACTAAACCTAAGCTCGCTAAAATAGGTGGACCTAACACCTCTAACCAAGAAAAAAATCAACCTTCCTATGCTAAGAAAGTAACCAACAATCCCATAATCCTCAAAGAGACTTATGGCCAAGGATTTAATATATTAACTAAGCAATGATGTTACACAACAAATGAACTTGAGTTTCATCAACTCTTAGAAAAATTACCAAAGTTGAAGATACCAAAGGAGTAGGGTACCAAGATCCTCCTCCTTATATAAGTGTCCTCCTTCTTAGAGAACAAGAAATTAATTGTAACAATAATAAGGATGATAGGATCATCTTAGTTCCTCCTAAAAAATTTGGTGAATCTAGCAAGAAACAAAAGCTTTACAAAATTAAAGAGTTACCATTCCTACAAAATCAAACACAAATTGAATGGAAACTGGAAGAACTTGCTAACATAGGTTGGATTGCAATGTTACCTCCTAATCGAATTAGAAAACCTAAAAAAAACAATTATTATGCATATCATAGAACTCTCAGCGATAAATGTTAGACTTTTTAAGAAGGATCCTTGAAAAACATGATATGATAGAGATAGTCCCTTAAAAGGGTGCCCTTCCACTCCCTGCCATGTAATAGTTTTAGGATCATAATATTCTCACTATTAGATTATTTAAATTAATTACCAATAATTTTAAAATGCAAGGATCTCTTTCTCATCACCTACTTCAACTCATTCTTCTCTTGCACATAGTGGGGGTAGGAATTCCATAACCTTGTCCTAATAAAACACTTGATTTTCTTCATTTAGCTTGTTGTCTAACGTTCATATGTTATAAACAAGATTGGGATGTGAACAACCTACAAATAGGTTGACTCACATGTGCCTTACTAGTCTTGACTTTTTTCATGTTATGTTTGTGATATGTGTGTAATGTGATCTCCCATACCATTATGTTTGATGTATCTCTCTCTCTGTGAAATTCCTCTATATGTATCAACATTCTTCTATATGTCGTAAACATTTTACCTTTTTCATTTTTCTTATGTTTTCCTTTCGGGGATAATGCAAGGCATCAAGACATTTAAGTCTCTTCCATGTTGACCCAAAATATTTTATTTTTTTTCTCTCTTTTGTGTCATTCTTCCTTGATCCATGAGTATTTGGGGAATTATGATGTTTCTAAGCTCTCTAACAATATTTTAACAAAGACATATTGACCTCAAATCCATGGATCCCTTATGTGTTTTTGGATTTCATTTTGGGGGCAACTCCTTTTCATGACGTAGCTTCATTTGGAAACATATGAATTGGCATAGGTCTTTCCAAATAAGATCTTATGTCCTATTGATTTTTAAGCATTTATTATTCGCTACTTTAAATTAATTTCTCACAACATGGTGTTAAACAATTTCTTTAAAGTGGGGGCATACATTGGCATTATTCTTTTCAATTTTAGACCTCATGTTTTATTGTATGGTCCTCTTATTTCATGTGACACGTCTTTCTCTTGGTGACAAAATTGGGTGTAATTCCCTTCAAGTGTGTGATCTCTCTTAGCATATTATATTCCTCTTAATGCTAACGCCAAGAAAAGTGGATTCCCTAAGTTGTGAATCCTCTATTCTTTGATTGGTCCTCTCTTGGAGATATTATGCAAAATGTTCCCTAGGTTATAACCTTTCATGAACTTAGCAAAATCCCTTTAAACTTAGCTTACTCTATTTTTCATTTACAATAATTTCTATATGGCGACCTTCTATAACACACTTTTCTTTCCTATGGAGCCATCTTTTTTGTTCATAGGTGTTAGCATACAAAGTTTTTCTTGCCTCATAGATCCAATCATTTGTGTTGTGTGGTGCCTTATCAAAGTTATCAAGAGGTATAGCTTTGGAATGATTAGTGTATGGGAGATGATCATAGGCGTGACTTTCCCATAGCCACTTGATTTTCTATGTGGGTACATACCGACCACATGTGTATCTGTCTCATTAGGGTCTCACCTAGTGGATATTAGATTAGCCTAGCCTATGTGAGCATGCGTGTTGTTTCCACAATGTACATCGTGTTCCACTTGTAAGAATTTCTAGAAAAATAGCTAAGGCTTGATCCACATCATGTTGTAAAAAGAGTCAAGGCTTGATCCACCTTTCTTTTTTCTTTTCTTTCTTCTTTATGTCTTTGACAATGTATGTTTGTACCTTTTTGTTGCTTCATACATTATTCATGTGTGTTCCTTTGTGATTATTCTATTTTTCCATAGGATCTCGATCCTAGGGGCTTGATCACCCCTCTTGATTGTTGTCATCCTATCTCACTGGCATTGGTACACTTGGACCCCTATTGATGTGAGTTTGTCTACTTTAGTGTGAGTTTGAGGTAAGTTCCTCCTCTCACTAAAGTGGGGGAAAAATAAAGCATAGAAAAATGTATCCCTTTACATTTTCAAACTTTTTTGGGCCCTCCATATTAAAATGTGCCTTATTTATATACTTTAATTGGTCCTATTTTGCATCCACAAGCCTAATTAAATGAATATTTTTGAGGATAATGTTGACACTTAAAAAATGAAAAATCATAATTTAATGTTTGAGGTTATGTGTTCCAGATCTAGTGATCTAGGACTCATACACCCCTTTGTGTGTATGGGTCCCACCTAGGTCTCAGGACTTGATTTTCAATGTTATATTGAATGAGACACTCTTAGAAATCTATGTCGTGAGTTTAAGTAACTAGGACTCATATGCCCAACCTTGTGTATGAGTCCTAATTTAGCTTAGACCTATTTCAAATAAAATTCTTGGTAGGATTTTATTATCCTAGATTTGATGTCAGCTTGAAGTGTTGTAAGTTTGGGAAATTAGGAATAAACAAGTATAAATACAAGGTTATTTCACATAATTTCTCCTAATGAGATCTAGCAATTTTGAGTCAAGCATCCTAAGATTTCACAAGATAATTATAGATTATTCAAGAGAATTTAAGAAGGCATTCAAGTGCTAATTTGTAGAAGATTATTGTAGAAATGAAGATCCATTTTATCATGTCAAAAATTTAGTGCATCATGCATTTTGTTGAGATAATGTGATGATGTAGCACTAGTGATCAAGTTCAAGCATTAAAAGAAATTATCCTATTAAAGTTACATGATCAAGATCTACACTCATTAAGGACACTTCATGCTAGTTTATAGATTCACAATCAAAGCTACAAGGTTTATTGAGTTTTTACATGCATTTTTTCATTCATCATTCCTTCATGTTGTTTCATTTCATTTCAAAGTTTAATTATTCAAATGGGATCGAACTAAGGTATACCCCAAACTACTAACAAAAAAAAAAATTCTCTCTCTCTCTCTCTCTCTCTCTCTCTCTCTCTCTCTCTCTCTCTTGTGATATGTATTTTGCAAATTTATGTGAACAAGACTCATTCACCCAACCTAGTGATTTAGTCCCTAATATAGCCTTTTAATAGTATTCAATAGTGTCAGATATGGGTTTATAACACTTAGAAAGATACTCTAAAAACAATAGAGTTAGAATCATATGACCAATAAGGAAACATTTAGTGGTGAATCTTCGCCAATTGGTGAATAATTGAAATCGAGACCTCAAGAAATGACAAATAGTACAAGATAAAAAGGAGACTGAATCATTAGGATTCTACAAAAAAATAATTTCGTCTTGATTAATTTTCCTATGCATATTTTTTGAAAATAATAAATTGAATTGATTCACAATGTAAATGATGCATCATTGAAACTGATTCACTAGTAGTTTATACTATAATTAAAAATATTAATCATATTTTCTAGTAATATTATATTCCTACCATTAATTGTCGTGCAATATTGCCACTAATAATAAATTACCATTTAATTTTAGGGATAGTTTAGCCTTGAATAGGGATTTTATTTATTTCCATCGATTAGATTTTTAATTGGATGGCTATAGGTTGATTTTGCAACCTATATGCATGTTCCTTTTAAAAGGATTGTTGAGGATTGGAATTTGTTTTGGGCCTCAACAAGCCTTTTAAAAGGAATGTGCATATAGGTAGCAGAATCAACCTTCAATCGTCCGATTAAAAAGATAATCAATGGTAACAATTTCACTTTACTTTTAGTCATTTTTTAAAGAGATTTTTTAAAAATACCTAATTTATGTGTGCTTTAATGAATTTTTGATAGTGAATTTATGCTTGGTGGTGAGGGGCTATCCACGAACCCCACGAGGGGTCGTTTCCACCTCAACCACCACAAGGGGGATCTACTCCTTCACCCTAGCAAGGGGCGCTTCCCCTTGACCCCAACAGGGCTATCACCCCCGGGCCCCTACTACAATATTACAAAAAACAAAAAAAATATGGGGCTACTACATCGATCAACTATGCAAATGTTAAAGGAGAGATTCACCAATATAATTAATCTTTTCAGTGATTATTCACTATGATTTTCCACTCTAATTATTATTTTTACCGATTATTCATTCACCAGGATTTTACAATTTTTTTAATAATGTGCATAGATTTGCCAAGAAAATTAATATTTTTTTCAAAAAAAGGAGAGATTCATCAAGATTTTACACCTTCATCGAGGGGGGGTTTCTTAAATTTATCCCTAATTCCCAACCTAGTGTATTAGTCTCGTTAAATTTTATGATCACCATTCAAAAAATCCCGATATACTCTCAAAGGATTCCAAATTCTACCTGGAATCCCAAGACTATGACTAAATTGCCCAACCTAGCATATTAGTCCTAGTGACTGTCAAATAATTTATATTTTAAGGGTTGGAGACCTTGTTTTGATTTCATCATCAACCAAGGCTCTTTTTTGTTTCGTTCATGTTTTCCAATGTTTTTTAATTCTTTCATGTCTTTAAATTTCTAGGGTTTTATGCATTCAAGTATTTACATTTCTCCTTTAAAGCTTCATTTTAGTGGTGAACCCCTGTCAAATCACATAAGGAAACCACACAACTCCCCTTTTCATCCCTCAATTGAGTCACTTAGTTGAGGTATCTAGGTTTCCTATTGAACTAAAGTGTGAAATAGGTCTCCAAGTTCCATCTCCTAAAGGGGGCTAGGCTTAACTATCGCACACTAAGATCTGAAAGTTTAGTGGAATATATGAGCCCCACTTAACCTTCTTGTATCTTGTTTTTTTTTTTATTAAGTTCTTCTAACTTTTCATGGTGGTAGTCATAGAGATCGCTAAGTTTGAATTTCAAATTTGAATCTAATCTCCCACTCACATCAAAGGCCTAGTACTTATGCCTGTGTGTTTCCACTTCCATCAAAGTATTTTGGTGATATTTGAGCTAGTGGGACTAGTGGCGGGGCGTTCAACATGGCCATCAATGAATTTAGCTATTTGAAAACACAATGTGATTTTGACACAAAAATTTCCAACCTCAAGGGACAAAAGAAAGCAAAACAAGTGACTAAGGGAACCTAACATGCGAGCTACACAGGCATGCCCTTTTTGAGTAGAGGTTTTGCAAGCTACCAAATTGTTTCTAGGAGTGCTTGTAGAGAATTATTTTACTTTGTTCTGATTGCAAAATATTTTCTTTGGTCTATTTTTTGGTGGTGGAACTCGTTAGAGGATATGTTGAATTATTAATTCCTAGAATGACTTCCATAAATATAAAAAGGGAGGAAAAAAATGCAGTTCCTAGTGAGGGCAAGGATATCATATTGGGGAAAGGAACTACCCCTCCAATTAAGGATCTTAAAGACTATTTGAATGTGCTTTTGTGTAGGATCCCACACAAGTTTTATGTGTTTTCCTTGATTTAAATCTCTCTATCTTTGGATATAATGGCTTGGGCTACTGAAACATACAAAAGAGTAAACATTTAATGCCTATACAACCAACAATCCTAAACTTAAAAAAGAAAAAGATGAATTAATTCAATGAGGTGAAGTTCAAGTTTTGATAAAAGCCAACTGTATTGGAACTCACCACTAGCTTTACTGCCCTATTGGTGGTCTACATAATAATTCATATTGCACTACATAATAATTTTTTTGAAGGAACTATTACATTGTTAAAATTTAATTTTTACCATAATAGATCCTTTTAAATATTTACAATAGAAAAGTAAATTATTTTTTATTTTTTATTTTTTAATGTAATATTATTAAGACAAAGTTGTATGAAGAAAATGATGGTGAAAATAAATCAGCACCATCAGATGCGGAAGGAGTTTCAGGATGGTGCACGCTTTTCAAAACCTACTGGTCTCAGGGGACCTTCTGGCCATTCTCGGGTTGCTCGCCCAATGCGTTCTGTCACTTCTGGGCCTACTTGGGATTCTCGGGGTCCTCTTTCCAAAATTTTTGCAAACCTTAGGGCTTCTTTGTCAAAAAATTCCAAGAAGCCTTGCGTGTATGGTGCCGGTTTGGTTGAGCCATGTTCTAGGGTTTTGAAAGAGCTTTCTTGACCACCTCCGCCTGTTGATTCCTCTCGGTTTAGCTTTGGTGGTTCTATTAAGGCTTTTGGTTATTCTATGAAAGGGAAGCCTGGATCTGTATTCAAGAATGGTCAGTGGGTGCTGGATGTTCGTCGTGGGTAGTGGAACTCTCCTTCTAGTTGGGAGTGGTCATGTGTGCGGGATCTTCAACCCCCTTTTGATATCTGTCGACCTTCTTCTCCTACTCTTTCCTCATGTTCGTGGGCTGATGTTGTGGCTTCTCATCCTTGCTCTTCCTCCCTCACTCTACGTTCTTCTCCTGCCCCTCTTACTTACCTAAATTCTATCCCTGTGCATAACTTTTCAACCTCCGCTTTGAATTCGCTCACTTTTTCGAACACTATCGTTCTTCCTCCAATTAGTTGGCTATTGAAACAGGTTGCTAAGCAATCTATGACACCTCCTTTGGTTGTGACTAGTTGTGAGAATTTTGGTTGTGCATATCGCCCTTTGGTTTAGCCTCCTCCTCGCAGCATGGCTAAGCATCAGACTTCAGCTATCTCTGATAAGGTTCGGAAGTGGAAGGGAAAGTCCTTAAATCATTCTTCCTCTCGGATTGAGGTAACATTACCTCATGACATGATTGATTTGCAAGTTTTGAACTTAAAGGATGTGGCACTCTTTGGTAAGTTCTAGAAATTCCAACCTCTACTTGATAATTTAAAATCTTGGGTTTTTTGAGTCTTGGGTTGGCTCCAATCAAGTATTTTATTTAGATAAAGGTAAGGGTTTTTTCATGGTTATTTTTTCTGAGAAAGATGCAAGAAACAATGTTTTGCGGAAAAAGACCTGGATGATGGATGGCTATGGTTTGTTTACTTCTCGTTGGACCCCGAATTTTAACCCTAGTCGGGTCAAACCTCATTTCATTCCTTTTTGGATTCAACTTCAGGGGCTCCCTTTGGAGTATACAGATTTGGGTATTATTGAAATTCTTGGTAATAAACTAGGAATATTTATGAATCATGATTTGGGTTTTTTTTCAAACCCCTCATTGCCTGTTCGGTTTTTGGCTTTATTGGATGTTCATAAAAAATTGCCTTCCAGTGCCTTAATTAAAATAGTGTATGGCTCTTGGGTTCAAGATGTTGTGGTGGAGGATCCTAAGGTTTTTTGTTGTTCTTGTCATTTTCATCTTCATCCCTCCAAGAAATTTTGTGCTAATCTTGTTGGGTTTTTTGGATTACAGTCAAAAGTAGTTATTCCTCCAGTCTTGGAAGCTTCTTCTACTGATTTAATTCCTTTTAATAATTCTAGGAATTCAGATTCTATGCTTTATAAAAACATTTTTGACCTTTATCTTTCTTGGTTTTACTCTTTTCGATCAAAGTCTAAGAAGGAGTCTCTGGCAGATTCTTTTAAGATGGCTCAATTTAATTCTCCTTCTTTTGATGTCGCAAATCAACCTCTTGTATCAAAGTTTGTTTTTATTAAGGATCTGCTCCTTGGGGGTTTTTCATTGCAGTCTCCAATTTCGTTCTTCTTGTCCTCTTTAAATGTCCTTAGTCCGGACTTTTGATTTAATTGTTCCTTCCAAGTTCATCAATGTGCTTCGATGCTAACATTGGATGTGACAAGCAACTGTGACAGTAAGCCTTCCTTGTTTGATTAGTGTAATGTTGGTCAGATTGAGGTGGAAAGTCCTCAAGGTTTTGTACCTTTAGTAAATCATAAGCTTTCTTCTGTTGGAGTACCATCGGATCAAGACGGTAAATTTTGTTAATCAGTCTTCGATTTTTGTTGCTGAGCAATTTATTGATGATATTGCTTCAGAGGTTTTCAGTGATGAATCTCCTAGTGAGGATGGTTGTTCTATTTCTCAATCCAATTTTGTTCCTTCTGTCATTTCTAAATCTCCTACAAAGAGAGGTAGTAAATCTTTAGCTATGAAGCTCTAGGAAGAGATTTCAAAGGGAATTCAATTGACTTTAGATTCCAGCTTAGTTCATTGTGCAAAACAAAAGAGGCCAAGGAGAGATTGTTGCTCTCCTAAGTTACAATGAAGCTTATATCATGGAATGTCAGAGGTTTAAATGCCTCTGACAAACAGTCCCAAGTGAAGTAGCAACTGGATGTTTCAGGGGCTGACATCATAATTCTTCAAGAGACGAAGACCTCTGAAGAATCTTTTCAATCTATTCAAAAGAAATGGCATTCATGGGGGGCAACACATTCACCTTCCCAAGGTGCTTCGGGTGGCTTAATTTGCTTTTGGAATACTAAGACGGTTAGTATTTCAAATATCTCATTTCATCACAATTGGTAGCTTATGTTTGTTTCTCATTTTGAGCTTTCATTTTGGCTTCTAAATGTTTATGGACCAACTAGTTTTTATGATAAAAAAATATTTGGGAGTTATTACAATCAAAGTTGGTTTTGATAGGTCAGGACAAATGTGTTCTTGCGGGGGACTTTAATGTTATTGCTAATGAAATGGAAAAGAAAGGTGGAATAAATCCTCCCAAAGCTGTAATTTCTGATTTCGCGGCATTTATTAATCATAATGCATTAAGGGATGTAATTCCCTCAAATGGATTGTTTACTTGGACAGATAAAAGGAAAAATTTCTCGCAAATTGCTGAGAGATTAGATAGGTACCTAATTACCTGAAATTGGATAGGATCACAGTTTTCCTTTTCCTCAGAAATTTTACCCTTGGTTGCCTCTGATCATTTTGCCATATCCCTGGTTATATCTGGTAGTAGTGTCAAATCTTTGAGACATTCATCTTTCAAATTTGAAACTGTGTGGCTTAGACACCCATAACTAATTAGTTCTATAAAACAATGGTGGAAATCTTCCCCTTTTGTTTATGGTTCTAAAATGTTCCAATTAAGTAATAAATTGGCTCATGTAAAGAGGAATCTTATTTCTTGGAACCAATTAGTGTTCAAAAATATGTTTTCTTGGAAGAAATTGGTGTATGAAAAATTAGTTGAAGCAAATGAGAAGATCATTTTACATGGGATGGATAATATTTCTTTTGAAGAACAAAAATATTTACACCTCGAGTGGAAAGAACTACTTGCTCGGGAAGAAGAATATTGGAGGCAAAAATCTAGGGAGTTGTGGTTGAAAGATGGAGATAAAAATATGAAATTTTTTCATAATTCTGCTCAAGCCAAAAAATCAAGATCTTCAATTTTCACAATTCAAGATAGTGTAACAAGTGCTACTCTTGTTACTGAGAAAGACATTCAGGCAGAAGCTATCAATTTTTTTTCCACTTTGCTATCAAAGCCTAATAATTCCAATGTAAATTTATCTATTGAAAGGGATGAACTTTTGCAAAATATACCTTCTTTGGTTTCCTCAGAGGACAATTTGAGGTTGCTTGCTCCTTTTTCTCTCAAAGAAATTAAGGAGGTCATTTTCTCAATGGCAATAGACAAGGCTCCAGGGCCAGATGGCTTTACTGCTATTTTCTATCAAAAATGTTGGGAGTTTATTGGGCTTGATATATTGAGTGCTATGGAAGAGTCAAGGAAGTCTAGTGGGATGCTAAGAAAATTCAATGTTACTAATATTGCAATCATCCCAAAAATTCTGAATCTAAAGTCTTTTTCAGATTTTAGGCCTATCTCTCTTTGTAATAAAATTTACAAGATCTTCACAAAAGCGATTTATCTTTTCCTTCATCCTCTCATTTCTTCAATTATCTCTGAGGAGCAAGGTGGCTTTGTGCCTGGTAGAGAAACTCCTGAAGGGGAAATAGTGGCGCATGAAACCTTGCATACCATAGCCTCTAATAAATTTTCAGCTATGATAATTAAATTAGATATGGAAAAATCATATGATCGAGTTGATTGGTGTTTCCTCAATCAAGTGCTTTTGAAGTTTAACTTTTCTGCTAAATGGTGTAAATGGGTAATGGCTTGTATTTTGGGTGCAAGATTTTATGTGTTGCTTAATGGTTCATCTGTAGGTCTTTTTAATTCCTCACAGGGTGTGCGCCAAGGTGATCCCTTATCACCTTTCTTATTTATCATCTTGGCAGAGGCTTTGAGTAGATCTTTTAAGTCTGCAAATCTACAAGGGAAGATTAAAGGGGTTGTCTTTCCAAATACAAATTTATCAGTAACCCATTCTTTATTTTTGGATGATACTCTTATTTTTGGAAAAGCTAATATGGCAGAAGCTAAAAATATAAAATTTCTCTTGGATAACTATACAAAGGTTTCCGGGCAAAAGGTAAATGAAGATAAGTCAAAGATTTATTTGTTTAACACTAAAGATTCAACTGTTGAGTCTATAGTAACACTTTTTGGCTTCAATCTAGATCAATTTCCAGGCAAATATCTAGGGATTCCATTCTTTGCAAGTCAGAATAGGGCCTTGCATTGGAAAAAAATTATTCAGTCTATTCAATCCAAATTATTGTCTTGGAAAGGAAGATGGTTATCATTAGCGGGTAGAATTCTATTGGTTAAGTATGTGCTTTCTTCCATCCCTAACTATTTTATGTTATTTTTGAGAGCACCCAAGTCTATTTTGCTTCAGATCGATAAATTAATTAGAAAATTCCTCTGGTCAGGGAATGTGGACACCAAAAAAGAGATACTGTTAGTTTCCTTAGAGGCTATGTGTATGGATAAGTTAAATGGAGGGGCTGGTCTTCATAATATTGGTAATAGAAATTTAGCCTTAGGAGCTAAAATGATTTGGAGGCTATTTTCAAATCCTTCCATGAAATGGTGTAAAATTATGCAAAATAAATATTTGGATACTCAAGATCCATCAAGAATTTTTACTGTCCTTGATCCCCCATCAGGCTCTGCAATGTGGAATTTCCTCCTATCATGTAGAAAGTTAATTCTTCCTCACCTATCTTGGGAAATAAATGATGATAAGCATGCACTTTTTTGGAATGATTCATGGAATGGGTATAAGAAACTAAGTAGTTTCAATTGAGGCTCCTCAATAAATTTCTTGTCTCAAAAGTTTGGATCATATGTGTATCAATATTTTGATAATGTGGAATCATTAACAAGAAAAGTTAATTGGAAGGATTTTTCTTCAGAGCCAATTGATCATAATCATAAGGTTATCATTGCCTCCTTATTGAATGATCGAATTGTTTATGTTTCATCATGTGCTGACCGATTAATTTGGTCCAAATCTCTCTCAGGTTGCTACTCAGTAAAAGAGGGGTACCTATCCATTTCAAAATATTGTTTCAATTCCAAATCTCTTCGAGCCTATAGTTTTTGTTGGAATTCTAAAACTCTTCCCAAAGTTGGTTGCTTTGCCTAGCTAGCAATCCAGAATAAAATCCTGAAAAGTGATAAATTATCGCAGTTGAACATTTCAGTTCCTTTTAATTGTGTCCTATGTGAATCAGAGTTAGAGGATGTCAATCATCTATTTCTTTCATGTTCAATTACACAGAGTTGTTGGCACTTTGTTTTATTAAAGCTTCAGATTCAATTTCATTTTCCTAAAACTTTATGGGAGTTATTTTCTAGTTGGCTGAAATTGTACAAGTCTTCCTTTTTTGCATGTATATGGGAAGTGGTTCCTTCATCAGTCTTATGGTCTATCTGGTGGGCAAGAAATAAAATCATTTTTAGGAAAGAAAAACATAAATTTGAGCATATTTAATCTTCTTTGGAAATTCATATTTCTGAAATTGTCAATTCTTATGTTTCAAAAACAAAGCACATTGGGTCTTCTTTCATGGATTGGGACTCCAAAGTTCTTGTAAATTGGCCTCTTTTTTCTCTGCCTTTTAAAGGTAGTCTTCACCATGTATCAAGCAAAGTTGATAGATCCAAAATTATATGGTCCCCTCCGACTTTGGGTTATTTGAAATTAAACTTTGATGGTGCCTCAAAAGGTAATCTTGGTATTTCTGGAGCAGGTATTGTAATAAGAGATACTAATGGTATAGTTCTTTGTGCCAAATCTATCAAGTTAATTATGGGTACCAATAATGAGGCTGAAGCACAGGCTCTCTTATTTGGCCTAAATATGGCATTAGATTTCAACTTAACAAAGTTAGAAATAGAAGGGGATTCTCTTATTTTGATAAATGTTTGCAGGGAAGGATTCTCTCACAGTTGGAAGTTATCTTATATCGTAAAGAAAATTCTAAATCTTTTGGAAAATTTCAGGCATTATAACTTGTTGCATACCTATAGAGAAGGAAATAGGGTGGCTGACTATCTAGCCAATCTGGGTTGCAATCAATCAGAAAAAGAAATGCTGCATATCATACAAATTGGGAAATGTGACTTTGCATTGGAACAATTAATTTCCAATGAGGAAATTTCTATTGTTCAAAGTGGATAAAATTTGATTAAGTATTTTTGTTGTATTGTCAATTATGGATATGATAGGCCTTCAATTTGATCTTTTAGCAATTATATTTATGATTGGCATGTCAACAGATTTTTAATCTTTTTAGTCCAGTGGAGGGAGTCTTCATATAGGAAGCCAATATGGGTTGCTTTCAACCTAAAATAGTAATGCTTCACCTTATACAAATTAGGAAATGTGATTGTGCATTGGAACAATTAATCTCTAATGAAGATCAAGGACTTGGTTGTATTGTGATAAGAATGACTGTAGGAGAGGCCTCACATGAGGTATATCATGCCATGTCTAAATCGGCCAGCTGCGGGTAAGTATAATTATGATAGCGTAAAGGTAAGCATCTCAAATTTTTTGGGTGGTAAGATCATGATTACAAGTACACTGTCACCCTCATTGCATGGAAATTTTGGTGTTCTCTCGTACTTGATGGGATGTTTTTTGCTGGCCCAAATCAGCTTGCATGTCATCAGTACTAATTGATATTCGTATTTAGCATTCGGTTTTTTGTGAAAAGATATGAGGGTACTTCTTGATTATAAATTGGTAAGGGACTTGTCATGATACAATGGTAAGCCACAAAACATAGGTGCCGAAAGCTTATAAATAGGCAACATTGTCTTATTTTATACATCGGTAAACAAGAGAGTTTCTTTTATTAAGTTATCTTGTCTATGTTGGCTGTTGTGCAAAGTAAGGCAGGTAGATATGGAGTATCATCCTCAAAAATTTCAAATGTTGTTTCTAGTTCAAAGATGGGAAACTTCGGCTTCTAGTAAGATTGATATTCAACATCTCCAATCTATCTTTAAGTTTCGGTGCCCATGTGATTATAAATGTCTCAAATGCATAGTTGGGTCTCAGATTCTTCAGCCAAAGTCACGAAGGTTGATATTCCCATCAAATGTTCTTTCAATCTTTCTTTCTAATATCATGGATATTATTCAGTGTTTGGAGATAGTTCAAGTCATTACTGATACAATGGTAGTTGACATTTTTTTGAAAAATGAAGCTATTCTTTGCAGTGCAAAAAAATATATCTTCTCGAGTGGAGAAGGTTATATTGGTGGTATCTTCCCTCCCCATTATATTCCTCATAATATGACAGTGGTTAATTATTTTGATGCATTAAAGTTATCTATAGAGTCTTCTGACCCCTATTATTTGAATAAAGCTTTGTCAAAATATTCTAACCAGTTGGGAAGGGACTTGGCAGATAGGTTCCGGGAGAAGTTTTATTATATATCCTTTCTTTTGTTTCATAATTTTCAACATGCAGCTTCTTCATGGAAAGGACATCCAAGACAAGGGATTACTCAAGGACCGGAAGGTTCCAGTATGTTGAAGGAGGAAGCAGGGATTGAAAATCAGGAGCACACTAGCTTCGAATTTATGCCAATGGAAGAGTAAAGGGAAAATGTTGTATTATTTGCAGATTATGTACATGTAGATTATTTAATCATGGTATAGGTTTATACTTTTAGGAAGATAAACCTTGGTATGGTTGTATGATTGATAACAGTCAACATTTTGTAATCAGAAGCATTACTTTTTGGGCCAAAACTGGAGGTTTTTTGACTGGCTCTTTCCTGTCGGTATGCCTTTTGAGCCAGTAAAATGTATACTATATTACAAAGAGTAAATATATATATATAGTGGCTTGCCACTTTTGTTTAAAATATATATATATATATATATTTTTAATTCTATAATTTCATTTTTTTAATTTTTTGTAAATATTATAAATTCATAGTTAAAAATAGTTATTGATAATTTGGTTCATGGACATATTATAATCAATTCACCTTAATTTTAAAAGGATTATATTTATTTTCACAATAAAATATAAATCAATTTAATCAAATTCATAATTATTAAAAATAATTAAATTCATTAAATAAAATTAAAAATAAACATAAACATAAAGAAATAATAAAATTAAATCTTAATTTATTGAGTAAATATTTTGATGAGAATTTAGGTTATGAATAAAATTTATAATTTTTTTTGAATTCCATATATTTTGAATATTATTAGAAAGTTGAGACTAAAAGTGTTTTTAGGTAATACATGTTTCTTTATAGTAAGGTCAAAGTTCTACAAAAGTTAAATGAAAATATATTTTTGGTTAGTTAAATATTAGTTAATTAAATAGATGCATTAAAAAAATATATAAATTGATTTAAATTAAGTTAGTGATAACTAGGTGTGATAAAATAAAATAATATTTTGTATTTAGAGAAATATATTATTTATTAGGGATTTGTTTACATGTAATTTTGGATCACTGATTCATTATAATAAAATTTTAGTAATTAATCACCTCACCAATACAAAAAATTCCATTTAGTTATAGGTGGTTTCCAACAAGAATTCTATCATCAAATAGAATAAGGTTCATAGGGAAGACATGAGGACTTAACAATTTCAATCGAGTTATCATAAGGGTAGAATTGAAGCTCAACCAAAGCATAAAGACTAAGTAAGTAACACGAGTGAAAGGAAAAAGGTGCAAGGGTGTTAATGATCTAGCTAAATCAAGGCATAATATAGGATTAAGTTAAGGTGTATTAGAGGTTTTCTGATGTTCTTTATGCTTATCTATTATAGCATCTCTCTTTTTTGTAAAGGGTTTTGAGGCGCCTTCAAGACCTGTTTTGCCTCCAGTCAAGAACTTAAGGTGTATTGAATCTATTATAAATACAAAGGGCACTAAATTGTACACAAATACACAAGAAATTTTATTACAATAATGATCACATCAATACACTCATTATCACCCTATCCTCTAGAATCGTGCACAACAAGTATTGTGCCTCTAGAAGTAGTTAGTGACCATTACTATAATTATCACAACAAAATTTAGATGCCATCATACTCTTCCATCCCTATATTCTTGTGAGAGATTTATATCATTTTCCTTAATCAAGAATTTTTTTTTCTCATGCATATGGTGCACTTAATAGCCAAAAAATAAAGAATGCTTGGAAATCCAACCATTAAAATAGACTAATGCATATTTTTGGGAAATGAGTAGTCATTCAAATGTAAAAAATCAATGTTCCAAGTAAATGAATGGATTATGTTTAGAATTGAATGTGGATATAAGGGAATTTGAATGTCCACTTACAACACTTAATTCTACTTGAAGACTGTAATAGGCTTATAGGGATATCTTTATCATTTTATGGATGGTAATGTTTCAACATTATATTTTTAGGGAAATAAATTTAGTGACCTTCAAAATTAGAACCTCTTATTGAATCAATTTTTTGACTTAAAAAAATTTAGTGTTCCATTGGGGTGGGGAAATTCATTTTATCCTAATCAAGTTCCACATAAAAACTTCAAATGCAATTAAGTCTAAATTTTTTGTAGTTTGACCAACTTCCAATAAGAGTTTTCAAACTTTTAATAGTGTTGGGATGGGAAAAAAATGATATTCATTGAAATTCCAAGTGATAATATGTATAGTTGGAGCCTAGCTTTCTACAAAATCATCTTCTACAGATCATTAGTTATTTTTGTCTTTGAAAAAAATGAAGTGCATTGGAAATGTGAAGTTGAAGTTAATGGCAAGTTTACTTGGATGTGGAATCTCTATAATTCTCATTATGAGGCATGTTGAGATCATTTTTTTTGGTATGCCATGAAATTGGGATATCATGTAAGCTAAAGCATTAAGTAGATAGTTTGAAAATGAATTTTCAAAATCCTCATCTTGTTCCTTTCTAATAAAGGTTATATAACTACTCAAAGTTATTGAAAGAAAACTTATCAGGCCCCTTGGACTGGTTAGGGAATATATGGTGGCTCTCAATAAAATGGACTCTAACAAACATGTTCAGTCATTTTGAGTTATTTATAAAGCTAATGTTAGGTTTTGATAATGGGTTTAAACTTCATTTCAAGAGCTAATTGGAATTTTGAATGGTTATTTAGCAGTTATAAGTTTTTGCTAGTTCAAAAATTACTTTAGAAACAAAGAGAATTTGTGATTGGTTAGTAACATGACATCAATGTTAGTTTTCTCATCATAGTTCTAAACTTAATGTTATTATTAGAACCTTAGTCTAGGTAGTAGATATGTTTCAAAATCTAGTGTCAGTTTTAAAATCACCCCTAGATTCAAACCAATGAATAAAACATGTGTAGTGTCCCTCTGTTTTGACCATCCTTGGATCTTGAGTAAGTTTGTTTCGTGAAATTGAGTCATCTTTTTTGTATTCATTATTATATTATCAAACTAGCTTATGAAATTATGTGATAAAGTTAATTTTTATTTAGCCTTGATTAATCAATTAATTAAATTAAATTGATTACAAGGTGACTTCATTTTTTATTGAGGAAAAATAGGTTTTATAGGGAACCGAAACCACAAAGTTAATAAACCAAGAAAAGATAGAGCATTAGAGAATACAAGAACAAATCAGCTCCACACTAGAGATAAATAGGAAAAATAGCATCAACTAGCAAAAACCTAGAAAAAGGATAGCAAAAAACCAACAACAACAAAAAAAATAGCCAAACCTAACCCAGAGACTTTAATGTCTCTGCCACATCCGCTTCCAGTTTTTCCAATTCCTAAGCCACCCACCATCTTTAGTTCTTGGTCTCCAGAGGCATCATGTCGAGTATTTTCTATTTTTTCAGCCTGATCTCTTAAGATAGTAGAGTTGTTTTTAACAATTCTATGGTTGTTTCCTATAGTTATTTTAGGGTTTCCCTAATCTTTTCAACCTCTTTTTCTAGGTTCTCATCAAAATTCTTAAGATTTTTAGTGTAGTCAACCTCTTTCTAGAGGTAATGAGCCAAAGGCATCTTCCCATCCATAGTCCATAAAGCGTCAGCCAAATTTAGTTCAGCCATTTTAGCTTCCAAGATTTCCATTTTGCTAGTGATAGCTCTTTTTTTAAGATTGAGGTCCTTAATTTAATTAAAATCCCATTTAAAATTTTTAAAATTGTCAATCACTCCCTTTTTGGCCACAGAAAGGATGCCACCATAAAATTCCCTTTTCGGCCAAAAATAGGGTCATCGGGATTCAAGTCCACATGAGAAGTAGGCCTATATTCTTTGTCAACAGAGTGGAAAGAGGTGGAGAAAACCTCCTTTCTAGAAGGTTTGGGTGGGTGCATGAAAATGGGTAGCAATTTTGTGGACACCCTCCAAAAAAAATTTGTAAATCAATAACATGAGTGCATTATAACACGCTCACATTATGGCTCGTTATGTCAAGCTTGAGGCTCGACAACTACAAACCGATAACGCAAGTGTGTTATAATGCACTCACATTATTGACTCTTAAAAGAAAAAAAAGAAATCAAAATATTTCATTACATTTTGACTATTTATTATTTTGTAGCCGTAACCAAAACCCCCACAATTTTGTGCTCACGTTCTAGGAGGAGGAATTCAAAAAACTTCTTCACCAACAATTGATATTTCTTTGCAAAGATGGTGCCATGACGATGAGGAGCTATGAGACTTATGGATTCTATGGTTTTTGTTTTTAATTTGTTAGTTTTAGGGTGAATTTGATATATATTTGTTTGAAATTTTAGGAGATGCAAATCAATCGACAAACCCTCAAAATCCTCAACAGGAGAACCAACCAAATCCTGAACAGGAAGACCAACCAAATCCTCTAGATCAAAATAAACCACAAAATCAACCTCCTCCACCAATCACTCAACCTCCTCTAGCACTCAAAAAAATCTATTGAGTGAAATTGAGAACAACAAAAAGAAAATTGAGGATTTTATTAGTAGGTTGAGTGATCCAAATGATTCAACCACAGAAAGAATGACCCTAGAACATTCATTAAAAGATATATGTTAAAAATTATAGATTCAGTTTGCAAATAGTTGACTGGATGACAAGATAAGAGGCAGGCAACTAGGGATTATTATGCAAATAAACTATCATACAAGGATGTAAAGGATTTAAAATTAAAAAAGGTGATTTGTGCTCATTATTCACCGACCCACGCACAAATCAAAATCTTACCCTCAATGTGAAGAGGTTTCCTATCCATTGGTGACACCACCAATAGATTAAGGATCAATTTTATGATAGGTGGATCATGGTCTTTGATTACCCACCATGCAACAATTGTGAGGTCCCAAAATATTTCCTTAGGAAACTATACAGTGAGTTCATATTGAACAAGATCGCAAATTATTTTGATATGATGGATTTCTAGGGGAGAGGTGGGGGGTTAGCTCAGGATAGACCTAGTGCACAGTCGGATCCTACATGGCAAGGTAGATGATCTCTTGCTAGGCCACCTCGTGAGAAAAAATTTATGCCTTCCCTCCTAAAGGAAGTGCTGACGTAGAGACATTGTAAGCGATTAGTACTTTGACCTAGAGTGTCATCCATTATACTAGCCCTATTCTACAACGCCATCTAGGGGAGTCTTCGAGTGGTGGCCTTTGAGCAAATGTGTGTCAATCTTGTGGGGCTACTTGCTCAATGACCCCATCGACACTCAGGAGACTGGTACGTAGGATCCATTTGCAGCTATGGAGATGGAGAGGGCAGCTAACATTTTTCATCAGCGTTTCAGATCACACTCCGTGATCCATCATCAGGATGAAAAAATAGAGCACCAAGAGGATGATGATGCTCTATTTTTTCATCCTGATGATTGATCATGGAGTGTGATCTTTTTGATGCAAAAAATTTACACACAATCGAATCTAGAAATATTTTGCAATTAACACTATGGATTGTGGAAACTTGTTATCTTTAATTTTTCATCAGGCATATGACATTGATAGTTAGGTAAAAGCTAGTGCATGTTCATTGAATTTAATTTATTAAATTTTGATTTTAAAATGCAATATTAACTAAAAATGTTCTATGATTTTAATAAAATTGTAGGGTCATAGTGTTGAGACTAGATAGACCGTTCCCCACCAACTTATTTTTGCAGTACACCTATCGCTAGGGTATGTAACTTGTAAACAATTATAAATTTATTGCATGTTAATAGAATTTTTTATGAATGGTAATTTAATATGTGATTTTGTATGTGGAGAAAACTAATATTGGAGGTTTTGATGGAACATTTCCTAGTGGTGGTGGACTTACTCAAACCTACACAAAGGTAATAGAATAAAGAGTTCAGCTAATGAATCAAGTACTTAATAGATTTGTATAGTTTATATGCACATCGTTGATTATGTTGTATAATTTGTTATTTTATTTTAAGATTTTGCACAATGATACACCTTTGAATGTGACGAGGGCAATGGATATTGGTGTGACATCTACTATACAATCCTCGATGGCTCAGAAAGGAGAGGTATGAGGAAAATTAGTAAATTTCAATTTACATTTGTTTTTTTAGATGTTAGTTAGTGAAGAATCAAACCATTATTCATTCACATAGTTTAATTTCTATTTTTTATGGTTTATACAAGGCTTGAGCAGGCCTGAGCATGGGCATGATAATATTTCCCTTGTGGAGAGAGATTGTGAGATGGTGGTAAGTGATTATTTTGTCAATTATATAACTTTTTATAATATAATTTCTATATACTCATGTCTTTACTTCTTACTGTAACAGTTAAAACTTCACAATGAACTAAAACCTACGAGGAGTAGTAGGAGCACTCCTCGAGCACAACAAAAATGAGTGACAAACTTATCATCATTTGATCGGAAACGAAAGGGAAATATTTTTTTTCCAAAGCATGGAGAGAAATTACTTTTGATTCCAAAGCCCTTTGTTGTATGCCTACATGGTAGTTTTGTACATATTTTTTATTGGACATATTTGACATTGTATACCTATATGGCTATTTTGTACATATATTTCATACTTATATCGACATATATTGATGTATTCCTACATGGCTATTTGGTTAATACAAATATATTTTATCGATGCCTTTCCATATTTTCATTCTAAATTGATGGTTCAATAGATATGAGTTGCATGTATTCAAGTGTATAATTTACAACTTACATGTATACTTTGTGACTTATGTGCATTCGCATGTATACTTTGTGGCTTACATGTTTTCATGCATATACCTTGTATTTGTGCATATGTACTTTCTTTTAATTTGTGTATACTATGTATTCGTGTGTATACTTTTTGAGGCTTACATGTTTTTGATTATTTGTACTTCCCTTATTGACATGTACGTGCTTGAATTATTCATGTGTATAATTATTAATTGGTTAGCCCTAGAATTGATCTATTTCATCCTCAATGTGTGATCCTTGAGATGGATTAAGAAAACCCTCAAGGTCCAAAGGAATTTCACATGCATTCTTTATAGGCTCGTTTTTGTAGTCAAACCAAAAACCTATTGCATTGTTGAAATGAAAAAATATATCCTTTATAGTAGGTCTAAATCGATTATCATTCTCTATTGGTTCTTCATGTATCCACTCCCCATTAATGGTTTCCTCGTGACCTTCATGAAACCAAGCACTTATCTCTTTTTTGATAAAACAAATGTACGAAGATTTATCTTCCTCCTTATGAACCATTCATTTTAATGAGAGATGGGTTCTTGTGAATCACTACTCATGAATCATTGGTAAATGAGTTTGACTTGTAAAACTACATGATTGAATCCTGATAGCAATATCACAATATTTATATATCTGAATGTGTTATTTCCTTCAACTAAAATTTGTGCTTATACTTATGTGATTGATGTATGTTTGTGTATGGGATCATAGTAATTTATATTTGATAATTCTATTGTGTCTTTAAGGTTTATTTATTAAAGGGTTCATCAAACAAGTTTTAAATCCTTAAAAATATTTGAATTTCTTAGATTTTTCTATTTGTCGAGTGTGGGCTCTAAGCTCGAGTCCAAGTAAAAAATTGGCTCATCAAGTCCAAGGTGAGTCCAAGTCTTGTAACACTGGTGTGAACACATTGAGGAATAATGTATATGCCAATGAAGAGAGAACCCATCCTTGTTTCTAAACAAACCATAGTATAGATATGGTTGGTTGAGATAAAACATCACTCTTCTGGATAGTTCGAACCATAATCTTTCATGGCTGCAAACACACCTTCATTATGTGTGTTCGACCAAATCTTGCAACCCTAAGTCCATAAGATTATTACTTGTCCCAATTTCCACAAATGTAATTCAATAATAAAAATAATTCTTCAAATTGATTACCCTAATATTCCCTACTTGTTCTCTTTTAAACTCGAAAACTACACAATTGAATCCTTATAGCAATATCACAATTTGACACATTGTAGAAAATACCTCGTACTTATCAATTGATGAGCTAATGGGGCTCTATAATGAGTGTTTCATAAGGCACAATACTTGCTGAATTTTTTGTGAATGGGGTTGCAAGTTAAGTGGGCTTAACCTTGGGGAAAAAAATTTGTGGGTAAGCACTTGAGCTGGAGTAGTACTGGGATGGGTGACCTCCCAAGAAGGCCTAGTGCCTCACCTCTATGAGCATCACCTAGATGCAATGAGTGCTAAGTGGGCCATTCATTGTCATGAGAGATGAGTTCTTTTCAACTCATCCCTCTTTCAATCCATGTTAGGCTTGGGACCGTATAGGAAGCTAGAGGTCATACCAAGTACGGGATCAACAAGTTTGTATAAAAAATCTAAAAAATAGAGAATAGTGTGAATAATTCTTATTAGATCTTCTCCAAAAGTTCATCAACAACCTCCATTCGAGCCTCTCAAGGATTTACATAGTGTCTTACACCCTTCTCTAACTGATCCATGCCATCAACTAACTAAAAAATAACTTTCAAAATAATTAACAGTTGCATTTTAAAGATGTTGCTTTAAGCAACTTGCAAATTTGCAACTTTAGACTCCTCCAACCTAAGGGATCAATCTGGTGGAACATAGCTTAGATGGATTCAACGTGTTTTAGTTTGAAAGAGGACCATGACTAGCATACACATACCTATTCAGACATGTTGGAATAGTCCTCTTGGTCACACAAGTTGCAGAACGAAAGTTGCACCACTTTGCAACTTTGCACTGCTTGCATTTGATGCTTTTCCCATCAAGTGAAAATCGGTCGCCATAAGAAAACCACTCTGAGATAGCCAAAACCCAGAGATTTTTTTGCAAAGGGGCCCAACACGATCTTGTACGATTAGACGAGAAGTTTCTAAGTGTCACGGTATCCAAGTAATAGCATGTTGAAGTTTAAAGCCATTTTGCACTTTGGACCCTTAAGGGATTGATCCAGTGGAACATATCTCAGAGCTATTCCACATGTTTTGGTGCAAAATATGACCCTTCCTAGTGTAAAAATACCTATTAAAATGTGTTGGAATAGTCCTCTTGGTCATACAAGTTGCAGAACAAAAGTTGAACCACTTTGCAACTTTGCACTACTTCCATTTGATGCTTTTTCCATCAAGTGAAAATTTTCTACCATGGGAAAACCACTCTGGGATAGCCAAAATCAATAAAGGTTTTTGTAGAGGGTCCCATTGCAATCCGATAGGATCAAACGAGAATTTTCTAAGTGTCACAGTATCTAAGTAATAGTAGGTTGAAGTTTAAAGCCATTTTTCACTTTGGACGCTTAAGGGATCGATTCAGTGGAACATATCTTAGAGTGATTCCACATGTTTCAATTTGAAAGAGGACCATGCCTAGTGTAAAAATACATATTCAAATGTGTTGGAATAGTCCGCTTGGTCACTGAAGTTGGAGAATGAAAGTTGCACCACTTTGCAACTTTGCACTACTTGCATTGGATGCTTTTTCCATCAACTGAAACTTTGCTGCCACGAGAAAACCAATCTGAGATAGCCAAAAATGACAGAGGTTTCTATAGAGGGTCCCTATGCAATCTTGTAGGATTAGATGATAATTTTCTAAGAATTGCGGTATCTGAATAATATCATGTTGAATTTTGCAGCCATTTTGCACTTTGGACCCTTCAACGATCGATTCGGTGGAACGTAGCTCAGAGTGATTCCACGTGTTTTGGTGCAAAACGAGACCATTCATAGCATAAAAAATAGCTATTCAGATGTGTTGGATCAGTTATTTTTGTCACACGAGTTGTAGAGTTAAAGTTGCATCAAATTGCAACTTTGCATAGCTTGAATTTGATAGTTTTTCCATCAAGTGAAAATCTACCACCACGGGAAAACTAGTCTAAGATAGCCAAAAATCAGAGAGGTTTTTCTATAGGCACCCAACTTGATCGTCTTAGATCAGATGAGAAGTTTCTAAGTGTCATGGTATCTAAGTAATAGCAATCTAAATTTTAAATCCATTTTGCACTATGGACCTTTAAGGGATCGATCTGGTGGAACATAGCTCAGAGCGATTCCATGTGTTTCAGTGCAAAATAAAACCATTCCTAGCATGAACATACCTATTCAGATGTGTTGGAGCTATTTACTTGGTCACACAAGTTGCAGAATGAAAGTTCTACAACTTGCGACTTTGCACTACTTGCATTTGATGCTTTTTCCATCAAGTCAAAATTTGTCGCCACGGGAAAACCATTCTGAGATAGCGAAAAATGATAGAGGTTTCTGTAGAGGGTCCCAATACAATCTTGTAGGATTAGATGATAAGTTTCTAAGAATTGCGGTATCCGAATAATATCATGCTGAATTTTGCAGCCATTTTGCACTTTGGACCCTTTAGCGATCGATTCGGTGGAACGTAGCTCAGAGTGATTCCATGAATTTTGGTGCAAAATGAGACCATTCATAGCATAAAAAATAGCCATTCAGATGTGTTGGATTAGTTATTTTTGTCACACGAGTTGCAGAGTTTAAGTTGCACCAAATTGCAACTTTGCATAGCTTGAAATTAACAGTTTTTCCATTAAGTGAAAATCTACTACTACGGGAAAACCACTCAAAGATAGCCAAAAGTGAGAGAGGTTTCTCTATAGGCACCCAACACAATCATCTTAGATTAGATGATAAGTTTCTAAGTTTCATGGTATCCAAGTAATAGCAATCTGAATTTTAAATCCATTTTGCACTATGGACCTTTAAGGGATCGATCTAGTGGAACATAGCTCAGAGTGATTCCACGTGTTTCAGTGCAAAATAAAACCATTCCTAGCATGAACATACCTATTCGGATGTGTTGGAGCTGTTTGCTTGGTCACACAAGTTGTAGAATGAAAGTTGTACAACTTTGTGACTTTGCACTACTTGCATTTGATGCTTTTTCCATCAAGTGAAAATTTGTCACCATGGGAAAACCATTCTGAGATAGCCAAAACTTATAGAGGCTTCTATCGAGGGGCTCAGCCCAATCGTGTAGGACCAGACAAGAAGTTTCTAAGAATCATGGTATCCAAGTAATAGCATGTTGAAGTTTTCATTTGTGCTTTGGAACCTTAAAGGATCGATCTGGTGGAACATAGCTCAGAGCGATTTCAGGTGTTCCAGTGTGAAAGAGGAAAATGCCTAGCATAAAAAATATCTATTTGTATATTTTAGAATAGTCCACTTGGTCACACAAGTTGCAAAATGAGAGTAGCACCACTTTACAACTTTGCACTGCTTGCATTTGATACTTTTTCCATGAAGTGAAAATTTATGGCCATGGAAAAACAACTCCGATATAGCCAAAAATGAGAGATTATTTTTTAGAGGGTCCCAACATGATTTGGTAGGATCAAATGAGAAGTTTCTAAAAATCATGGTATCCGAGTAATAACATGTTGAAGTTTGCAGCCATTTTTCATTTTGGACCCTTACAGGATCGATCTAGTGAAACATAGCACAGAGTGATTTCATGTGTTTCGACGCGAAAGAGGACCATGCCTAGCATAAAAATACCTATTCGGATGTGTTGGAACTACCTGCTTGGTCAGAAAAGTTGCAGAACAAAATTTGCACCACTTTGCAACTTTGTACAACTTGATTTTGACACTTTTTCCATCAAGTGAAAATCCATCGCGACGGGAAAACAACTCTGAGATAAGAAAAACTGAGAGATTTTTTCTAGAGGGTCCTAAGGCGATCATGCAAGATCAGACAATAAATTTCTAAGTGAAAGGGAATAAGTTTTATGGGGTTTATGTTGCTGCCCTTATAGATTTTGATGGAAAAGGGCATGAAAAATGAGGTTTCACCCTAGGGTTTGATAAAATATTGCATAAAATAAGGGTTTTGGTTTGGCATGGTGGAATGAGTTTGTCCTGAGACAAATTATAGATCTTAGGGTTTGGATACAAGATAATTTCTACCCCAACAATGCATTATGTAAGAAAATATTATCACAATGCCTCATAGTTTTTCATTATGTAAGTAAATCTTATTACAATTGTGGATCTGAGAGTTTTTCATTATGTAAGTAAACCTTATTACAGTGCCTTAGGAACTTCGTTTTCATAGATCTTTTACAAGGTCACTCATATATTCGAGATTCTCTTTAAATGTCTACATCATAGGTACTCGTTATGATGTTAACTTCAATTGAGTAATTTGACATTCCCTCACTAAGCTTCACATGCTCTTTTATAATGGCTTGAAATCAAAATTGAGATTTTTTCCAAGATCATCAAAATAAGGATGTTGCATTGCTTTTTTGGTTGAGATTCTCTTTGATGACTCTTAAATCAGCATTTTCTACAATGAGAGATTAATCAATTTTTAGTAGTTTACTTACAAATACACAAAGTAAAAGAGAAAAATAAAGAGAATCCAAAATGGAAATGAAATAAAACTAGATGGAAGGAACTTGTAAATAGGCATGAAGGTTTCACAACTTAGTCACTCCTAGTCATACATCTTCACTGGGAATTCCAACATACCTATTGCACATAACATCTCTCATGAATAGAGTAAGTTGCAATTTCAAATGCTCTTATAATGTCTACATCATTGCCGCTCATGATAAGGTTAACTTCAAATGAATAAATTGAAATTATCTCACCAAGCTTTGCACACACTTTTCTAATGGCTTAAAATCTTGATTGAGATTTTTCAAGATCATCAAAATAAGAATGTTGCATTACTTTTCTAGCTGACATTCCCTTGCATGGCTCATATATCTACATTTTTTGCAAGGGGACACCAATCACTATAAAAAAAGATGATAGAATTGGCATCAAAAAAATTAATGTGGATACAAGTATAAATTAATAAGAACCAAAGTGCATATACTTACAAATTAATCCAATGAAATATCCTTGTCTTCTCTACTCTTTCTTGTGTCAAGTATAGCCTAATGGTCAGACTCAAAGACCTTCCACAAGGTCTTGTTCAAAGGTCTACCCCCATATTTTGTCAAATGAACATTGGATGCCATGACAAGGTTCGAGTAATGAAGAATCATACAATTCATGTCAAAGTCTTGAAATAGCCAATGTTTAACACTTGAATGTGGGTACCTTCTAAGCCATGTTCAAGTAACCAAAACTGAGCTTGTAGGGTATTCTATGTTTTCTCCATCTATAATTGGGGCCTCTAATTTATTTTTGGCCTTAACACAACAACACAAGTAATAGTTTTCTCCCTCTTCATTGTTTTCATCTGCAATAACTGTATAAACATTCACTACATGGATATGTGTAGAAAATCTCTTGAAATTTTTCAACATTACGAATACAGTACAAAGTAAGATAATGATATGGAATTTCAACAACTAAGCAAGTAGATATATCCCCTAGTTGAACTGGATCTGATACGTGGTCAAATTTGACTAATGCTTCCATCTATGTGAGTTCCAATGCTGTTGGAGGGAAATACATGTGAAGTGGGCTAAGATAACTTGTGCACCATTTTTCAACCCACTCCCCTGACTTACAATCATTCCAGGCTTGCATTGTACATGAAGAAAAAAATCATGCCATCTTTTGTGTATCGATACTCCATGAACCTGCATTTGAGCTAAGGAAAGAGTGTTCCTCACTTGATCCTGTTAGTGTACAACAATCTTCGTATGGTGCAATGTTAGTGTCATCCATCAACCAAAAAATTCTATGAGCTGAAGATGACCTTCATTACCTCGACCCATCAAATCATTACACCACTCGACGATTGATTTTCATCTGTCAAATGTGCACTTTCTGTATACTTTAAATCTTCTTCTGATAATGCTCTTTTCATGCATTCTCCTCCACCATCATGCTCCCCCTTTCCATTTCTGGCCTCACAAAAGTTCCACATATGTTGAACACCTATAATTACATGCATCCTACACAACTAGTAGAACATGTGCAAGTTCTTGAACTATACAACACATTTATTAGACCATATTATATGTCGATTGTATTCTATGCCCCTCTAAGCCAAACCACTATAGAAAATTTGAAAGCAACCTTGCACGAACTCTGGAGAATGCATGTGATCAACACTAATGTAAAAGTAGTACTCTGTCAATATCTTAATTTTCTCATTTGTACCATCAGATCCATGAATGAACGCTATGTGAACAAATATCAAAACTTGTGTGGAGTTGTAATACAGTGAGTACACCTCATGTTGTGGTTGTAGAGTGTAGTTCTCTACAAATTAAACCATAGATAGTATGCTTCCAACTGGAAAGGTGTCCTTGCATAGCTTGAATTGTGTTTCCAACCATCAGGCTCTATGGGTATGCATTGCTTACTCAAATAGTATATTATCATGAAATGTGGTCATAAATTGGTACACGAGAATCTTCTCAATAACCAAATCACACCTTTTTTCTTGAGACCCATCTTTTGTATCATATGCCCTTGTTTTATACTTCCCAAACTCTACTAGTTTTTGTCCCACCTCATATGTGCTTTCCATATGTTGACATACTAGCATATGTTGGAAGCCACTACAACGCTTGCATGAACCATCCAAGCATGTTGTCCTATAGAATATTTGGCCATCCTCTATTTCACAAAATTATTTTGATAAGAACTCTCTTAAATATTTTTGTGCGGCTTGTATGCCACAATTTTGCAAAACATCATTAGTATGCAAATCTAAACATATAGAACGATAAAAATCATAATGGTCAGAAGATTCAATATGTAGTCTACAACAACAAGTAGTACATGTGTGATTTATCTTGACATAAGAAGGTTTAAGAATTTCAAAAAATCATTAAGAAATACTAATTTGAGGATAATTATTTTCAAATTTTCAAAAATATTGGGTTTGAGTCATATCCAAAAAATGCTTTGGATGTGGCTCATGATTTCGACTACTGATTCTCCTTCTTACCACATCCCTTTGATTTAGAGATGGCCTTGTTTTATTCTTCCAACTCTCTTTAATTAGTATTCTCAAGGATTCGAGAAGTTCTTTATCTTTTCATGACTGTTTCCCTGAGAATTCCCATAATTAATTTGAATCATTGCAATCAATTCTTTGCCACATTTGAATGGCTCTTGATAAATTTTTTCTACTAATTCTCATTTTTTCACTAGTATTTTTATTTAGACGAGCTCTCTTTCTTTGACAGCTTACCAAAGTTGATGTAATGACATGTCGAGTGACATTACTATCCTTTGAGCATGAGGTCTTACCCACACTCTCATAAGAATCCATTATATTCTTCACAATAGTGTCTTCACTCGATGAATTTGATGTTCTCAACCCAAGAGCCTTCATGATGTTCCTATACTTTACACACCGCATCATTTCAATAAATAGTTGACATCTTGTAGTCTCATTTAGCCTTTCAAAGAATCGTTCCCAAATCTTATCAGAATATCTTATACAAGTGTATGTTGAAATATTACCTTCCATGTGCTACAAAATCTTATCGTCAATATTAATCAAATACTTTGGCTTTCTACGCAAAATTTAGGTGGTCTTCTCCTAGGTACATAAATCTCAACATTAGGAATTTCATTAATATTTAATTGAGGTGGGCTAGATTGTATACGTTCGATCGAGGGTAGAGAAGAAGGCATACCTTGAGGTTCACATGGGGATGATGGCATATCTTCCTCTCAATTCCGAGTGATGATGTACTCTCAACTTGAGATGTGTTGGATGGTCTTCAACAATATTCACTTGTGGTACATGGTGTCCCTCTATATTCACTTGCAGTATATGGTGTCTAACCATATTCACTTGTCATAGATGGTGTCCCTCAATATTCGCTTGTTCTTAATAGTGTCCCTTCATATTTACTTAGCATTGAGGGTGTGTCTCCAACTACGATATTTGAATCTGTCTTACTACGATGCTTTCGTATTCGTGCCTATTTTTCTACCAATTCCCATTCTCTTTTTGATGGTTGAGGTTCATTTAAAATCGGCTTGTTTTCATCAATCATTTCCAATTTATTATTTTAACGATATGCCGCTACCCGAACTCTCTCATTTTCTTCGAAGGTTTCATTCTCTTCATCTATTAATTTCCTCTTTGTCTTTTTCTTCGGCATGGCAGATAATTATATTTGTACCTTGGTGGTGAGACAAATATTAGTTCCTAAAAATTGTATCCATTCAAGCTAATTGAAAAATATATTTCATTGCAGGATTCATTTAAATAATACTTACATTCATCAAGTAAAAAATTTAATCTACCATAGACAAATGTGTACAAACAATGGAAGCATAGACAAAGTTTTTATATTCTTTCAAAGGTGTTTTTTTTTTAGTTATAGGATTTGGGGGGAGTTGGTTTTCATTGAAAAAGGTTTAAACAACCTCCATTGGCTCAAAGGGAGGAGTGTTGTTTATTTTGAAATCCATTTTTATGATAAAAAAATGTTTTCTAGAAATTCACTAGATTTTTCGCACATTCCTACACTTGTATAGATATACACAACCTCCCCTTGATACAAAAATAATATAATACTTTTGGCACATGTATTAACTCGCTAATGCATCAGTTCTGAGGGCTTAATAGTATGTTTGAAGGAAGCAATTGAATTTTTTTTGAAACTGCTTATTTCAAGCCAATCAAGGGTTTGAGTAGGATTTAATTATGAAATGACCATCCCACCTATTGTTATGAATTTTTTCTTAGTGGATGGCATTTAAATTTTTAGAGTAGGGTATTTTATTATTTAACATGCCTTGGAATGAAACTAATGACAATAGGATGGGATTCTCGGGCTGAAACAAGCACTTTTCCATGAGAATTTGAGGAACCAAGGAGTGATTTTGAAAAAGTGTTGAAGGAGTGGTCTATATAATGAACTTTTGAACTTTTACAAATTATTTTGAAGATGTTTGATTATTCAGAATGGTCTTGGAAGGCCCAGGTATAGGATTTTCTATAAACCCTCCCTCTTTGCATTGAAAAATGGGGGTTTTTGTATTTGAAGCTTAGTTGAGGGGGTAAGGTCCTAAGACCTAGAAAATATCTTTTCTTTTGAGACCTAATTAAAGACTTTTTTTGGGTTTGGAAGTCTAGTGTGAGGATCGAAGGGTATTTCCTTTGTAAAATTGACATACTTGGAGGCTTAAAACAATGTAAAGGTCACTTTTCTTAAAGTTGTCCCAAAGGAGTAATGTGATGGGTTAAGGTATGTCTTGCAACTCTGAAATGGGTGCTAGAATAATTCTTTTATTTTCTTGGTTTTTTGGATTTAAGGGCCCAAAACTGGTTTTGCACTACTACTAGATTCCAAGGGTGAATAGTGGGAAATAGTGTTTCTATTTGTTGTCCAACTTGGAGGAGTGTTCGGATTGGTCCATTAGCCCATTTTGACATCTTGAATGGTTCTAGGTCCTGTAACTCTGCATCAAAAATGAGTATCATAGTTTGAAGTGTGTGCATGGTTTGGGAGATACATGTGACAATTTGCAGATGCTTGGCTACTAGTAATGTGGACAGTGAAAAAAGGAAATAAATTTGTATGTAAGGGCAGACTTCTGAAAGGTTTCATTTTTGTTGCACTAACTCAAACAAATATTTCTTAAGAAAATAATGGTTTGGTTGTGCCTTAAGAATTATAGTTTTTGTTTTTAAACAATGGTGCCATTATGTAAGATTTAAGACAAGTTGAGAATGACATAATCATTGGTTGATGTTTTGAGGAATCTAGTTGATTGTAATAAGTTATTTTCAAGCTTTTCAAGGTGTTTTCAAGGCCCTTAAGGAATAGGGAACTCTTAATGCTAATTTGATTATATGAATCAAATGTGTTGTGAAGGGAAATATAGTTACAATGACCACACAAGGTTATAAACTATAATGATCAACAAAAATGCAAGCAAGCCATAATATAATGAAAGAAAATGTGTAAAGACTTCACATACCTAGAAAACAAGACTTTCAAATGGAGGAGTTGAACCCAACTATGTAACCTTAGCTAAAATCTTCTTCTCTCTTCAAACTCCACAACAATTTGACTTTTTCAAACTCTTGTTCCCCTCCAAACTTCAATTGATATTATATGTCTTTCAATGTGGAAAATCTACTATTTCATGCAAAGGTGGTAGAAAGATCATGGAAAAGGTGATGGAATGTGAAAAAAATGCTTGCACATTTCACAACATCATCAAAACAAAACTTTTTGTTAGAGCACACACAAAACTAGGAGAATATGTAGACTGTGGACCTTGAAATCATGGGTATATAGAATTTTTTACCCTTTTTAGTGGAGTAAAACACATGTTCTCTTTATAACACAAGCGTGTTATAACACGAGAACGTTATGTGAAATATGGTTTTCTTAATATATTTAGTTTATCCTTCTTTGTCTATACCCTCTATCCTAATTCTTTATTTGTCCCATGCAGCCTTATAGTAGAGGAGATAGAGGTGAGTGTGCGTGTGTGAGGGAGAGATGGAGGGAGAGGGAGAGGGGGAAAAAGAGAGAGTGGGAGAGAAATAGGGAGAGAGGGAGGGAGAGGGAGTGGGAGAGAAAGAGGGAGAGTGTGAGGGAGAAGGTGAGGGGGGGAAAGAGATAGTGGGAGAAAGAGAGGGAGGGAGAGAGTGGGGGAGTGGGAGAAGGGGAAAGTGGGAGAAAGAGAGTGTGGGAGAGAGTGGGAGATAGAGAGGGAGGGAGAGAGGGGGAGAGTGGGAGAAAGAGAGAGGAGGAGAGAGTGGGAGAGTGGGAGGGAGAGAGTGGGAGAAAGAGATTAGAGAGAGTGGGAGATGAGAGAGGGGAGAGGGAGAAAGAGAGGGAGGGAGAGAAAGGGAGAGTGGGATAAGAGGAGAGTGGTAGAAAGAGAGTGTGGGAGAGAGTGGGAGATAGAGAGGGAGGGGGAGAGTGGGAGAAAGAGAAGGAAGGAGAGAGTGGGAGACTGGGAGAAGGGGAGAGTGGGAGAAAGAGAGTGTGGGAGAGAGTTGGAGATAGAGAGGGATGGAGAGACGGGGAGATTGGGATAAAGAGAGGGAGGGAGAGAGTGGGAGAGTGGGATAATGGGAGAGTGGGAGAAAGAGAGATTGGGAGAAGGCGGGAGAAGGGGAGATGGGAGATAGAGAGGGAGGGAGAGAGGGGTAGAGTGGGAGAAAGAGAGATTGGGAGGCAGACAAGGGGAGAGTGGGAGATAGAGAGGGAGGGAGAGAGGGGTATATTAGGACAAAGAAAGGGAGGGAGAGAGTGGGAGAGTGGGAGAAGGGGAGAGTGGGAGAAAGAGAGTGTGGGAGAGAGTTGGAGATATATAGGGAGGGAGAAAGGGGGAGAGTGGGAGAAAGAGAGGGAGGGATAGAGTGGGAGAGTGGGAGAAGGGAAGAGTGGGAGAAAGAGATAGTGGGAGAAGGGGATAGTGGGAGATAGTGAGGGAGGGAGAATCATATTCTCTCAAACCTCGAACCTCAACCCTTCAACCCTAATCTCTCAACCCCTATACCCTCTTAATCCCTCAACCTTCAACCCACAACCCTCAAACCCTAATCCCACAACTCTTATACCCTCTTAATCCCTCAACCTTCAACCCTAATCCTTGACCCTGTATACCCTCTTAATCCCTGAACCCTCAACCATCAACCCTTCAACCCTAATCCCTCTACCCCTATACCTTATTGATTCCTCAACCCTCAACGCTCAACCCTCAACCATTCAACCCTAATCCCTCTACCCCTATAACCTATTGATCCCTCAACCCTCGATGCTCAAACCTCAACCTCTATACCCTCTTAATCCCTCAATACTCAACCATCAAACCTTCAACCCTGATCGCTAAACCCCTGCACCATCTTAATCCCATAACCCTCAATGCTCAACCATCAACCCTCCAACCCTAATCCTTGTATCCCTATACCCTACTAATCCCTCAACCCTCAATGCTCAACCCTAATTCCTTCAACCCTAATACCTCTACCCCTATACCCTACTAATCCCTCAACCCTCAACACTTCAACCCTAATCCCTCTACTGATATACCCTATTAATCCCTCAATCCTCAACACTCAACTATCAACCCTTCAACCCTAATCCCTCTACCCCTATACCCTATTAATACCTCAACCCTCGATGCTCAACCCTCAACCCTTAAACCTTAATCCCTCAACCCCTATGCCCTCTTAATCCCTCAACCCTCAACCCTCAACCCTCAACCCTTAAATCCTAATCCCTCAAATCCCTATACCCTCTTAATCACTCAACCCTCAACCCTTCAACCATAATCCTTGTACTCATATACCCTATTAATCCCTCAACCCTCAACGCTCAACCCTCAACCCTTCAAGACTAATCCCTCTACCCCTATACCCTCTTAATCCCTCAACCCTCAACCCTCAAATCTTAAATTGTAATCCCTCAACCCCCATACCCTCTTAATCCCTCAACCCTGAACCCTCAATGCTCAACTGTCAACCCTTAAACTATAATCCATCTACCCCTATACCCTCTTAATCCTTGATCCCTCAACCATCAACCCTTAAACCCTAATTCCTCTACCCCTATACACTACTGATCCCCCAACCTCAATGCTCAAACATCAACCCTTCAACCCTAATCCCTATACCCCTATACCCTCTTAATCCCTCAACCCTTAATGCTCAACCCTCAACCATTAAACCCTAATCCCTATACCCCTATACCCTCTTAATCCCTCGACCCTCAACACTCAACCCTCAACCCTTCAACCCTAATCCCTATACCCCTATACCTTATTAATCCCTCAACCTTCAACACTCAACCCTTCAACTCTAATCCCTTGAACTCCTATACCCTGCTAATTCATCAACCCTCAAACCCTAATCCCTAAACCCATAAAACCCTCTTAATCCCTCAACAATTCAACCCTAATCCATGTACCCCTATACCCTATCAATCCCTAAACCCTCAACCCTTCAACCCTAATCCCTATACCCCTATACCTAATAAATCCCTCAAACCTCAAGGCTCAACCCTCAACCCTTCAATCCTAATCCCTCAGCCCCTATACCCTCTTAGTCCCCCAACCCTCAATCCTCAACCCTATACCCTATTAATCCCTCAACCTTCAACACTACACCATCAACCCTTCCAGTCTAATCCCTTGAACCCCTATACCCTCATAATTTGTCGACCCTCAACCGTCAACCCTTAAACCCTAATCCCTAAACCCCTATACCCTCTTAATCCCTCAACGCTTCAACCCTAATCCCTATATCACTATACCCTATTAATCGCTAAACCCTCAACGCTCAACCCTAAACCCTTAACCCTAATCCATGTACCCCTATACCTAATAAATCCCTCAAACCTCAAGGGTCAACCCTCAACCCTCAACCCTTAATCCTTCAACCCTCATCCCTATACCCCTATACCCTATTAATCCCTCAATGTTCAACCCTCAACCCTTCAACCCTAATATTTGTACCCCTATACCCTCTTAATCCCTAAACCCTAAACCCTCAACCCTTAAACCCTAATTCCTCAACCACTATACCCTCTTAATCCATCAAACCTTAAACCTTAATCCCTCAACCCCTATACCCTCTTAATCTGTCAACCCTCAACCATTCAACCCTAATCCTTGAACCCTTATACCAACTTAATCCCTCAACCCTGAACACTCAACCCTCAACCCTTAAACTCGAATCCCTCTATCCCTATAGCCTATTAATCCCTCAACTCTCAACGTTCAACCCTCAACCCTTCAACCCTAATCCGTCTACCCCTATACCCTATTAATCCCTCAACCCCTATACCCTCTTAATCCCTCAACCATCAACCCTCAACCCTTAAACCCTAATTCTTGAACCCCTATAGCCTCTTAATCCTTCAAATCTCAACCTTGAACCCTTAAAACCTAATCCCTCTACCTCTATACCCTATTAATCCCTCAGCCCTCAATGCTCAACCATCAACACTTCAACCTTAATCCATCTTCCCCTATACCTTCTTAGTCCCTCAACCCTCAACCCTTAAATCATAATCCCTCAACCCCTATACAATCTTAATCCCTCAACCCTGAACCCTAAACCCTTAAACCCTAATCCCTCAACCCTTTTACCCTCTTAATCCCTGAACCCTCAACCCTTCAATCCTAATCCCTAAACCCTCAATGCTCAACACTTCAACCCTAATCCATCAACCCTCAAACATTCAAAACTAATACCTTTATCCCTATACTATATTAATCCCTCAACCCTCAATGCTAAACCCTCAACCCTTCAACACTAATCCCTCAAACCCTATACCCTCTTATTCCTTGAATCCTGAACCCTAAACCCTTAAACCCTAATCCCTCAAACCCTATACCCTCTTAATCCCTAGACCTTCCACCCTCAACCCTTAAATCCTAATCCTTCAACCCCTATACCCTCTTAATCTCTCAACCCCCAACTCTTAACCCTTCAACCCTAATCCATAAACCCCTATACCCTCTTAATCCCTCAACCCTCAAACATCAACCCTTAACCCTTAAACCCTTCAACCCTAATCCCTATACCCCTATACCCTATTGATCTCTCAACCCTCAATTCTCAACCCTCAACCCTCAACCCTCAACCCTCAACCCTTATACCCTAATCCCTAAACCCCTATATCATCTTAATCACTCAATCCTCAACCCTTATACCCTAATCATTGAACCCCTATACCCTTTTAATCCCTCAACGCTCAACCCTAATCCCTCTACCCCTATACCCTCTCAATCCTTGTACCCTTGACCCTTAAACCTTAATCACTCAACCCCTATACCCTCTTAATACTTCAACCCTCAACCGTTAAACCCTAATCTCAAAATCCCTATACCCTCTTCATCCCTCAATGCTCAACCCTCAACCCTTTAACCCTAATTTCTCTACCCCTATACCCTATTAATCTTTCAACCCTCAACCCTTTAACCCTAATCCCTCTACCCCTATACCCTCCTAATTCCTCAACCCTCAACCCTCAACCCTCAACCCTCAACCCTTAAACCCTAATGCCTCAACCCCTATACCCTCTTAATCCCTCATCCTTAAACCCAATACTCTCTACCCTAAACTCTAATCCCACAACCCTAATTCCTCAACCCTTATATTGTGAAATCAAAGAAAACTCTTTACCCTAATCCTGAAACCATCAAACTTTAATGTTTCAACCCCTATAACCTCTACCCTATTTATTGGACTCTCAACCCTAATCCCTCGACCCTATACCTTAAACAATCAATATTCAACCCTCAACCCTTAAAGCCCCAACCGTCAATTCTCATACCTCAACCCTTAACCCCTAAACCCTCAGTCCTTAGACCCTAAACCCTCTACCCCTTACATTGTACCCTGGACCTGATCCTTCAACCATATACCCTCAAACATATCCCCTAAACCCTCTACCCTCAACCAAGTAAACCCTTAACCCTAAACCCTTAACCCCAAACCCTTAAACCCTAAACCCTTAAACCTTCTACCCTATACCCTCAACTAAATACCCTCTACCATCAACCCTATTCCCTCAACCCTCAAACCTTTAACAATAATATCCTAGAAACCATCAACCCTATACCCTCAACCTCTATCACTTTCTCCTTATCTATACATCTCACCTCTCCCTCCTTCCCTCCCTCCCACCCTCTCTAATTTTCTCTATCTACCATCTCCCTCTTTCTATGTACCTCTCATTCAATCAATCCCTACCACCCTCTCTCACTACCTCTATCCATCTCTCTTTATGTCCCTCAAACTCTATCCCACTCTCTCCTCCCACTACCTCTCCCTCTCTCTCTCTCTCATGTCTCTCCCTCCCACCCCCTCTCTCTCTTAGGTCTCTCCCTCTGGAAACCTACCTAGGTAACTCTCTCTTTAACTCTCTCCCCTCTCTCTATTTATCCCTCCAACCGTACCTAGATAAGTCCCTCTCACTCCACCCCCTCTTTCTCTACCTCTATCTGGTAACTCCCTCCCACACCCTCTCCCTCTCTCAAGTCTCTCACTCACACTCCCTCTCTCTCCCACTCCCTCTCTCCCGCACTCCATCTCTCTCACACTCCCTCTCACTACCTATCTCTCAAGTCCCTCCCTCTCACCCACGTCACACTCTCAAGACTCTCCATTCGGCACCCTACCTACATGACTCTATCTTTCTCTTTGTCTCTCTCTCTTGCCCCTCTCTCTCTTTCTCTCTCTGACCCCCATCTCTCTCTCTCCCTCCCTCTATACCTCCCACCCTACCTAGGTAAGTCCCTCTCACTCCAAACCCTTCTCTCTCACTCCTTCTCTCTTAAACTCTCACTTCCACCCCCTCTCCATCTCTCCATACTCTCTCTCTCTAAATTCTCCCTTTGTCTAAACACATACATAAATGGATTTATACAAGCATAATATATATGTACATATAATCTTACATCCATGATCTACAAGCATACATGCATACATACAATATATAAGCATTGATACATACATACATGCCATAAAAGCATACATGTACATACAAATATAAATATATATCAACATACATTCAATAAATTAACATTTAAAATAAAAGAAGATGGGCATGTGCAGGATCATGATGGGCCAAAAAGTGGCAATAGGAAAAAGTAGCATTTTTCACTCGCCAAAAAACACGAAAATCCTGAGTTGACTTTTATTTTGGGTTGGGTGTCAGTACATTTCTCCATAGCAATGCTAAAGCCTAGGTTTTACAAATTGGATATCTGATATTTGAAAACATTTAAAAATGTATTGTGTCAGTAAAATTTTGGTTTCAAAAATCTGATATCCGATTTCAAACGGATATCAGATTTCAAATGAATATCCGATTTCAAACACACATAGACCCAAGAGTAATTAGGAGGTGTAGGGTGGACAAGAGATAGAGAGAGAGAGAGGGAAAGGGAGAGAGAGAGAGGGAGGGAGAAGAAGGAAGGGGAAGGGAGATGGGAAGAGGGGAAGAAGGAGAGAGAGAGAGCGAGAGAGAGAGAGAGAGAGAGAGAGAGAGAGAGAGAGAGAGAGAGCGAGAGAGAGAGAGAGAGAGAGAGAGAGAGAGAGAGAGAGAGAGAGAGAGAGAGAGAGAGAGAGAGAGAGAGAGAGAGAGAGAGAGAGAGAGAGAGAGAAGAAGGGAATGGATATGGGAAGAGGGCAAG
>CM021109.1:604405478-604421984 GCA_007115665.2 Sequoiadendron giganteum | reverse complement strand
AGAGAGAGAGAGAGAGAGAGAGAGGAGAGAGAGAGAGAGAGAGAGAATTTGGAGAGAGATAGAATTTGGAGGTAGAAGGGAGAGGGGAAGGAGGGGAGAGAATTTGGAGGGAGAGAGAGAGAGAGAGAGAGAGAGAGAGAAGAAGGGTATGAGAGAATTAGGGGGGAAGGGAGAGGGGAAGAGGGGAAGAGGAGGAGAGAAAGAGAGATAGAGGGAGAGAGGGAGGGAGAGAGAGAGAAGGATATAATATTTAAATATTTAATATATTAGTAATATTAATTACATATATAATATTTTTTACATTAACTTAATATATATATATATATATATATATTTATACATTAACTAGAATATATAAATAATATATAAATATTATATGTAATAATATAATATGTGATATATTATACATAATTCTATAAGAGATTATCATAAATTATAAATTATATATTTAATTCTAAACTATATTTTATATTCTCAACTAGATATATTAAAATAAACTATAAATTATTTATTGTAATTTTTAAAATTATATATTAAAAATTATATTAGATTTTTTAAAATTATATATAAAATAAATCAGATATCTGATTCAAATCAAATATCTGATTTGAAAATTTCAATTTTTTAAATCATTTATTAAAAACTATATTAGATTTTTTAAACTTAAATATAAAAAAAATTGGATATTCGATTCAAATCGGATATCTAATATGTTTGACACAAAACCTACTACCTAGGGATTAGCCTCGGGTTTGCTTTGAAATTTGGCTAGGACATGCCAATCCTAAGAAGTGAACACAAAAAACGTGTTTAACAACTTACCTTGTTTTTCTAGACTTCGCCCATGTGGCTGACGACTTTTTTTTTACCCTAAATTGATGAAATGAAAAGGGTTTTTAAAGGAGATTCTTAGCTTTATACCAATATAAATTATTCTTTATTTTAAATTTAATAAATAATTATTATTCATTTTCTGTTTGAATTACGACTAAAGTCCTGATTGATAGGCTAATTGAAAAAAATCTATATCTTTCAAACCGTATAACATTTTTTGAATCCAAAAAATGCGTCACATTCTATGCTTCGCATAATATTGTATTAAAAAAAAAAAATTGAATTTCATGAAGTTTTGACCAAGTTAAGGTGGTCAGACATACGAGTTTTTATATTTTTTAAAATTTATAATAAAAAATTCATAATTAATTATTTACTTGGAAAAAAAATACAAAAAAATATGTATCACATCCGGACATGAGTCCTCTACTTATATCTAAAATTTTATAAAAAATTATCATAATTTTATTATGGTTAGGGTGGTCAGACAGACACGTACTTTTTATTTTTTCCCTGAAATTTTAGTACTACGGCATTGAAATTTCAAATTTTCACCAAATATATTTTTTTTTTACAAAAATTAACCTAGTAGTTTAGAAACTACATTCAATTTACCAAAGATTCTATTGTTACATATTTTTGAAATAATATAGATAATTTATTCAAATTTTTATGTCAAGTTGCCCAACTCTGATTTTCTGAATTTTCATTGCCACTTAAGGACCTATTTTTTCCATGATGATCTTGCACATACCCAGATAGAACGCGAGCACGTTATGACATGCTCGTGTCATGTCTTAGTTGACATGTTTGTTGCAAAAGCGAAAACCATGTGAAAACTGAGATATAACGCAAACGCATTATAACGTGCCCGCATTATATCTTGCTTTGGGAATTCCCGAGCCTTAGGCTTGGTATTTTCCTTGCAATACCAACCCAAAGGCTTGGAGGGAATTCCCAATGACTAGAGACATGTTTTTAAATAATCTACCATATTTCTCATAATCGAATTCGTGCTCACCGTGAGGATTGCATGTGGTTCAATATGAAAAAAATCAAGCACATGGGTAAAGTTGGGTTCTCTCTTAGCTATCCAACGATGTCATTTTTTTGACTTTCTAAAAATGTTAAGCCTTTCATCCATAATTTATTTTATCTGTATGTCTTTTTTTTTCCAAAAAGTAACATTTGGTATTTTTTTCATTATAAATTAACTGTTCATTAATTTTTCAACTAAATTACATTTTTAGAAAATAGACTCCATTATACAAATTTAAATAAATAAATAAAATAAAATTTAATTAGTTTCCAAAATTATGTTTTTCAGGAAATGTCCACTTCGAAAATTAGTAAAAAATCAAATATTCATTAATAAATTAGATCAACAAAACTGTGCTTCAACTACATACTGTTAGCTAACTTCTGACAGTTCTGATTATGAAAAAAAAAAAAAGTTCACTGTACAAGGTTTGTATGAGAGTTGCTTCTGTTTCTCATCACAAGTCCTTAAGTTTTCATGACTTTCTAAGGTGGCAATTTGACCTTGATATTTATTATTGGATATTACTTGTCACTTTATTTTGAAGTGCACCTTATATTTCTATTGGGTCTCATCATGGTTATTAAACATGCCTTAAATGTTGACAGTTGGTATAAAGCTTACCGTGCTACCGCTGACAGTTATGCCAGTGACCGTGGTAATGCAGTGAATGTCGTTAGCAGCATACAGGTCTGCTACTGCCATACCGCACGGAGTCAAGAAGGTAACCACGATAGAGCGGTGGTAACCGTTGGTGGCATGTAAGACTGTTACCACTACACCACCGGTAGTCAGGAAGGTAGCCGCAATAGTGCGGTGGAAACCACCAGTGACAAGCAGGACAGTTACCGCTATACCACAGACTGTAAGATTTGTAACTACGGTAACATGGTGGAAACCACCAGTGACAAGAAAGAGTGCTACCGTTGTACCATGAGCTATTAGGTAGCTAACCGCGGTAACGTGGTGGGAACAACTAGTGGTTTTCAAGCAACTACCGTTGTAGCACAAGGTGTTCAAAATGAGGTCGTGGTTGTGCAGTAAGGGAACAAATGTCAAATCTACTCTTTCAGTCACACAAGTCATTGATCTACCCATGGATTCCAAAGTGTTTTATGCGATTTGCTTTGTTTAATATTTGTCCTCTAGGACTCCAAATGGGATTCATATTTTGTAAAGGAATTCATTTCGCTTGCACTGGAAGGTTAGGTCAAAATATTATTACTGTTGTTTGAAGGGTTGGAAACCCTATTTTGGCCCCCATCATTGAACTATTTAACTCACAACCATCTCACTATTCAAGTTGCTAGTCTAGTGATCTTTGGAAGCATATTAGAAAATAGAAAGACCATGGCATTGGTCGTTTCACCTCTCAGTTTCTTGCCATCCATTGGAAGCTCAAATGGGAAAAGAGATCGAGTTGCTCTATCTCCTCTTAGACCTGGTAAATCTCTCATGAGAAATGCATTTCTATTTTTTCTCAAGTATTATTCTTTGAGTTCGCTGTACAGATCCGTTACTTCTCAAGCAAGGTTATTTCGAATTATGTTTTTCTTTGCAAAAAAAAAAAAAGAAAATGTTTATTCCTTTTCATGATTAGATCTGAAATGCATGATTTCAGTTATGGAAGCATTTTTCTTTCAGTTACTTAATTTTTCATCAATCTTTTCAGTGGCTAGTATTTTGAAAATTGCATGCATGCTTTGATGCTGTGTGGTTCAAGCACTGGTTGTGCAGGCTACTTGACAGAACAGGTTTCGATCTGCCTTCTAAATTTTTACATTCTTAAGGATTCCTGCCAGAAGACCTTATTCCTTTTTCATCTTTCCCTTATGATCATGATAATATCTGGAACTATAGCTTGACAATAATTATGCAACCTGAATGTCATCCTTGGGCATTTTTTTGGAATGGGAAATCATGAAACTATTGTAACTGTCCATGAAATTATGATGTAATTTGTAACTTTTTGAAAATAGAGAGATTAGGGCTTAATCATCTTTGTAAAACCTAAAATGTAGAAAAGGTAGTTCTTTTTCAAGAAGAGTATTGATGGTATTCAGTTAGTAATGTTGAAATTTGGAAAACATAGTGTGTATTCAAACTTGTAGTTTTTTGTATGAGAAAACATTGAAAATCAAATGATAAAAAGAAAGAAAGTATGTATGATTGAAAAATAGTTTGATGAGACTGCATTGTAGTAGAGATAGGATTTTCCTCAAGATGCATCAAGATTAGATAATGCATGGAATTCTGAAGAGTCAATTCTGACTCTTGAAAATTCTACTTTTTGTCTACCAAGAGGCACTTGACAGAAATCAAGTGAAACAGAGAGATCCTCTATACTATTGTATGTTCTATTAAAAATTAGGAAAGGGGTTGGTTCTCCTTGATATTGGTGCTCCTTGAGTCAGTGCTCAGAAATCAGCCTTTGAGGCTTTGTCAAAATAAATTATTGAAATGAAAGCCTGAAAAAGGCAGCAGGTTCAGGAGTGGTTTTTCTACCCCAGGAGGGTTTTCCACTTGAAATATCTTGTGTCTATTGTGTCTCTGTGAATTTTTTTTCTTCAGCTCTTTACTACCTTAAAATGCAATGTTACATTACTCATTCAATTTATATGATTGCATTCAAATACATGAATGACACTATCATTGAAAAATGAGAACATATGTATGGCTTTTTTCAGCTTCAGTGTAAAAATATTCAAGAAGTTATAAACACTAATTCACCCCCCCTCTCTCAGTGTATTTTCACTCCAACAATTGGTATCAGAGCATAGGGTCCTCTGATAGGTCTTTCCAACCTAGGATTGATTCTGGACTTGGAGTCTACTCAAAATATCTCAAGCTCATGAAGGTACTTCCATGACTATAGCTCCATTATTTGATGGAACTAATTATGTATTCTAAAAAATCAGAATGGAGACTTAATTAACTTCTATAGACCTTGATGTCTGGAGCATAGTATTGACTGGGTACACTATACCAACTACTTTGCCAACTACTTCTAATGAAAAGAAGAGATATGGAACTAATGCAAGAGCAAAGCATGCTCTTCTATGTGCTCTGACTAAAGATGTCTTCATCAAAGTCATGCACTCCAGTTCTGCTAGTGAAATATGGACTAAACTTGAAACTATCTATCAAGGAAATGAAAAGGTAAAATAGTCTAAAGTCCTCACTCTAAAACACCAATTTGAAGAACTCAAAATGAAGGATGATGAAAAATTAGCTCACTAATTTTTGAGAGTTGATGAAATAGTAAATGCAATGAAGGGTCTGGGAGAAGAAGTCAAGGAATTTGATGTTGTAACCAAGGTCATTAGAACCTTGCCAGCAAAATTTGAAGCTAAGGTAGCTACTCTATAAGAGAAGAAATTTTTTACCCAGCTTACCCTTGATAGTTTACAGGGCACGTTGACTGCCTATGAAATGAGGATTAGTAAAAACAATCCCACTACAAAAGAAGCGACATTTAATGCTAAAAGGAAAGAAAGGGATGAGCTCTCTGAATCAAAATTTTCTGATTCTAAAGAATCCCATTTTGTAAGGAAACTCATAAAAGGTTCTGGAAAGTATAAGGGAAAACTTTCCTTCAAATGCTTTAACTGTGGAAAAATAGGTCATTTTGTTGCAAAGTGTCCCTATGGTGACACAAACAACGATAACGAGAAATCTAAGAAATTTGCCAAGAAAAAGGCTTATAGACCCAAACAAAAGTTTAATTTAAAAAAGAAGAAAAGTATGTTCAACAAAATCGATATGGACTCTGAATCTAATGACTCTCTAGATGAAGAAGATGAAAATATCTTCATGGCTGAAATCATTCAGCAAGATGAAACAAACAACAATGATGTTGAAGAAGTTGAAGTGGACTATGAAGGAGAACTGAAATGTGCTCTAAAAGAGCTGAGAAAATTTAAGAAACATTTTTGTGCTCAAGAACAAAATGATTTTCAAGATAACAAACAAGAGAAGCTCATTAATCTTGAAATAATTTCTCTAAAAACTTAGCTTGAAGAATCCAAAAGAGTTGAATATTGTCTTCATATTGACATAAGTTTCAAAGATCAAGAAATTCAGAAACTTGAACATGAGATTGTAGATGTCTGGAAAAATATCAAAAAATATGAAAGCACTCTTAAACCGAATGACATGCTTAGTAAACAAAAATTAAGCAAAGACAAAACTGGTATTGGCTTTGTTAAAGGTGAATGCTCAAATGATAGTGAGAAGAACAATACTATTGCTGGAAACAAAAAGCCTAAACACAAACACGCTGAGTTTGTCAAGGATCACATTCATCCTTCTAGGAGAACCAAAATGGTTTACAACTCCTACCCTCTCTTTTATGGGTATTGCTACTTCTCCAATAATTTTGGTCACAAAGTAAATTCTTGTAAACTCATGAATGCTTGAACTCCTAGATTTGGCTTTAGGCATAATCATGGTTTTGAAAGATAGATTAGATGTTTTACTTGCAAATATTTGGGTCATTCAGCAAAGCAATGCAATGTTGATTAGTAGAATATACAACTGAAAACCATCAAAGTTTAGAAACCCAAAGCACTCAACAACACTGAATAGACCATGCTTGTTCAAACTGCTTTTCACTCTAAGAAGAAGGACCTATGGGTCATAGACAGTGGCTGTTCAAACCACATGACCGGTCACAAAGAAAAAATTACAAATCTAGAAGACTATGCTGGTGGATATGTAAAGTTCAGAGACAACTCTGGAATTCAAATCAGAGGAAGAGGTTCTCTGTTGTTGAATGAAGACACTCCAATCTCAAATTTTTATTTTGTAGAAGGATTTAAAAACAACCTTCTGAGTGTCAGTCCAATCTGTGACAGTGGCTATCAAGTCCTGTTCACTTCACAAGGATGTGAAATAAAAAACAAGTCAGGTAAAGTTGTTGCTACTAGAAGGAGGACTAAAGGAAATGTCTACAACTTACTAGACACCTCTGGACATGAGAAAAATCATGGTATATGCTTAATGAGTTGGATTGAAGAAAGCTGGTTGTGGCACAAGAGACTAAGCCATATTAATTTTGACAATATGGTCAGAATAAAAAAAAATAAAAATGTAAGAGGTTTGCCCCCTCTTAGAAAACCTGAGAAAGTTGTTTGTAAAGAGTGACTGAAAGGAAAACAAAGCAAGGTAAGATTTAAATCTAAGGAACATTTTTCTACTAAACCTTTGCAAATTGTTCATACTAACTTATATGGTCCTATAATGACTAGATCCATAAATGGTGATAAATACTTCATGATGTTTGTTGATGACTACTCTCGTATGGTACGGGTTACTTTTCTCAAGAGTAAATCAGAAGCTTTTGACTACTTTTCATTTTTAGAAAACTAGTAGAAAGAGAAACAAACTTAAAACTAAAGTATTTAAGATCTGACAAAGGTGGTGAATTCACCTCACAAGAATTCATAGACTACTGTGATAAACATGGCATAAAAAGATAGTATGCTGCTTTTAGAACACCCCATCAAAATGGGGTAGTTGAGTGAAAGAAAAGGACTATCAAAGAAATGGCAAGAACCATGTTGAATCAAGCAAATCTGGAAAATATGTATTGGAAAGAAGTTGTTCATACATATATTTACATTTTGAATAGAGTAACAATTAGAGTGAAATCAAATTTCGCTGCATATGAACTGTGGTATGGAAAATCTTCCCAAATTAAATACTTCAAAATATTTGGCTGCAAGTTTTATTAAAAAAGATGATGAAAACCTAGGCAGTTTCTAGTCTAAAACTGATGAAGGTATCTTTTTAGGATACTCTACACATAGCAAAGCCTATAAATGCTTTAACAATAGGTTGAACAAAATTGTTGAATCTATGAATGTTAAATTTGATGAAAAACTTTTGTTAGATGCTGAACCTATGCAGGATGATGAAGAGGATGAATTTAAGCTTGATATAATCACTGAGAGCTTTGAAACTGCAAAGCCTGAACCAAAACCAGCAAGCCCTAAACTTGCTAAAGAACAATCTAAAGATGCTGAAATTAGCTTAGAAAATCGTGAACCCAAAGTTACCTCAAAATCTCTTGCTAGAAATCATCCTAAGGATCTGATTATAGGAGAAAGATTTGCAAGAGTTCAAATAAGAAAAAAATCTGTCAACTATGATGAAAAAGCTCACATACTTGAGCTTATAGTATTTTGTTTAATCACCCATTTTGAGCCCAAAAATATTGATGAGTCTCTAACTAACGAATGTTGAATTAATGCAATGTAAGAATAAATTAATGAAATTGAAAAAAATCAGACTTGGGATCTAGTTCCAAGACTAGATGACAAAAATGTCAGAGGTGGAAAGTGGATTTTTAGAAACAAACATGATGAAAATGGTCAAGTTGTTCACAAAAAGGCCAGATATGTCTGCAAAGGATATGCTCAGCAAGAAGGTATTGATTTTGGTGAAACTTTTGCTCCTGTTGCTAGGCTTGAATCCATTAGAATTTTCTGGGCATATTTAGTTTTCAAAAATTTCACTATATATGAGATGGATGTAAAAAAGGATTTTATGAATGGATACTTAGAAGAAGAATTTTACATAGAATAGCCTAAAGGGTTTATATGTACAAACAAACCCAATCATGTCTACAGGCTGAAAAGGGCTCTATATGGCCTAAAACAAGCTCCTAGAGCTTGGTACTCTAGATTGGACAGTCAGTTACTGTCAAAAGGGTTCATTAGAGGAGGAGTTGATAGCAATATATATGTTAAATTTGAAGGATCTGATATTCTTTTTATTGAAATTTAGGTTGATGACACTATTTTTGGTTGCAATAATATTGCCTTGAGTTAAAAATTCTCACAAATCATGGAATCTGAATTTGAAATGTCAATGTTGGGAGAACTGTCATTTTTCTTATGTCTCCTCATTTCACAACTTGACTCTGGCATCTTTCTATCTCGAACTAGGTATGCAAAATAAATGTTAAAAAGGTTTAAAATGGATGAAAGTCATCCTATAAGCACCCCAATGGCTACTGGCATTAAAATTAGCAAAGATGATGACTCCCTTGCAGTAAATTCAACTGCTATAGGTCAATGATAGGCAACCTATTGTATTTAATAGCCTCAAGGCCTGACATAATTCAAGTTGTTTGCATGGTTGTTCATTTTCAATCTACTCCTAAAGAATCTCACATCAATGTTGTGATAAGAATTCTTAAGTATGTACAAGGAACAATCGAATACAAGCTCTGGTATCCCAGAAGAAATGATTTCTCTTTAATATCTTATATTGATTCTGACTAGGCAGGATGTCTAGATGATAGGAAAAGCACCAATGGTGCTACTTTCTTTCTTGGTGATTGTTTAGTGGCTTGGCACAACAAAAAGCAAGAATCTATTTCTCTCTCTACTACTGAAACAAAATATATAGCTGCCACTTCTTGTTGCACTCAGGTAATTTGGATGTCACATACATTATTAGATATGGGTATTGAAATTCCAAAACCAAATACTAGTCTGTGTGACAATACCAGTGAAACAAATATCTCAAAAAATCCAATTATGCACTCTCGAACTAAACATATAGCTGGAAAATTTCATTTTCTTCGTTAAAAGGTGCTCGCTAACAAGGTATCTGTGAAATATGTTCCTACACAAGCATAGGTTGCTGACATTTTTACAAAACCATTGGCTAAAGATGCTTTTGAGAGGTATAGGTCTCGATTGGGAGTGGTCTCTCAATCCTTTCTATCTTAAACAGTCTATCTTGATGATAGGGGGAGCTAGTTATCTCTTCCTACAATGTATACTTAGCTGCTCAAAGGTTCTTTTTGTACTTTTATGGCATGTCACAGTTGGTTTTGGTTTATATTTTTTTGGTCTCCCTTTATCCTTGTGTCAAAAAGGGGGAGAATTTTGAGCATCTGGTTACAGTTCATTATCTTTGGTTTGGTGGCTCAATTTTGCCATCAAGGACAAAGGGTGAGTTTTTTTAATCCCTCTTATGCTGTTTTGTCCTTGATGTCATCCTATGGTTATTTGGCATCTTGATGGATTTATGGTTATCTTCTCAGTTGTTTCATACTTTGGTTGGCACTTTCACTTCATTGGTTTTAATATTTACTATCTTGGTGGCACTTATCGTTTAACCTCATGTGCATATTACAAATGGTTGTTGAGGTATATTGGTTACTGGTCATTTGCTCAGGTGATACAATTCTAGTTACAAGTGATACAATTCTTGTTACATGCTCTTGATACTTACAAAAGCTTATTTTTCTCATCACAAGTCCTTAAGTTTTCATGACTTTCTAAGGTGGCAATTTGACCTTGTTATTTATTATTGGATATTATTTGTCACTTTATTTTGAAGTGCACCTTATATTTCTATTGGGTCTCATCATGGTTATTAAACATGGCTTAAATGTTGATAGTCAGTATAAAGCTTACCACGCTACTGCTGGAAGTTATGCCAGTGACCACGGTAGTGCGGTGAATGCTGTTAGCGGCATATAGGTTTGCTACCACCATACCGCACGGAGTTAGGAAGGTAACCATGGTAGAGCGGTGGTAACCATTGGTGGAATGTAAGACTGTTACTGCTACACTACAGGTAGTCAAGAAGGTAGCCATGATAGTGCGGTGGAAACTGCCAGCGACAAGCAGGACAATTACCACTATACCATAGACTGATAGATGTGTAACTACGGTAATGTGGTGGAAACTGCCAGTGACAAGAAAGAGTGCTACCGCTATATCATGATCTATTAGGTAGCTAACCATGGTAATGTGGTGGGAACAACTAGCAGTTTTCAAGCAACTACTGTTGTACTGTAAGGTGTTCAAAAGGAGGCCACGGTTGTGTGGTAAGGGAACAAATGTCAAATCTACTCTTTTAGTCACACAAGTTGTTTGGATTGCATTGGAAGGTTAGGTCAAAACATTATTACTGTTTCTCAAAGGGTTTGAAACACTATTCTAGCTGCTATCATTGAACCGTTTATCTCACAACCTTTTCACTGTTCAAGAAGCTAGTCTACTAATCTTTGGCAGCGTATTAGAAAATAGAAAGACCATGGCATTGGTCATTTCACTTGTCAATTTCTTGCCATCTGTTGGAAACTTGAATGGGAAAAGAGATGGAGCTGCTCTATCTCCTCTCAAACCTAGTAAATCTCTCATGATAAATGCGTTTCTATTTTTTCTCAAGTATTATTCTTTCAGTTTGCTATATAGATCCATTCCTTCTCAAGCAAGATTATTTCGAATTATGTTTTTCTTTGCAAAAAAGAAAAATAGAAAATGTCTATTCCTTTTCATGATTAAATCTGAAATGCATTATTTTGGTTACAATAGCATTGTTCTTTCAGTTACTTAATGTTGCAGCAATCTTTTTAGTTGCTATTATTTCTTAAAATTGCATGCATTCTTTGATGTTGTGTGGTTAAAGCACTAGTTGTGCAAGTTGCTTAACAGAACAGGTTTCAGTCTGCCTTCTAAATCTGTACATTCTTAAGGATTCATGCTAGAAGACCTTATTCCATTTTTTTCTTTCCCTTATGATCACGATAATATCTAGAACTGTAGCTTGATAGTAATTATGCAACCTGAATATCATCCTTGGGCATTTTTTTGAAATGGGAAATCCGGAAACTATTGTAACTGTCCATGAAATTATGATGTAATTTGTAACTTGTTGAGAATAGAGAGATTAGGGCTTAATCATCTCTGTAAAACCCAAAAGGTAGAAAAGGCTATTCTTTTTCAAGAAGAGTATTGATGGTATTCAGTTAGTAATGCTGAAAGTTGGAAAACATAGTGTGTATTCAAACTTCTAGTTTTTCGTATGAGAAAACATTGAAAATGAAACAATAAAAAGAAAGAAAGTATATATGACTGAAAAATAGTTTGATGAGATTGCATTGTAATAGAGATAGGATTTTCCTCAAGATGCATCAAGATTAGATAATGCATGGAATTCTGAAGAGTCAACTCCGACTCTTGAAAATTCTATGTTTTGTCTACCAAGTGGCACTTGACATAAATCAAGTGAAATAGAGAGATCCTTTGTACTATTATATGTTCTATTAAAAATCAGGAAATGGATTTGTGCTCCTTGAGATTGGTGTCTCTAAACAGAGGGGTTGGTGCTCCTTGATTTGGTGCTCAGAAATTAGCCTTTGAGGCTTTATCAAATAAATTATTGAAATGAAAGCCTCAAAAAGGCACCAGGTTTAGGAGTGGTTTTTCTACCCCAAGAGGGTTTTCCACTCGGCATATCTTGTGTCTATTGTGTCTCTGTGACTTTTTTTACTTCAGCTCTTTACTGCCTTTAAATGCAATGTTACATTACTCATTTCATTTTATATGATTGCATTCAAATACATAAATGACACTATCATTGAAAAATGAGAACATATTTATGGATTTTTTCAGTTTCAGTGTAAAAATATTCAAGAAGTTATAAAAACTGACTCACCCCACTCCCTCTCAGTTTATTTTCACTCCAACAATCTTGTCCTTTGATGCAGATGCTTCAAAAGGAGTTATCCGAGGACCAACATTTTTATTTGAGGGTTTTGCAGAAGAGGCATTCTTCCATTCTTTGCTAGGTGGGGGAGTAACCTCATCCAACCAATCCGGGTTTATACCTTTAATATCTTTAGGTGAGCTAGACTCAGTGTTGTAACCCTTCGAGGCCGAGGCTATGATAGGTTTATATATAGCTGACATATTTTTGAGGTGCTCATAAATGAGCCAAATAAGGCCAACATGCAATACCAGTTTCTTATTAATATTTATTCTAAACACCTCAATACTATTGTTGAATAATACAATAGGTAGTAGGGGAAAGAAACCCTAACCTTATATCTGAAGTGGTTGAGTAAAAAAAAGTGATACCCATAGACTCTGGTGAATATCCCTTCCAATGTTATGTATTCCATTAGAACTCTGAGCACCTCCCTCCATATTTTATTGATCCTTCTAGACATGAAGTAGCTATTAGAGACTTTAACTAGTCTATTCTTCTCCGCCTCCAACTTCGAAAAGCTAAAAATAAGTTCTTCATCCAAGTATTTCCTTTGATGATAAAATTTCACACCATTAAAAGCAAGACCAATGACTTCTCCAAAAAGAACCTCATCCACAAACACCTTCCTCCCAAAGAGGATAATCTCCCCTTTATTCCAATGTTTAGTGAAATAATTATTAGCCCTAATTTTTGGACCATGTAGTATTTCAATGAATAGTTGAAGCCCTCCCTTCTCAATTTTCTTTGAGGCCTTGGAATTATCTTTATTCTTTGTACACGCAGTTGGTTCAACTCTTTTCCTACTTCATCCCATTTTCGTTAATCTATTTTTCTGATTTCCTGCACCATGAAAATATAGACTTATGAGTTTGAAAAAAAACCAAAGCACCCACAAAATGTGCAAGCTCAACCCATCTGTCTTATTAATTATGATTCTTCAATCAAATCTTATGAGATCTTGGTACATGGAACCTTTCTGTTTGATAATCTTTAGATGCGAATTATCTCCCATGAGTGCAATCATAGTTGATTAGGTCTCTAAAGTCAGAATCCAAATGTTTGTAATTCTTGCACATCACTTGTCTATTTCGTCTTATTCGCTCATTGGAAAATAAGTTCACCACACCATTCGCTTCCCTATAGATATAGGAAATTTCAACTTTTTTGAAGCTAGATAAAGTGGCCTTAGCTTCATCAATCTAGTACTTAATAGTCCATGATGGGGGCTAATGCCAAGGAGACAATCAATGATAATTTTTGAGTTGTCCTCTATCCAAATATTCTTAAAGTTCATACTTTTAGCCAAAATGATCACTTGGTAGGCTCCTATAAATTCAGCTATATTATTTGTTTTTTTCCTTTAAGAGACAACAATCATCATAATAACATGCCTTTATCATCACGTAACACATCCCTGCTTCCTGCCTTTCCTAGATTCCCTTTCACTGGCCCATCAAAATTGGATTTTACCCAACCCCTCAAAGGGTGAAACCATAAGAAACCATCACAATTTTTTTTAGCTGGTTTGGAGGCTCTTGACACATCTATTAGAAACCAAGATCATACATGCAAGCCAAAATAACTTCCACAAAAGAGAATATTAGAAAAAAGCAAAGCTTTGCATGAAATGTGCAAATTGATATTATTCAAGAATTCAAAGATTACAATGAGATGATTTTCTTTATAAAAGAAAAGTATGCATAACCCTAATTTTGACCTAAAAGGGAAACCATAGTGTGCACACTTAATAATTAGTCAATTATTAATGTGCCTAAGTTTAGCTTAAGCAACTAAAGGAATAAGTGACTTAACTAATTAACTAGTATGATATAATTAATTAAGTGTAATAACGTATTCCTCTAACACCCCTCCTTAAGATGAACATAGGAATAACCTAAAGCACTATAAAGATATGTATGAAAGAAAATATGGACCCCAACAACTAGGCCTGATTAGGTACCCATTTACAAATGTAAGAATGAGGTAGAGAAAGAAAACCCAGTGGGACAAAACCCCCTAATAATGAGATGACATGCTGCAAATAAGCACTGGAAGAACATTGTAGAGTAACACTGGAACTGCAATTTGGCAAGCAAGGAAAGATACTTTTATCTACAAGAAATCATATCAGAATCATAATGATGCAACAACAGACCCGATGCCATAGAACACTCGAAAAATCCAAATGGGAACAACCCTCGAATCTATGAAATAAAAATCGATTATTGAAATGAATGTGATAATGAAATGAAGTGCAAAGATACAAGTTGCACTCTCCCAACTGCCAAAACATCCAAGTAATCTCAAAAAAACCCATTGCAAAAAATTTGGAATAATGATAAACTTAGGATAGATACAAAAAAAAGTGCATATATAGCAATAAAGAGCTCCTCAATACCTTTCCAATGCCGCAAAGATAAAGAAAATTGGAGATCGTGGAAAAAATTTATGAGCTCAGAAGAATAAAATAAACATCTGAATTCAAACATAAACAAATGTAAATAAATAGAAAAATAATGTAAAATAAACTACACTATAGGAAAGTTCTTGGAACCAGCTTTCCGGCGATATCCTATTTTCCCGATTTCGATACAGTATGCCCAAGTTATGCAAAAAAGACAAATACTGCTTCTTTAGGGAAAATCAAGGTTAGGAGGGAACAAAGAGGCCATATGGCCGATGAAATCATTCTAACATCATCTGATCACGAGCTTACATTTGATGGCCATATGGTCGTCACCGCAAAAAATTGGCCCCCTGCAAAAAAAAAATTGGCCCCTAGTCACCCATGTGAACGGGGTGGGGGCTTGAGTTGGCCAGAGGTTGGGCACAAGGGGACTGGTCCCCCATATGATTGATTGCCGCACATTTGAAGCCCTCAGGGGTTGGTGGAGAGGCATCGGTCCTCCATATGATTGGGGCAGAGCACAGAGGGTCCCATAGGGGCTGGTCATGGGCAGAGTGGCGGATGCCGGTGGTGGTGAAGTCGCGTGGTGGTAGAGTATGGTGGTGGAGCATGGTGGCGGAGCATGGTGTTAGTGGCCACCTAGTAGCTAGCGGGTGGTGGTATGATTTGTGCAGGTGGCGCAATTTTTTTTCAAAAAAATTAGGTTTTTCAATTTTTATTTTTTATTTTTTTAAAAACGAGCCTTGGAATGCGTACTAGGGAGGCCGTACGACCTCCTTGGAAAATATTTTTTGCCTTTTGGATCAAGTGCTCGTAAATGGACCAAACGAAAAGTGTCCTTAGGGTTTTTGGCCACTGTGAACGCGATGGTGACCTTTTTTCATGCTCAAAATGCTCCCAAAAATCACGGAGCATGAAACCCTCACATATTTCTTCAAAGATGACCAAAATCAGAAAAATAAAAGTCAATCCTTACTTTTTCCAGCGCTCTAAATCCAATGGAAATGCCCGATCTGATCCAAGATGCTGCATAAATGAACTCTACAATGATTTTCTCCAAAATTTGAGAAGGGGTTGTATGTCAAGGCTCTGATACCATTTTAGAAACTAAGATTAGACATGGAAGCTAGAATACCTTCCACAAAAGAGAAAATCAGAAAAAAGAAAAGATTTGCATGAAATGTGCAAATTGATATTATTGAGGAATTCAAAGATTACAATGAGATGATATTCTTTATAAAAGAAAATTATGCATAACCCTAATGTTGACCTAAAAGGGAAGGTATGTGCAGGATCATCATGGAGAAAATAGGCCCTTAAGTGGCAATAAAATTTAGAAAAATTAGAGTTAGGCAACTTAACGTAAATTTTTTAATAAGTTAACTATATTATTTCAAAAATATGTAAGAATAGAATATGTTGAAAATTTAATTTAGTTTCTAAAATACTAGGTTTATTTTTATTTTAAAAAAATCTATTTGGTGAAAATTTGAAATTTGAATGCAGTAGTACCTAAGTTTCACAGAAAAAATAAGAAGTAAGTGTTTGTTTGACCACCCTAACCGCAATAAAATGATAATATTTATTTATAATATTTTAGATATAAGTATAAGACTCATTTCCCGATGTGATACATATTTTTTTGTAATTTTTTTCCAAGTAAATAATTAATTATGATTTTTTTATTACAAAATTGAAAAAATATAAA
>CM021109.1:604152493-604405378 GCA_007115665.2 Sequoiadendron giganteum | reverse complement strand
CCTAGATTGAGAAAAAAAAAAACCTAGAGTCTTCCATTAATTAGATGATTGGTTTGAAAGAGTTTTCTTTCAATGGGGAAACTTAAAATCATATTGATGTGTTCACAAAATTAGTTAAGGTCCCGCAAATAATGGCCCATTTGATTGGGACAAATATAACTGCTTATGGTTTGAATAAATACTTTTTGGTACTTTATTTTTTTAAGATATTATATTTCATTTTAATATTATAGGGATTATAAGTGCTCTTAACAATAGTTCATTTGGTTGAAACAAATATAAGTGCTTATGATTGGAATAAATCACATTTATCTTTTTTAAATGTGTAATCTTGATAATAAGATATTTTAGTTTATTTTTATTTTTCTTTGTTTTATATTTAAATGAAATGTTAGATTTCTAATATTAATATTATGATGTTTAAGTTATCTTCTAGAAAATTATAATTATGTCATTTTATGTTACCACATTCGTCTTTATAAATTCAATTTTTTCTACGATTTATAATTTTAACATAAATTTATTTTTAATTTTTTATTATAATTTTTATTTTTTATTTTTTATTGTAAGAACACATATACTTAAATTAATTGCTTTATAATCTTAAAATTAAATAAGTTTTATTTATAATATTATTCTATTAAGAAAAAAATTATTGATTTTAAACTGTAAATAATTTTTAAATATTAAATCTAAATAATTAATTATTCCTTAGTTCAAGTAATATTTCATTTTTCCCATGACAATTAAAAATTACAATGTGAATCGTATTTACAATTGGTTTATTAAAAACCTTAATATTGTTTATTTAAATAATTTTTTATTTAAGCCTTTTTTTCTTTTCTTTTCAAGGAGTGTCATTGCCAACCCCATGTGTGTGTGGGACATCAAATTCGTAAGTATCTAATTATGAGTTTTAAGTTTAGTATTTTAGGTTTTTCTTTTTCTTTTCTTATAGTATGAAATCTTCAAAAATTATTTTTTATTCAATATTTGTTTTTATTTTTTAATATGATTTTATGATATTTTAATTGAGTCATCATAAAATTGATTATGTGAATTTAGAACAACATATATAATAGTACCCTTGTTAATAGAATGAATCAAATTATTTTTTCTCATGGTAAAATTCATTCAAATAGTAGAATGTTTAGTGGACTACCATCTTTGCAAGGAAGGGGATGCTAGTAAGTGACAATTATATGATTTTTGAGATGGGATTGACATTACTTTTACTCACTTTTTAAGGAAAGAGTGTTTGATGGTGGACTATGGTATTACTCTATAGAGTTGGATGAAAAATGATGAGTGTGCTTAGACATTTTGTTGCAATTTATTAGAGTGCAATTATTATAATTTTAACATCAATAAGGTCAATGAGTTCTATCTAGAAGATGTTCTCTCTTGTGTAAGACTATTCCCTTATCTTCTATTATTATTCATTCTCCTCTCAGATTTATCTAAGGGGTATGTTCTCTTTAGCTTTATTTATAACTAACTCAATCTAATTCTCCTTAATTGTTGGACACATTTGGCATGAAAGCCAAGTGAGCGATAGGAGATTTGAAGGAAAAAAAAAATTGGCATGTGTTCTTGCTTGATTGAATTTATTATGTTGCCTTCGACTATTGAATGCCTTGTGATGGTATCAAGGGCTTCTCTCTTCTTGTTTTTCTTTTTTGAATATTTCAATAATTCTAAATAAATTTGGTAATCTAAATGTATGCAAAGAAATTTTATCTATTTGTTATTTTTCATGCTTTTTTTAATTGAGTTTGAAGTGATAATAATTGAACCTTGTATTTTAATAGATAATCATCTTTGTCAACCCAAGTGATTTCTAAAGGCTAGTTTAGGGTCCTTCCCTAAAAGTCATTCTACTCTATTTCAAACGAAATGTACATACACACTAATTTAATTAATTAAATTTAAATAGTGAACTAGGAATTAAAATGCTCATGTTGAATTCAAAAGACTAATTATAGAATGAAATTTTAAAAAAATAGACCTCTCTAAAAAAATTTGAATATTGACTAAAGATAAAATTCAACACTATTTTATTTTTTTCCTTATGAGATATAGAAATCCAAGAATTTCACATGCAAACACAATAATAACTAGCTTAACATACCTAAAAATAACACAATACAAATCAATAATGGTTACTTCAACACACTCATGTAATAAACATTAAATACTTATCTAAAGTAACATAGGTACTTTTATAATATTAATAAATAAATTATTTTTTATATGAGCATTGAATGCAAACATGTTCATACAATGGGTTGGATTGGTTGGTGGAATAATTCCATTAACCATAGCACAATTTTTTTGCATCTATGTCCGCTAGCTAGCCATTTTTCACAAGTGATCATACAAGGCCACCATATTGGATCTCTAAAGTGGTATGGAGACCTTAGTTTCTAGCCCTTTCTCCTCAACCTTGCAAGTTAGGGTGGTGGAGCCGAGACATCAAAAGAAATTTGTTGATATATATGTCATCAAAAGCACCTAGATCAAGGCCAGATTGTAGTGGCTTAAAATTGGAGATCATGATTTAAAGGAATTCTTCCTTGATCTCATAGCCTGGCACACTTCTCATGGCATCAAGAAAATCAAGGTAATAATGTCCTCACAAAATTTCTTGACATTCTCCAGACTTTCGTTAGGCATTATGAAAAAAAAGCACTACCCAAAATCACACTCTTGAGCATGCTAGTGCTCTCCAAGAGTGTCGGATTTGCATCTAATAGGATTTTTTTTCTCAAAGTACTTTCTACAAGTAATTGATCACCATCGAGGATCTCAAGGAAGTCATTAGCTCTATGGCTAATGATAAAGCTCGAGGAATTGATGGCTTTCCCTATGAGTTCTACAAATCCCTTTGGAGTTGTGTGGGAGAAGATCTTTATAAATTTTATTTGGAGGCTTTTCATTCTAAATCCCTAGGCCATATTATAAACAAAGGAAGTATAAAATTCATACCTAAGGCTTGAAATATCGAAGACATTTGCAACTAGTGGCCCATTATGCTCCTCAATGTCTCCTACAAAATCATGGCCAAGGTTGTTGCCTTGAAGATTCACCATCTTCTTTCTCAAATAATTCACCTAGAGAAAACTAGGTCCATTCAATCAAAATTCATTTTGGATAACATCATTGTAGTTTGGAAAGGTATGGGGTGGGCTAGGCACTCTCATCACAAAGCTATTTTTAAAAATAGACTTTTCTAAATCCTATGGCTGCATCGAGTAGCCTTTCATTCTTGGTATGCTTTCTTCCTTGGGCTTTGGTCCCAATTTGTGAGTATGATTTTTGTGGATGCCTCTGCCTATATCACCATTAGTGGTCATCAGTCCCAATCTTTTGGTTTGTTTCACTCCTTCAGCAAGGTTGCACATTGGCCCCCTCTTTGTATTTCCTTGTTGTTGAAGGTTTTGGCTATCTCCTAGCTCACTTTGTCACCCGTGGGCTTTTCTAGGAGTTTACCTTGCCTAATTCATCAGTCCTAGTTAATGGGCACTTTTCTAATGATTATTTTTTGACATTGTTGGAGGATGAAGATAATGTCAATGCAGCCCTTAAATGCCTAGATATTTTTTTCCAGGCTTTTGGGTCTATAATTTAATGGCACAAAATGTAATGCTCTCGATAGTCCATTCTTCCCAAACCTCCCTAGATGCAGCAATATAGGTGGAAATGGATCTCTCGGGGAGAATATTTAGGTTCCTTGGCATTCTCCTTTCCTTTCAAGCCTCTCCCACTGGTTTATGGAAAGTCATTCTCAATAGAATCAAGCAAAATTTGTCTTTCTGTATCACCAACCCACTCTCTCTGGTTGGAAAATTTTAGGTGTGCTCTAAAATCTTGGCTACCACTCATGTTTAATACTCTTTATGTTGGGCTCTGTAGTGTCAAAAAAATTAATCCTTTTTCACGCTAGTTTGATAATTGACATTAAAGTTGAACAAGTGGTGTCTTGGAGTAGTGTTGTAATGTCTTGCACACATTCACACTATTTTAGAACCCTTATTTAACTAAAACATGCCTTAATTGGTCCTTTGCAAAGGTGTTGTAAAGTGTTGTAACACACTTTCATGCTTTTCTAGGACTTATTTGCTTAATTAAGCCAAATGGGCCCCTTTTCACTAAAAATGTACATAATGTATACCTTGTTTAAGTGTTGTAGAGTGTTTTAAAGTACTTTCACACTTATTTAGGTGGTCCTAATTCATTGTCATTAATTGGAGTTATTAACCCTCTTTTAATTCAAATTTAGGCATTAATTTTGACACATCCTAAGGATCTTTCAAGACAATCATAAATTAAATATCAAATATTTCATTGGGAAAAATTTGGTCCTGGTAAGCTGAGTCAGGACCCATTCTCCCTTAATGGTGAATGGGTCCTCCCTCAATAGGACCCCCCTTTTTTAGTTGATCTGGAATGGGTTTTTAGCCTTCTTTCAGCTCCCCAAAGCTTGGTCTTGGAAACTTAGCCAAGACCCATTCACCTTTGGTGGTGAATGGGTCCTCCCTTAATGAGACCCTAAATTTTGAATTTCATTCTGGCAATAATTTAATTGCCTTTCTTCCCAGATCTAGTATCGGCCTTAATTCTTTGAATTCTGAGGTTAATCTCCTAATTTAGTATAAATAAGGGGTTAATTCACATTATTTCTCCTATCAATTCAATCTAAGCAATCCTAAGCATTCAAGAATTCAAGTGATCAAGCATTAGAGCATTCATAAGGCATTTCAAGGCAGATTTCAAGTGTTTATTGCAGTGATTCAAGATCATATCATCATGTCAAGGGTTTAATGCATTCTTGTGCGTTGAGCTACGAATTCAATATTGCATTGAGGATCTATTTACAAAGCATCATTCTGCATCCAAAATCTACATTCTTCATGTCCACTCCATGATTGTTTGCAAATTTGCATCACAAGACAAAATCCTAAGCGATATCATTTACATTATTGCATATTTCATGCTTCATTTCATTATTTCATCATTTGGTTTAATTACCTACAAGGGGTTTGACTGAGGAAAACCTCCATTCACTAACAAATCAAAACAAATTATGCCCTTGAGTGTGTGATTGCATATTTTACAGGTTGAAGATCAATTTGAGCAATATTTGGAGCAAGATTGTCAAAGTTGCAAAGTTGTTAAAGTTGTCATTCAAAGTGTAAGATCACATAAAGACCTCTACATAATTGAATACATCCTTCCAGAACTTGATAAACAGGATTTCAAGAGTGCAAACATCAAGGTACAAGATCCTGAAATCAATTTTCCAAAACCCTAAAAGGACCCATTCACCACTGAAGGCGAATGAGTCCCCCATAGCTCAAAAACAGCAACTTTCTGGCCAAGTGCATAATTTTCTGTGCTCTAAAAACATTCCTCATGATTGCTATAACAGTTAGGTTTCATTTTTTGTTGTTATTAGAATCATATTTTACACATATTGAGGTGATTTGGTGCCTTGAAAAATCATTGATCCATCTCATTGCTCACAACATTGGGTGGATCCTATTTTTCCACCAATCAAGCTCCTTCTAAAGCTTCTTACGTGAAGCTGGAGAAGTTTCTTAGAGATTTTATTTGGGCCTCCTTTGAGACACACAAAGGATTTTATCGTGTTGTCTGGGAGTTTTGTTGCCTTCCCAAAGACTTTGGTGGCCTTGGCCCCTTGGCCATGCAAAGACAAGGGATTTCTCTCTTTGCAAAATGGATTATCCAAGCCCTCGTTGGAATATAATCTTAGAAGATTATTCTCATACATTGCATTTCCTCTAGTTATCCCATGCACAATTTGGCATGGAAAGGGATTGGTCTTAAAACCCTTCTCATAATGAAATATCATGTTTAGATAGAAGGCACCTTTGTTGCCAAAAGTATTTGGTGTTCTTGGGAAGCCATCAAACCTTGGCTTATTTGGAATGGCACTGGATTTTGAGAAATCTTATCTTTTAACCAACATAATTTTTTGTGGTATGTGTTGTTCTCCAACCTGCGGAGCCCTCTGGCCAAGGTTCCTTGGCTCAAAGCCCTCAAATTTCACAAAAAAGGCATTCAAAATCCTAAGGATTTTTTTTTCCAAACCCATGATGAGCCTCATGTCATGGGGATTTTTTAGAGCCAATTATGGCTTAAATCACTCTAACTAGGAGACATTTGAGGGTATTGTCAATGTCATTATGGTTGATACCTTTACAAAATTGGAATTCACTCCACTAAACCTTGGTGGAAATATTGGAAATGGGTGCCAAATACTTCCTTTAGGAGCTACAAGCCTCAGCTTGGCTACCAATGGCTTTCTCATCATCTCCTGATGGTTGACAATTTCAACTAGAGATGGCATTTGCAATCACCAATTTTTGTTTGGCACCACAAATTCATTAATTTTTTGGTTACTATTTTTGAGCCCAAACTCGCCCACTTTGCTTGGTGTATTATTTTCCAAGGCTTACCAATGGGATCTCAGCTCATACATCTAGGGGTTTCTATCCCTCGTTGCCCAATTTGTGGACAACCTAAGACTTTAAAGCACCTCATTTGGTTCTTATCTAAAGCTCAAAAATTGAGGAATTGGATTCATGATTTCTTCTAGCCTTTCAAGCCTAAACCGTTCTCTTGGCACATGATTTTGTTGGGGGAATGGCCCTGCATTCCCACAAGTATACCTAGATTTAACACACTTTCAAGGTGGAAATCCTCTTCAGCATTTGGAAAGATAAGAATTCTATTGTTTTTGCTCATAGCCAAAATGATAAGCATGTTTCACTTTTTGCTAAAGCTACTATATGCTCCAATGTGCTAATGAAGATTCAAGTGTAAGCTAACAAATTTGCACTAGAAGTGGCTCACCTCCAAGAGCTCCTAGACCTTTGGGGGAGTTCCCCATGAACTGTTACTCATATGTGGCCTTCTCTGATCTCCTCGCAGGGTCGTTCATCTTCTTGAGGCTTTCATCAGAGCAGGAGTGGCTATTCCTGGGACTCTTAGGTGGTGCATCCTTGCTCCCCCACCTAGGCTCAATGGCATAGCAGCTTTCATTATCACAAACACTCAACTCTCCCTCCACCTCAGGCTTCTTTGGGGTGGCCTTTGAGGGGGATTTGGTGGTGCCTCTAGTTGGCCTTCTAGCAGAGCTCCTCCTGCAGACTCGTCTAAGTGGCTCTCACAATTGGATCTATAAATTTATCCCACTTGGAAAGAATATAACGGTAAAGATGACGATGGTTGGGCTCCCCTTGACGTCACCTCAAATATCATGGACATATGGGGTAAATTGTATGATAAGGACCTACCTCTTGTTGTCGGAATTTTTTTTTCTACTTAGTGGCTTTATCTTTTTTGATATGTCTATGCTTCTAGTCTAGGCCCATGTGACTCTTGAGGTTTTCCTTCTTACCATCCACCCTTTTTTGTGAATATCGAGATGATGATGGAGGAGGGTACTCACTATGCATGGGGACCTTGTGTTTTAGCTCAATCATATCATGACATGCACCAGGCCTATTACTGTGGAGGTAGAAGCATTTCAACAGGTGTGACACTTCTTCATGTTTGGGCATGGGAGTGTATCGTATCACATGACCAAAGGGTATTGATCAAAGGGATCCACATGATCCTTATTCACATAGATATCATGATTGGCTTCATTACTGATAGCCCAAGAGGTTACAATATTGGAGGGTTGTGTTTGATGATATGATAGATTTCGTTTGGAGACCATATTTGGATTGTGAGGTATGGCACGATGATCATGAGTAGTCGGTTTATTGCAGATAAACCCGATATCTAATCGAGAGAGTGGATACCATCTTAGAGAGGTATCTTCCAGAAAGATTCCACCAATTCAGGGAGAGACAGACCACATCAGTTGAGGATTATCATGTCGAGTATGCTCACACAGCTAGAGAGGTCAATGCATAGGGACCTCAGGAAAATCCTAGGAGGGTAATGGCAGATTTCAAAGCACTGGCACCATTCGGATGGGGTTGGGTAGTTAGACCTAGGGATCTAGGAATGACTTGATATTTTGATACATGGTGGGCATGCAAGCGGACAGTTAGATTTACCATAGCTCTAGGAGGAGCAGGTGTAGGAGGCATTGTGCAACCAGAGGAGGAGAGGTGGGGTAGTTGGGAGCAGAGAGGCTCATCAAAGATAGAGGATTTCCCATGAGCAACAGCAAAGGGCACAACAGGATCAGGATGATAGGAAACATGATGGGCATGTACCCTAAGATCAGGTGGATGGACAGGGATAACACCCAGATGATCAGCAGCAATGATTAAAAGTACCATAAGCATCTCCCCGTTAGGGAGATATGGTTGCTCGGCTCACACGGGTTACTGCAGAGAGAGATCAAACTCGCATAGAGTGTGATTTTTCTATCTAGGATAGAGGTGCTAGAGCTGGTGAGAGGGATGTTGAGATCACCTATAGGTAGGCTACAAATGCATAGATAGTCATTCTTATTGCTAAGCAGGATTAGGCCCATAGGGAGAGGCATGCAGTGATACACGAGTGAGACATCGAACAGGGCACCCATATGTAGCTAGAGATATCATAGGCATTGTCCATCCCCCATGGATAGTACCAATAGGAGAGACATGATCATGGAGGAGAGGACCTATTATAGGACCCTCTATGAGACTTAGGTTCCTAGGTCTTAGAGATGATGTAGGTTTGGTGTGAGGAGCAGCACTATAGCAATGAAGTCGAGCAGATCAGGTGGGAGTTCAATTAGCAGGCCATTGGTATAGCCCTTAGGTCCCCTCTTATAGCCACATAGGTCGCCAGGGCACAATGAGCATGATCGAAGGTCTCTTTCCCATGATGGTCATTAGGGACCACCTCCAGATGGAGAGCATCAGAGTTGATGTAGATTGATGTTATTTCATTGCTTTGATATGGACTTGATATAGACATTGATTTTGTATATACATTCATCGGCCTTTTGAGCCTTGTGTATATTTTTGTATATTTTTGATGTATCACACATGTACATGTACATGATGATGCACTAACCTTTCCATTTTTGATGATATATGAGAGATTAGTATTTTTGATGTAGCATGTGATGTGTTATGAGATGATCTATGATGTTCATTATGTTTATGATATGGATGGATTTATGTTATGCGTATGCAATGATTATGTATGCATTAATGTTATGATATGCTCATTGTTTTGTATTTTTTGATGCTTCGACATGATACGCATAATATGGATGATTTATGATGATGCATGTATACAATGAACAATGTTATATGATATGATTGATATTATGTACTGATGATTTTATGGATGCAGGATGCACATGGTACTAATAATTTTGTGATGCAAGATGGAGATGTTAGACAAAAGAAATGTTAGTAGGATTTAGAGGATAGAAGAAATTTGATGATGTTGATCGAATTTTCCAAAAATCCATAGATTATTAATTGTAGATGTAGATGAATGAATGGGTGAATGATTTAATAATGATTGATGATAATTAATGATCTGTAAAACATGATGAGTAAGCTTTTGCTTCATGGAAAAGACTAAGTAGTTTTCATCATAGCAATCCTTATTAATATAGAAAATACACATGATGCACCAAGGTATTAATGACCAAGGTAGATTTGTATCTATTGCATGGACTTTGACTCCACAAACAAGGAGTATTATTGCTCATACCAAACATGTGGAAACCTTGTTAGAGTGTATGGGTTAGAAGTTTAGAGCATTTTGGACCAATGCATAGAGAGGTAGGAGGAACCAAACATGCAAGGCCACTTTAGTTGCCTGAGACGACTTCCACACACACAAGGCAAGTATTTGCCATGGTCATTTTGCAAAAATATCCAACAAGCACGGAATATGAAATTGACAATCAATGCCCCATTCCTTCCTGTCTAAATCCTTATGGACATCCTTCAGAGATCATGGGAATGAGACAATAAGATAAATCAAAAGAAAATATACCAAAATAGATAAACCATGTTGTATCACTTGCCATGAATGTTTTGATGCTTCTATTGAATCCCTCTTATGCTATTTTGTCCTTGATGTCATCTTATGGTTATCTAGCATCTTGATGGCTTGATGGTTATTTTCTCAGCTGATTCATATTTTGGTTGGCACATTCACTTCATTGGTTTTATTATTTATTATCTTGGTGGCACTGATCGTTTAACCTCATGTGCAGATTACAAATGGTTGTTGAGGTTTTCTGATTACTGGTCATTTGCTCGGGTGATACATTTCTGGTTACAAGTGATACAATTCTTGTTACATGCTCTTGATATTTACAAAAGTCTATTTTACTCATCACAAGTCCTTAAGTTTTCATGACGTTCTAAGGTGGAAATTTGACCTTGATATTTATTATTGAATATATTTGGCACTTTATTTTGAAGAGCACCTTATATTTCTATCGAGTCTCATCATGGTTATTAAACATGGCTTAAATGTTGACAGTTGGTATAAAGCTTACCGCGCTACCACTGGCAGTTATTCCAATGACCACGGTAGTGCGGTGAATGTCGTTAGCGGCATACAGGTCTACTACCGCTATAACGTGGACTGTCAAAAGTGTAGCCGCGGTAATGAGGTGGAAACCGCTAGCGACAAGCAAGACAGTTACCGCTATCCCGCGGATTGTCAAGAAGATAACCGCAATAACGCGGTGGAAACAGTTAGCGGTTTGAATGACTGCTACCGCTGTACCGCGAGCTATTAAGTAGCTCACCACGGTAACGTGGTGGAAGCGGCTAGCGGTTAGCTTGGAGCTACCGTTGTACCTCGGATAGTCCAAAGAAAGACTGTGGTTGGGCAGTAAAGGAAGAGGTAATTGTTAAGTGTTAGTTACCGCTATACCGCAGGTGAACAGTTTGAAGGGTGCGGCAGCACGGTTGAGAAAGAAAAACAAAAAGTTTGTTGGTTCTTTTGGGAAGCTTAGGTCACTATTATGCTTCATTGTTCGAGGGTTTGGAACCCTATTCTGGCTGCCACCATGGATCATTGCACTAGGCCGTTTCTTTTTTATCCCTACCATTTTTGCTATTGTACAACAGATTGGGAGTAGTCAGGAGTTCTCCACAGAAGTCGCTCCATGTGTCTTCTTTCAGCCACAGACTGCAAACTCATTTTTTGGAAGGTTGTGTGATCGTTTTTTCCTCTCCATTGCAGATCTGGTAATCTATTCTTTAAACAATAATTTTATTTTGCCAGAAATCATTTTTGAGGGTTATCATGTCAGTTATATTAAGGATCTGGGTTGTCTGGTTATGGGTAATGATAATTCCATCGAATCTTTTCATATGATCATCTGGGTACATGGATAGCGTTTCCTGTGAAGGTATTTCAGTTACGCTTCAAAATGCTTTCAGCTTATTTGTCAAATCTCCTTGGGTATATGCTTTCTTCATTACTACATGTGGCTAAAATACTTATGATGCATTGCTGGTTCAGTCAAGGAAAATGGCTATCATTTCAGTTATAAATGATGTGATCTCACTGCTTTTGTTTAAGCACTGCATGTGCAGGCTTTTGGTGAAGACATGCTCAGTCACTCTTCTATTCTTGGTCATTGTTGTCCTATCCTCAATAGAAAGAAAGAATCTCTCCTTTGTGAACACTGCAACATCAGATCTGACCTGACCGTTATTATGTAACCTCAAATACAACCTTGCAATAACTTTCTGGTATGTGAAATTTGAGTAACAGTTGTAATACTTCCAAAGTGTAATGATGTCTTTCTGAAAAAGTCAAAGCAAGTGAGTTTAGGGTTCAATCATAACAGCATATCAAAAATGAAAAACAGGGGTATTACAATAAAGAGTTCTGAAATTCTATTCTTTTTTTAAGATGCTGAAAATTGGAAAACACAGTGTGTATTCAGAGTTGTAGTTTTTTGTATGAGAAAACATTGAAAATCAAACAGTGAAAAATAAAGAAAGTATGTATGATTGAAAAATAGTTTAATGAGACTGTATTGTAACAGAGATAGGATTTTCCTCAAGATGCATTGAGATTAGATAATGCATGGAATTCTGAAGAGTCAATTCTAACTCTTGAAAATTCTATGTTTTATCTGTCAAGAGGCACTTGACAGAAATCAAGTGAAACAAAGAGATCCTCTGTACTATTGTATGTTTTATTAAAAATTAGGAAAGGGGTTGGTGCTCATTGAGATTGGTGTCTCTAAACAGAGGGGTCAGTGCTCCTTGAGTCGGTGCTCATAAATCAGCCTTTGAGGCTTTGTCAAAATAAATTATTGAAATGAAAGCCTGAAAAAGGCAGCGGGTTCAGGAGTGGTTTACCCTGGGAGGGTTTTCCACTCGGCATATCTTGTGTCTACTGTGTCTCTGTGACTTTTTTGCTTCAGCTCTTTACTGCTTTAAAATGCAATGTTGCATTACTCATTTCAATTTATATGATTGCATTCAAATACATGAATGACACTATCATTGAAAAAAAATGAGAACATATGTATGGCTCTTTTCAATTTCAGTTTAAAAATATTTAAGAAGTTATAAACACTAATTCACCCCCCCTCTCTCAGTGTATTTTCACTCCAACAATTGGTATCAGAGCATAGGGTCCTCTGATAGGTCTTTCCAACCTAGGATTGATTCTGGACTTGGAGTCTACTCAAAATATCTCAAGCTCATGAAGGTACTTCCATGACTATAGCTCCATTATTTGATGGAACTAATTATGTATTCTAAAAAATCAGAATGGAGACTTAATTAACTTCTATAGACCTTGATGTCTGGAGCATAGTATTGACTGGGTACACTATACCAACTACTTTGCCAACTACTTCTAATGAAAAGAAGAGATATGGAACTAATGCAAGAGCAAAGCATGCTCTTCTATGTGCTCTGACTAAAGATGTCTTCATCAAAGTCATGCACTCCAGTTCTGCTAGTGAAATATGGACTAAACTTGAAACTATCTATCAAGGAAATGAAAAGGTAAAATAGTCTAAAGTCCTCACTCTAAAACACCAATTTGAAGAACTCAAAATGAAGGATGATGAAAAATTAGCTCACTAATTTTTGAGAGTTGATGAAATAGTAAATGCAATGAAGGGTCTGGGAGAAGAAGTCAAGGAATTTGATGTTGTAACCAAGGTCATTAGAACCTTGCCAGCAAAATTTGAAGCTAAGGTAGCTACTCTATAAGAGAAGAAATTTTTTACCCAGCTTACCCTTGATAGTTTACAGGGCACGTTGACTGCCTATGAAATGAGGATTAGTAAAAACAATCCCACTACAAAAGAAGCGACATTTAATGCTAAAAGGAAAGAAAGGGATGAGCTCTCTGAATCAAAATTTTCTGATTCTAAAGAATCCCATTTTGTAAGGAAACTCATAAAAGGTTCTGGAAAGTATAAGGGAAAACTTTCCTTCAAATGCTTTAACTGTGGAAAAATAGGTCATTTTGTTGCAAAGTGTCCCTATGGTGACACAAACAACGATAACGAGAAATCTAAGAAATTTGCCAAGAAAAAGGCTTATAGACCCAAACAAAAGTTTAATTTAAAAAAGAAGAAAAGTATGTTCAACAAAATCGATATGGACTCTGAATCTAATGACTCTCTAGATGAAGAAGATGAAAATATCTTCATGGCTGAAATCATTCAGCAAGATGAAACAAACAACAATGATGTTGAAGAAGTTGAAGTGGACTATGAAGGAGAACTGAAATGTGCTCTAAAAGAGCTGAGAAAATTTAAGAAACATTTTTGTGCTCAAGAACAAAATGATTTTCAAGATAACAAACAAGAGAAGCTCATTAATCTTGAAATAATTTCTCTAAAAACTTAGCTTGAAGAATCCAAAAGAGTTGAATATTGTCTTCATATTGACATAAGTTTCAAAGATCAAGAAATTCAGAAACTTGAACATGAGATTGTAGATGTCTGGAAAAATATCAAAAAATATGAAAGCACTCTTAAACCGAATGACATGCTTAGTAAACAAAAATTAAGCAAAGACAAAACTGGTATTGGCTTTGTTAAAGGTGAATGCTCAAATGATAGTGAGAAGAACAATACTATTGCTGGAAACAAAAAGCCTAAACACAAACACGCTGAGTTTGTCAAGGATCACATTCATCCTTCTAGGAGAACCAAAATGGTTTACAACTCCTACCCTCTCTTTTATGGGTATTGCTACTTCTCCAATAATTTTGGTCACAAAGTAAATTCTTGTAAACTCATGAATGCTTGAACTCCTAGATTTGGCTTTAGGCATAATCATGGTTTTGAAAGATAGATTAGATGTTTTACTTGCAAATATTTGGGTCATTCAGCAAAGCAATGCAATGTTGATTAGTAGAATATACAACTGAAAACCATCAAAGTTTAGAAACCCAAAGCACTCAACAACACTGAATAGACCATGCTTGTTCAAACTGCTTTTCACTCTAAGAAGAAGGACCTATGGGTCATAGACAGTGGCTGTTCAAACCACATGACCGGTCACAAAGAAAAAATTACAAATCTAGAAGACTATGCTGGTGGATATGTAAAGTTCAGAGACAACTCTGGAATTCAAATCAGAGGAAGAGGTTCTCTGTTGTTGAATGAAGACACTCCAATCTCAAATTTTTATTTTGTAGAAGGATTTAAAAACAACCTTCTGAGTGTCAGTCCAATCTGTGACAGTGGCTATCAAGTCCTGTTCACTTCACAAGGATGTGAAATAAAAAACAAGTCAGGTAAAGTTGTTGCTACTAGAAGGAGGACTAAAGGAAATGTCTACAACTTACTAGACACCTCTGGACATGAGAAAAATCATGGTATATGCTTAATGAGTTGGATTGAAGAAAGCTGGTTGTGGCACAAGAGACTAAGCCATATTAATTTTGACAATATGGTCAGAATAAAAAAAAATAAAAATGTAAGAGGTTTGCCCCCTCTTAGAAAACCTGAGAAAGTTGTTTGTAAAGAGTGACTGAAAGGAAAACAAAGCAAGGTAAGATTTAAATCTAAGGAACATTTTTCTACTAAACCTTTGCAAATTGTTCATACTAACTTATATGGTCCTATAATGACTAGATCCATAAATGGTGATAAATACTTCATGATGTTTGTTGATGACTACTCTCGTATGGTACGGGTTACTTTTCTCAAGAGTAAATCAGAAGCTTTTGACTACTTTTCATTTTTAGAAAACTAGTAGAAAGAGAAACAAACTTAAAACTAAAGTATTTAAGATCTGACAAAGGTGGTGAATTCACCTCACAAGAATTCATAGACTACTGTGATAAACATGGCATAAAAAGATAGTATGCTGCTTTTAGAACACCCCATCAAAATGGGGTAGTTGAGTGAAAGAAAAGGACTATCAAAGAAATGGCAAGAACCATGTTGAATCAAGCAAATCTGGAAAATATGTATTGGAAAGAAGTTGTTCATACATATATTTACATTTTGAATAGAGTAACAATTAGAGTGAAATCAAATTTCGCTGCATATGAACTGTGGTATGGAAAATCTTCCCAAATTAAATACTTCAAAATATTTGGCTGCAAGTTTTATTAAAAAAGATGATGAAAACCTAGGCAGTTTCTAGTCTAAAACTGATGAAGGTATCTTTTTAGGATACTCTACACATAGCAAAGCCTATAAATGCTTTAACAATAGGTTGAACAAAATTGTTGAATCTATGAATGTTAAATTTGATGAAAAACTTTTGTTAGATGCTGAACCTATGCAGGATGATGAAGAGGATGAATTTAAGCTTGATATAATCACTGAGAGCTTTGAAACTGCAAAGCCTGAACCAAAACCAGCAAGCCCTAAACTTGCTAAAGAACAATCTAAAGATGCTGAAATTAGCTTAGAAAATCGTGAACCCAAAGTTACCTCAAAATCTCTTGCTAGAAATCATCCTAAGGATCTGATTATAGGAGAAAGATTTGCAAGAGTTCAAATAAGAAAAAAATCTGTCAACTATGATGAAAAAGCTCACATACTTGAGCTTATAGTATTTTGTTTAATCACCCATTTTGAGCCCAAAAATATTGATGAGTCTCTAACTAACGAATGTTGAATTAATGCAATGTAAGAATAAATTAATGAAATTGAAAAAAATCAGACTTGGGATCTAGTTCCAAGACTAGATGACAAAAATGTCAGAGGTGGAAAGTGGATTTTTAGAAACAAACATGATGAAAATGGTCAAGTTGTTCACAAAAAGGCCAGATATGTCTGCAAAGGATATGCTCAGCAAGAAGGTATTGATTTTGGTGAAACTTTTGCTCCTGTTGCTAGGCTTGAATCCATTAGAATTTTCTGGGCATATTTAGTTTTCAAAAATTTCACTATATATGAGATGGATGTAAAAAAGGATTTTATGAATGGATACTTAGAAGAAGAATTTTACATAGAATAGCCTAAAGGGTTTATATGTACAAACAAACCCAATCATGTCTACAGGCTGAAAAGGGCTCTATATGGCCTAAAACAAGCTCCTAGAGCTTGGTACTCTAGATTGGACAGTCAGTTACTGTCAAAAGGGTTCATTAGAGGAGGAGTTGATAGCAATATATATGTTAAATTTGAAGGATCTGATATTCTTTTTATTGAAATTTAGGTTGATGACACTATTTTTGGTTGCAATAATATTGCCTTGAGTTAAAAATTCTCACAAATCATGGAATCTGAATTTGAAATGTCAATGTTGGGAGAACTGTCATTTTTCTTATGTCTCCTCATTTCACAACTTGACTCTGGCATCTTTCTATCTCGAACTAGGTATGCAAAATAAATGTTAAAAAGGTTTAAAATGGATGAAAGTCATCCTATAAGCACCCCAATGGCTACTGGCATTAAAATTAGCAAAGATGATGACTCCCTTGCAGTAAATTCAACTGCTATAGGTCAATGATAGGCAACCTATTGTATTTAATAGCCTCAAGGCCTGACATAATTCAAGTTGTTTGCATGGTTGTTCATTTTCAATCTACTCCTAAAGAATCTCACATCAATGTTGTGATAAGAATTCTTAAGTATGTACAAGGAACAATCGAATACAAGCTCTGGTATCCCAGAAGAAATGATTTCTCTTTAATATCTTATATTGATTCTGACTAGGCAGGATGTCTAGATGATAGGAAAAGCACCAATGGTGCTACTTTCTTTCTTGGTGATTGTTTAGTGGCTTGGCACAACAAAAAGCAAGAATCTATTTCTCTCTCTACTACTGAAACAAAATATATAGCTGCCACTTCTTGTTGCACTCAGGTAATTTGGATGTCACATACATTATTAGATATGGGTATTGAAATTCCAAAACCAAATACTAGTCTGTGTGACAATACCAGTGAAACAAATATCTCAAAAAATCCAATTATGCACTCTCGAACTAAACATATAGCTGGAAAATTTCATTTTCTTCGTTAAAAGGTGCTCGCTAACAAGGTATCTGTGAAATATGTTCCTACACAAGCATAGGTTGCTGACATTTTTACAAAACCATTGGCTAAAGATGCTTTTGAGAGGTATAGGTCTCGATTGGGAGTGGTCTCTCAATCCTTTCTATCTTAAACAGTCTATCTTGATGATAGGGGGAGCTAGTTATCTCTTCCTACAATGTATACTTAGCTGCTCAAAGGTTCTTTTTGTACTTTTATGGCATGTCACAGTTGGTTTTGGTTTATATTTTTTTGGTCTCCCTTTATCCTTGTGTCAAAAAGGGGGAGAATTTTGAGCATCTGGTTACAGTTCATTATCTTTGGTTTGGTGGCTCAATTTTGCCATCAAGGACAAAGGGTGAGTTTTTTTAATCCCTCTTATGCTGTTTTGTCCTTGATGTCATCCTATGGTTATTTGGCATCTTGATGGATTTATGGTTATCTTCTCAGTTGTTTCATACTTTGGTTGGCACTTTCACTTCATTGGTTTTAATATTTACTATCTTGGTGGCACTTATCGTTTAACCTCATGTGCATATTACAAATGGTTGTTGAGGTATATTGGTTACTGGTCATTTGCTCAGGTGATACAATTCTAGTTACAAGTGATACAATTCTTGTTACATGCTCTTGATACTTACAAAAGCTTATTTTTCTCATCACAAGTCCTTAAGTTTTCATGACTTTCTAAGGTGGCAATTTGACCTTGTTATTTATTATTGGATATTATTTGTCACTTTATTTTGAAGTGCACCTTATATTTCTATTGGGTCTCATCATGGTTATTAAACATGGCTTAAATGTTGATAGTCAGTATAAAGCTTACCACGCTACTGCTGGAAGTTATGCCAGTGACCACGGTAGTGCGGTGAATGCTGTTAGCGGCATATAGGTTTGCTACCACCATACCGCACGGAGTTAGGAAGGTAACCATGGTAGAGCGGTGGTAACCATTGGTGGAATGTAAGACTGTTACTGCTACACTACAGGTAGTCAAGAAGGTAGCCATGATAGTGCGGTGGAAACTGCCAGCGACAAGCAGGACAATTACCACTATACCATAGACTGATAGATGTGTAACTACGGTAATGTGGTGGAAACTGCCAGTGACAAGAAAGAGTGCTACCGCTATATCATGATCTATTAGGTAGCTAACCATGGTAATGTGGTGGGAACAACTAGCAGTTTTCAAGCAACTACTGTTGTACTGTAAGGTGTTCAAAAGGAGGCCACGGTTGTGTGGTAAGGGAACAAATGTCAAATCTACTCTTTTAGTCACACAAGTTGTTTGGATTGCATTGGAAGGTTAGGTCAAAACATTATTACTGTTTCTCAAAGGGTTTGAAACACTATTCTAGCTGCTATCATTGAACCGTTTATCTCACAACCTTTTCACTGTTCAAGAAGCTAGTCTACTAATCTTTGGCAGCGTATTAGAAAATAGAAAGACCATGGCATTGGTCATTTCACTTGTCAATTTCTTGCCATCTGTTGGAAACTTGAATGGGAAAAGAGATGGAGCTGCTCTATCTCCTCTCAAACCTAGTAAATCTCTCATGATAAATGCGTTTCTATTTTTTCTCAAGTATTATTCTTTCAGTTTGCTATATAGATCCATTCCTTCTCAAGCAAGATTATTTCGAATTATGTTTTTCTTTGCAAAAAAGAAAAATAGAAAATGTCTATTCCTTTTCATGATTAAATCTGAAATGCATTATTTTGGTTACAATAGCATTGTTCTTTCAGTTACTTAATGTTGCAGCAATCTTTTTAGTTGCTATTATTTCTTAAAATTGCATGCATTCTTTGATGTTGTGTGGTTAAAGCACTAGTTGTGCAAGTTGCTTAACAGAACAGGTTTCAGTCTGCCTTCTAAATCTGTACATTCTTAAGGATTCATGCTAGAAGACCTTATTCCATTTTTTTCTTTCCCTTATGATCACGATAATATCTAGAACTGTAGCTTGATAGTAATTATGCAACCTGAATATCATCCTTGGGCATTTTTTTGAAATGGGAAATCCGGAAACTATTGTAACTGTCCATGAAATTATGATGTAATTTGTAACTTGTTGAGAATAGAGAGATTAGGGCTTAATCATCTCTGTAAAACCCAAAAGGTAGAAAAGGCTATTCTTTTTCAAGAAGAGTATTGATGGTATTCAGTTAGTAATGCTGAAAGTTGGAAAACATAGTGTGTATTCAAACTTCTAGTTTTTCGTATGAGAAAACATTGAAAATGAAACAATAAAAAGAAAGAAAGTATATATGACTGAAAAATAGTTTGATGAGATTGCATTGTAATAGAGATAGGATTTTCCTCAAGATGCATCAAGATTAGATAATGCATGGAATTCTGAAGAGTCAACTCCGACTCTTGAAAATTCTATGTTTTGTCTACCAAGTGGCACTTGACATAAATCAAGTGAAATAGAGAGATCCTTTGTACTATTATATGTTCTATTAAAAATCAGGAAATGGATTTGTGCTCCTTGAGATTGGTGTCTCTAAACAGAGGGGTTGGTGCTCCTTGATTTGGTGCTCAGAAATTAGCCTTTGAGGCTTTATCAAATAAATTATTGAAATGAAAGCCTCAAAAAGGCACCAGGTTTAGGAGTGGTTTTTCTACCCCAAGAGGGTTTTCCACTCGGCATATCTTGTGTCTATTGTGTCTCTGTGACTTTTTTTACTTCAGCTCTTTACTGCCTTTAAATGCAATGTTACATTACTCATTTCATTTTATATGATTGCATTCAAATACATAAATGACACTATCATTGAAAAATGAGAACATATTTATGGATTTTTTCAGTTTCAGTGTAAAAATATTCAAGAAGTTATAAAAACTGACTCACCCCACTCCCTCTCAGTTTATTTTCACTCCAACAATCTTGTCCTTTGATGCAGATGCTTCAAAAGGAGTTATCCGAGGACCAACATTTTTATTTGAGGGTTTTGCAGAAGAGGCATTCTTCCATTCTTTGCTAGGTGGGGGAGTAACCTCATCCAACCAATCCGGGTTTATACCTTTAATATCTTTAGGTGAGCTAGACTCAGTGTTGTAACCCTTCGAGGCCGAGGCTATGATAGGTTTATATATAGCTGACATATTTTTGAGGTGCTCATAAATGAGCCAAATAAGGCCAACATGCAATACCAGTTTCTTATTAATATTTATTCTAAACACCTCAATACTATTGTTGAATAATACAATAGGTAGTAGGGGAAAGAAACCCTAACCTTATATCTGAAGTGGTTGAGTAAAAAAAAGTGATACCCATAGACTCTGGTGAATATCCCTTCCAATGTTATGTATTCCATTAGAACTCTGAGCACCTCCCTCCATATTTTATTGATCCTTCTAGACATGAAGTAGCTATTAGAGACTTTAACTAGTCTATTCTTCTCCGCCTCCAACTTCGAAAAGCTAAAAATAAGTTCTTCATCCAAGTATTTCCTTTGATGATAAAATTTCACACCATTAAAAGCAAGACCAATGACTTCTCCAAAAAGAACCTCATCCACAAACACCTTCCTCCCAAAGAGGATAATCTCCCCTTTATTCCAATGTTTAGTGAAATAATTATTAGCCCTAATTTTTGGACCATGTAGTATTTCAATGAATAGTTGAAGCCCTCCCTTCTCAATTTTCTTTGAGGCCTTGGAATTATCTTTATTCTTTGTACACGCAGTTGGTTCAACTCTTTTCCTACTTCATCCCATTTTCGTTAATCTATTTTTCTGATTTCCTGCACCATGAAAATATAGACTTATGAGTTTGAAAAAAAACCAAAGCACCCACAAAATGTGCAAGCTCAACCCATCTGTCTTATTAATTATGATTCTTCAATCAAATCTTATGAGATCTTGGTACATGGAACCTTTCTGTTTGATAATCTTTAGATGCGAATTATCTCCCATGAGTGCAATCATAGTTGATTAGGTCTCTAAAGTCAGAATCCAAATGTTTGTAATTCTTGCACATCACTTGTCTATTTCGTCTTATTCGCTCATTGGAAAATAAGTTCACCACACCATTCGCTTCCCTATAGATATAGGAAATTTCAACTTTTTTGAAGCTAGATAAAGTGGCCTTAGCTTCATCAATCTAGTACTTAATAGTCCATGATGGGGGCTAATGCCAAGGAGACAATCAATGATAATTTTTGAGTTGTCCTCTATCCAAATATTCTTAAAGTTCATACTTTTAGCCAAAATGATCACTTGGTAGGCTCCTATAAATTCAGCTATATTATTTGTTTTTTTCCTTTAAGAGACAACAATCATCATAATAACATGCCTTTATCATCACGTAACACATCCCTGCTTCCTGCCTTTCCTAGATTCCCTTTCACTGGCCCATCAAAATTGGATTTTACCCAACCCCTCAAAGGGTGAAACCATAAGAAACCATCACAATTTTTTTTAGCTGGTTTGGAGGCTCTTGACACATCTATTAGAAACCAAGATCATACATGCAAGCCAAAATAACTTCCACAAAAGAGAATATTAGAAAAAAGCAAAGCTTTGCATGAAATGTGCAAATTGATATTATTCAAGAATTCAAAGATTACAATGAGATGATTTTCTTTATAAAAGAAAAGTATGCATAACCCTAATTTTGACCTAAAAGGGAAACCATAGTGTGCACACTTAATAATTAGTCAATTATTAATGTGCCTAAGTTTAGCTTAAGCAACTAAAGGAATAAGTGACTTAACTAATTAACTAGTATGATATAATTAATTAAGTGTAATAACGTATTCCTCTAACACCCCTCCTTAAGATGAACATAGGAATAACCTAAAGCACTATAAAGATATGTATGAAAGAAAATATGGACCCCAACAACTAGGCCTGATTAGGTACCCATTTACAAATGTAAGAATGAGGTAGAGAAAGAAAACCCAGTGGGACAAAACCCCCTAATAATGAGATGACATGCTGCAAATAAGCACTGGAAGAACATTGTAGAGTAACACTGGAACTGCAATTTGGCAAGCAAGGAAAGATACTTTTATCTACAAGAAATCATATCAGAATCATAATGATGCAACAACAGACCCGATGCCATAGAACACTCGAAAAATCCAAATGGGAACAACCCTCGAATCTATGAAATAAAAATCGATTATTGAAATGAATGTGATAATGAAATGAAGTGCAAAGATACAAGTTGCACTCTCCCAACTGCCAAAACATCCAAGTAATCTCAAAAAAACCCATTGCAAAAAATTTGGAATAATGATAAACTTAGGATAGATACAAAAAAAAGTGCATATATAGCAATAAAGAGCTCCTCAATACCTTTCCAATGCCGCAAAGATAAAGAAAATTGGAGATCGTGGAAAAAATTTATGAGCTCAGAAGAATAAAATAAACATCTGAATTCAAACATAAACAAATGTAAATAAATAGAAAAATAATGTAAAATAAACTACACTATAGGAAAGTTCTTGGAACCAGCTTTCCGGCGATATCCTATTTTCCCGATTTCGATACAGTATGCCCAAGTTATGCAAAAAAGACAAATACTGCTTCTTTAGGGAAAATCAAGGTTAGGAGGGAACAAAGAGGCCATATGGCCGATGAAATCATTCTAACATCATCTGATCACGAGCTTACATTTGATGGCCATATGGTCGTCACCGCAAAAAATTGGCCCCCTGCAAAAAAAAAATTGGCCCCTAGTCACCCATGTGAACGGGGTGGGGGCTTGAGTTGGCCAGAGGTTGGGCACAAGGGGACTGGTCCCCCATATGATTGATTGCCGCACATTTGAAGCCCTCAGGGGTTGGTGGAGAGGCATCGGTCCTCCATATGATTGGGGCAGAGCACAGAGGGTCCCATAGGGGCTGGTCATGGGCAGAGTGGCGGATGCCGGTGGTGGTGAAGTCGCGTGGTGGTAGAGTATGGTGGTGGAGCATGGTGGCGGAGCATGGTGTTAGTGGCCACCTAGTAGCTAGCGGGTGGTGGTATGATTTGTGCAGGTGGCGCAATTTTTTTTCAAAAAAATTAGGTTTTTCAATTTTTATTTTTTATTTTTTTAAAAACGAGCCTTGGAATGCGTACTAGGGAGGCCGTACGACCTCCTTGGAAAATATTTTTTGCCTTTTGGATCAAGTGCTCGTAAATGGACCAAACGAAAAGTGTCCTTAGGGTTTTTGGCCACTGTGAACGCGATGGTGACCTTTTTTCATGCTCAAAATGCTCCCAAAAATCACGGAGCATGAAACCCTCACATATTTCTTCAAAGATGACCAAAATCAGAAAAATAAAAGTCAATCCTTACTTTTTCCAGCGCTCTAAATCCAATGGAAATGCCCGATCTGATCCAAGATGCTGCATAAATGAACTCTACAATGATTTTCTCCAAAATTTGAGAAGGGGTTGTATGTCAAGGCTCTGATACCATTTTAGAAACTAAGATTAGACATGGAAGCTAGAATACCTTCCACAAAAGAGAAAATCAGAAAAAAGAAAAGATTTGCATGAAATGTGCAAATTGATATTATTGAGGAATTCAAAGATTACAATGAGATGATATTCTTTATAAAAGAAAATTATGCATAACCCTAATGTTGACCTAAAAGGGAAGGTATGTGCAGGATCATCATGGAGAAAATAGGCCCTTAAGTGGCAATAAAATTTAGAAAAATTAGAGTTAGGCAACTTAACGTAAATTTTTTAATAAGTTAACTATATTATTTCAAAAATATGTAAGAATAGAATATGTTGAAAATTTAATTTAGTTTCTAAAATACTAGGTTTATTTTTATTTTAAAAAAATCTATTTGGTGAAAATTTGAAATTTGAATGCAGTAGTACCTAAGTTTCACAGAAAAAATAAGAAGTAAGTGTTTGTTTGACCACCCTAACCGCAATAAAATGATAATATTTATTTATAATATTTTAGATATAAGTATAAGACTCATTTCCCGATGTGATACATATTTTTTTGTAATTTTTTTCCAAGTAAATAATTAATTATGATTTTTTTATTACAAAATTGAAAAAATATAAAAACTCGTACATCTAACCACCTTAACTTGGTCAAAAATTCATGAAATTCAATATATATTTTTTCTAATCCTATAGTATGTGAATCATAGAATGTGATGCATGTTTTATTTTAAAAAAATGTGATACTCTTCGAAAGCTATAGATGTTTTTCAATCAGCCTATCAATTAGGACTTTAGTCGTAATTCAAATAGAAAATTAATAATGACTGTTTATTAAATTCAAAGTAAAGTATAATTTATATTGGTGGAAAGCTAAGAATATCCTTTAAAAACCCTTTTCGTGTCATCAATTTTGGGTGAAAAAAAAGTCATCGGCCATATGGGCCATCATATCACTTACTTATCATCATTTTTTGGCCCATCATGATCCTGCACATACCTAGAAACCCTAGTGTGCCCACTTAATAATTAATCAATTATTAATGGGTCGAGGTTTAGTTTAAGTAGCTAAAGAAATAAGTGACTTAATTAATTAACCAGTATGATATAATTAATTAAGTGTAATAACTTATTACTCTAACAGCTTCTCCTTTAATCTCCCAAACTTTGGCCATCTCAAAGTCATAAGCCGAACAAACCACATAATCCTTGAACATGTCATGATACAGAGCCAGGTTGAAGTTTTCTCCAATGAGCCTAAAAATATTTTTAAACATAAGTTTATCAGAAGAATCCTTATCCTTGAAAACTCTGTTGTTTCTCTCCTTCCAAACTCCCCAAGCAATATAAGGGAAAGTTCAATACCATAGCTTGTGAATATGCATATTAAAAGATGGCAGCACCCACTCAATAAATTGATCTTTAATTATACTAGGTGAAACCCAGGAGACCCTCTAAAGAGAGTACAACCTTTCGTAGATATAGTTCACAAAAGAACAATGAATAAACAGATGGTTAGTCATTTTTGTTGAACACTTATAGAGGTATCAGCGATTGGGGATCTTAAAAGCCCTCTTACAAAGGTTATCCACCATAAGCACCATGTTCCGAAGAAGAATCCAAAATAAAATATTAACCTTAGGGGTCAAGTAGCTAAGCCAAGATTTGGCCTAAAATGGAGGAGGGCCAGGAGATAAAGACAATAAAGAGACAGTCGAAGAAGCAAAGTAGTTTCCCAATGAAATTTCCCTCCAAACTAGGGAGTCCTCCTAAAAGTTCATTTATGTTCTGAAAGCCCTAAGGGAGGATTGGATCGGGGATAGATCCATACTAATCTGAAAAAGGTTCACGCAGCCCCCATCCCTCCAATAATCTTTATCTAGGGTTCCAAAAGAAGCCTTACAAATGTCCACCCATTGTCTGAAACTGTCAAATGAAATTAAAGGTTCATTCATGATCCATCTATCCTCCCAAAAGCTCACAAGATTCTCATTTATTATGCTCCATCCCATGCCCAAGTGAAGTATTTTTATCCCTTTTATAATATCATTCCATAGAGCCGAACCACAAGGTAGACATTGGGAAGCCAACAAAGAATTTAGAGAGCCACAATTAGCCAGATATTTAATTTTGAATATTTTCTTCCATTCTTCATTTGAGGAGAAAATTATCCATATATGTTTAGCTGGGAGAGTATTATTCATAGTTCTATTTTTTTTTAGGCCCAATCCGCCAAGCTTCTTTTGTCTACAAACCAAGTCCCAATCAATAAGGGGCATAGGCCTTCTTTCTTCTACCCCAAACTAGAGAGAATATTTCTAGATTTTCTCAATAGCTTCTACATATTTAAGAGGAATATTAAAAAGACTAAGAGCATAGATCAGAAGTTTCTAAAGAGTTTCCTTGAGGAGGTGAATTTTACAGGCTTGACAGACAAGAGCTCCTTTCCACCCTGCTAACTTTTTATTAAATCTATCCACCAAGGAATTCTAGAAAGACTCGGAGGGCTTAAGACCCAAGGGCAGTCCAAGATATATTGAAGGAAGAGCATCGACTCTATAGCCAAAAAAAAAATCTATCTTATTCTGCCTTTTGACTAGATTGTTGAATAAAAATAAGGAAATTTTTTGAATGTTAACATTTTGACTTGATGATCCTTCATAGTTGTTGAGAACTTTCCTAAGAATTCTCACTTAAACCACTTTTGATCTCCCCATCAAAATAGTATTATCAACAAACTGTTGATGAGAGATATCTAAGTTACTGGATGAAGGACATAAACCCATCAGGGCTTCTTGATGAACTAGTCTATTGAGGTTCCTCCAAAGGCATTCAACCATTATAGTGAACATAATTGGGGAGATGAGGTCTCCTTCTCTTAAACCTCTTGAATTATTAAAAAACTGTGAAGGAGACCCATTGACAAAAATAGAGAAAGAAGTAGTAAAGATAAGTTGGAAAGCCATTTGAATGACTCTTTTCCTGAAGCCAAACTCCAACACAATCTTGAATAAAAAATCTCATTCAACCTGAACATAAGCTTTTGAAATATATAACTTCAAGAGAAAGCCTTCAGTCTTAGAAATAGAGAGTGAATGAATGTTTTCATGCACCATAATTATCGAATCTAGAATCTACCTTCTAGGAACAAAGCCATTTTACTGAGGGGAGATTAAGGAAGGTAGGATGGACAAAATTCTGGAGGTCAGGACTTTAGAAAATTTTTATAGAAATAATTACAAAGGCTTATGGGCCTAAAAGCTTCAAAATTTGTAGCCCCAAGACATTTAGGGATCAGGACCATGAAGGTAGCATTGACTTCCTTTAGGATGCTTCTCAACCCAAAAAAGCCTTTAGCATTCACCACATGCTCTTGAACAATCTCCCAGAACCATTGAAAAAAGAACATTGGGAAACCATCAGATCCAGGGGCTTTATTCCCTTCAAAATAAAAACAACTCTCTTTATTTCTTCCTTCGATGGGATGGCAACAAGCATTTTGTTGTCTTCCTCCTAAACGAGACTGGGGATAGCCTCTGAAAGAGAATCTTAAATTTTTTGATTAACTGCATCACTCGCCGAAAGGAGATTGCTAAAAAACATGACAACTTGTCTCCTAATATCCTTCTCCTCAAAACGAACTGCATTTTCCTCAATATGAGTTATCCTATTCGTAGCATGGTGTTTTAGGGCAGACATATGTAAATATTTGGTGTTTTTATCCCCAATTGAGAGCCTTTGAATTCTAGTTCTTTGTCTCCAAAAATCTTCCTCTTTAGCTATTATGTCATGCATCTCCACGAGAAGCCCATTTTCTTTCTGTCTAATCTATACATTGCATCCCTCTTGTTGGATCTTTTCTTGTATCACCTTTAGATCTGAATTTAGCTCATATTTTCTTCAATTTATATTGCCAAAAGAATATTTATTCCACACTCTTATCCTATTTTTGACTTCTCTTAACTTTTTGGAAACCCTAAACATAGTAGTCCCTGATATAAAAATATTCCACCAAGTTCTAACCTCATCACGAAGATTAGGATAGTGAAACCACATATGTTCAAATCTAAAATGGGTATTTCTATTAGCCACAATTAGGTCTGCCACAAAGTTGATAGAAAAATGATTATAACCCACCCTCGAAAGGGCTTTTGAAGAGAAAAAATACTTTAGAATCCATTGATCATAAATTAAAGTTTTGTCCAATTTAACTTGAATTGAATCCTTACCCACTCTTTGATTAGACCAAGTGAATGAAGCTCCTTGTAGCTCTAAATTGATCAACGCTTGATTGTTGATGAAGTCCAAAAGGTTGATTCTACTTTCCATGTTAACTTTGGAACCTCTTGAATTTTCATTATCCTTTAGTGGAGTATTGCAATCTCCCATAACCACCTAGGGTTCATTAGTGTGTTTACAGTGAAAGGAAACCATCTTTCCAAAAAATGTTTCTAGTCCCCCTTCCATTAGGGTCATAGATGTTGGAAAAGATCGAGCTGAAATTATCTCTAATATGAGTAAGTCTGGTGGCCACATGGTTAGCACTTTCAAATAATGGTTCACCTTTTATTAAATTAAGATTCTAAGAAGTTACAATACCTCCTGAGGGACCTTCCGAATTTTTCCCCTAAACCCCACAAATTTTAAATAATTTGATCCTTTCCACTTTTCTTTAGGCATTTTAGATTCCTGAACTAGAAAAATATCAATTTTTTGGTCTCTTACAAAATTATGCAGCACATCCCTCTTATGGAGGCTATTCATCTCCCAAATATTCCATGACATGATCTTCATTTCTTACCTAGAGTGAGGTTGCAAATTTTGGGAATGGTCTTCTGAACACCATTTGTAATATTTTGCATGCTATAATTCTCCCTATGCCATCGAGTTTTTCTTCTTCCTTGACTATTATTCATGGCTCCACAATTTGATGTCTCTCTAGTTCTCATTGAGACATCTTTTGGTGTACTCAGATGTTGATTTTTCTTCCTCCTCTTCTTATTAGAGCTAAAATATTCTATATCAGTTTCTTCCTTACTCTCCTCTTCCTTCCCAGATTCCCAATATTTCACATAAAACCCTTTCTTGTCTGGGGGAAGAGTATCGATCATGCCATTTATATTTAGGAATAGGTTCACATTTAAGCACTCTACATTCTGGCTTGAATCCATAAAGTATTCTTTCACCAACTCCATCAAATCAACTGACTCAAGATTCTAAGCTGACACCATATTTGATTCCTTACGACCATAGGCCAATGATAAAATGGGGATCCCATTCTCTAGCCTTAAATTTCCATCTTTGATCGGCATATTAAAACCGTGTGAGGGGATTTCATCAAATCCAAACTCAACAATATCCTTTTAAAAGAAAAAATTCTCACAATTTTTGTCCCGAGATATCAAGCACTTCAGGTCTTCCTCTCCATTCTGTAGGAACTCTGCATTATTTTCCTTCTCCTTATCTTCCATTTCTTGCTGATGGGTATGAGCCATGTTACATTTCTAGATCAACCTAAGTCCCATCATCCTCCTTATTCTTGGAGGATTCCTCTACATCCACCTTCTTTCTTCTTCATTCTCTTCATCTTGCTTCTCTTTATTTATTTTTATCTTCCCCTTCACTCTTCTTTTTCCATACTAGCCTTGATTTAGGTTGGGGCTTCCCCTTTGGTTTTTTGGAATTTAGCAGACAATTTGTAGCCCAATGCCAAAATTGTCTGCACTTGAAACATGTAAAAGGGATTGTTTCAAACTCAATAGCTTGAACCCGAATACCCAACTTAGATTAGAATTTGCTAGAAAATGGAAGATCAACATCCTAGGATATGCCTACTCATATTATTGCAAACACTAATCATCTCCTAACCGTCATCATTGGGTCTATAGACAAGAGCTCACCAAAAGAGCTAGCTATTCCACTAAAAGAATCCACATTCTAGTATTTTATCGGAATTCCTGGGAGTCTAACCCATATAGGGACAGTTTCAATTTTTTTTTCTGAAAGATCCAAGTTAGTGGACCATTTTTTTAGGGCTAAGGAGGACTTGTGTATAATCCAAGGACCTCCTGGTGCAGGAGCACTTAGGAAACACTAGGCAATTAGGAGATCTAGGATGATTTTCTTTTTTTGATGTGTTACCATGAAGGTCATGTTGACCATTGAGATAGGGTTAGAGGATTAAGAATATATCTTGATCAGTAGTGATTAGTAGTGATCAGGAGTGATCAGTAGGTTAAGGAGTGGAAAGGGTGGATGAGTTTAGCAACACATTTACTCAGTTGACTAGAAATTGGCAAAAGTGACAAAATGGTGCATTTTAGCAACTTTTCCACATTGTAATTGAACTGCACAACCAATGGAAGGCATAACTATTTTTTCTGACCTTTATAGGGTGTGCCTCGACCTAAAAGGAGAGTAGGAAGCATTCGAGTTTGTGAAAAGCATCAGAACTATTTGACATTTATGAATTCAAGAAAATACAGTGAGAATTTTGTGTAGTTTCTTGTTCTTGGTGTTACAGTGATCCTTAATGAATTAATACCAGTGTTGTAATGTGTTCATAGGATAGTGTGTTTACTCTTTGAATATTGTGTGATAGTGAATAGTTTAGTATCTTTAATTTAAAGCATTTTTGTAATTGTTTTGGTGTTTGGAGTGTTGCTTGTTTGAACCAGACAGTTTGGAAAACATGGAGGTTTAGCTCATTGTCTCACCGTGCAACTGGCACGACCCCTTGAGATTGGTGGCTAGACTCCATGGGTGTAAATACTATAGGAGTTAGGAGGTTTGATACTGCAGGGGCTAATGGTGAAGTCTTATCCTAGGCGAGCTAAAGGATAGCCCGACTAGGAAAGATCACAGTGCAGAGCACTATAAAGTGTAGGGGTGTTTGTTTAGGGAAATATTCCTATTTGAGAGGAGAGATGTGATGCTTATAAATTTTTGGAATCAATGAGGAGACTCCACCAATCCGTCTGGTGAGGAAAAGACTTGACACTATGCTGGGTGCTCAGGAAAAGACCCACAATAACCTAGGTTCTTTGCTCATTTCCAGTTTAGAGTACTGTATGGGCAGTGGAGAATTAGGATCCCTGAAATCATTGAGAGGTGGATATATACACTAAGAACCTCAAGGAAATATTGGGTGTTCTTTGGATAACTTAGAAGAATAAGTATGTTTCCACGGAGTTGGAGACCTAATTGGGGCTCTTGGGCTAGTAGCCTTTTTAACCCTAAATGAGGGTTTGGTGGAAGCGATCAAAAGATGGAGTTAGGTGGATCTTTCAGACCCATAACAGGATGGAATGAAGTTAGTGGAAACATCTCCACACCCTTGCAAAGCTAAGCTTTATTTCTTGGAGAATCTTAGTCTTTAGGGTAGATTAAGGGCTAAGGAAGAGTTAGAGGCATTGCACAAAGATTGACTTGGTAAGCTGAATTGTGATGGTAGTGGGGTTGGCCAAGCAAACTAGGGGTACCTAAACATGAAGAAGGTCCTAAAGGTTAAGATGGTGAAGTAAGACACCAAGGAAGTCTTGTAAGTAAAGATTAAGAGCATGGAATAGTGATTGTTGCATCCAACCCTACCCTATTAGATTAGTATCAGAGAAAGTTAAAGATTTGGGATAGAATCTTGTATGTCAGACCTTGAATCTAGTGGTTCCACAACCATGGTAACAAACATTGAGGTGGCAAATAAGGTCGAATATCAGGAGGAAGACATTAGGAGATTGAGAGAAAGAGTAGCTCAACTTGAGCAAGTATTGACCAATGTGCAGATCAAGGCTGATGAGGTTAGTGATAGATTGGAGGGTAGGGTACCAAAGAGTGAAGAGGTTGGAGAGGAAGACAAGACCCCTGAACCTGGCCCTATTCTGCAAGAGGATCCTTTCTTGAAGGCATTGAAATATTTGAGTGGGAAAGCACTTGAAGGCATACCATTGTTTAGTGGCAAATTGGAGGTTGATCTAGTCAAGGATTGGATAGAAGGCATGGAAAACAATTTTGAGTGTGATGGAGTCACTAAAGCATAGAAGGTGAAGGTGGAAATTCATTCAGACAAAGAAGGAAAAGGAAGGAAAGAAGCCTATTTCAACTTGGAAGGGTATGGTGGAAAAAGTGAGAGAAGCATACATACCAGATGATTATGAGATTCAGTTACATAAGAAGAGATAAAGCTTGAGGAAAAGAAACCAAGATGTGAACACTTATACTGAGGAGTTTCAAAAACTTTGTATGAGGTCTAATGTTTCAGAAGATGAAAGTCTCAAGGTGGCTAGGTATCTTAATGGCTTGAAGTGGAACATTCAAGAGGAGATGACTCTTCTAAGTCCTAAGACAATACACCAATGTTACCAATTAGCTATTAAGATTGAGGAAAGAAGCAAGAGGAAACATGATTAGGCTTCTAAGAGTAGAGGCAAAGGCAGAGATCAAAGAGATCAAAGGGGACATAGAGGTGGCTACCAAGGTAGAGGAACTGAGCAATGAAACTAGGGAAAATCTAAACTCACAGAACATGGAAGTGAAACACCTTCTAGAGGAGGTTATGGAAGAGGTAGAGGATCTCAAGGAGGATCAAATAAAGGAAGCGGAGCAGGCAGGAGCAATTCATACTTTGATAATATGAAGTGTTATCATTGTGGTCAAGTAGGACATCCAGCTTATAGGTGCCCGGAAAAAGCATCTTCATCAAATAATGAGAAGAGAGTGGAATATTATCAAGAGGAAACCATGAGTACTAAATCACCAGAGGTCAGTCACATTGAATCAGAAATGGGGGAGAACCTGATGTTTAGGAGATTTTTTATCAGACAACCAGTCAAGGAAGAGCTAATAAAAAGAAGAGCTTTATTTAGAGTGAGATGCAAAATACTTGGGAAAGTATGTAAGGTTATTATGGATTTAGGTTCAATAGATAACATCATCTCAGAAGAGGCAGTAAGGAAGTTGAAATTGGAGAAGGTACCCCACACTAACCCCTACAAAGTAACATGGTTGAACAAAGGGCAAAGTGTTCTTTTCAATGAGCAAACAATGGTGGAGTTTTCCATTGGAGGGTACAAGGATAAGTTGTTATGTGATGTGTTACCCATGGATGCATGCCATCTTCTATTGGGTGGACCATGGAAGTATGAAAAAAGTGCCATGTATAATGAGAAAGAGAACACCATTTCTTTGAAAAAGGATGGGAAGACATTGAATTTACAGTCACTATCAGATGATGAGGAAGGAGAGTCAAAGGCACCTAGTGTCTAGTTAAGCAGTGGGCAAGATTTCCTTAACAATCTATATCAAGGGGGTGAAGGATATGTGGTCATTGTTAGAATCCAAGATCACCTGCATGCAATAACCTATTACATGCAAAAGACATTCAGAACAAAACAAGATCTATAAACCTCAAAGTGTAAAATGCATTATCAGAATCTCAATTATTACAAAGAGATCAATCCTTATGAAGGAGATCAAGAAACCCTAAAAGGGAAACCCTAAATGAAACCCCAGTGTGCACACTTAATAATTAATCAATTATTAATGTGCCTAAGTTTAGCTTAAGCAACTAGAGGAATAAGTGACTTAATTAATTAACTAGTATGATATAATTAATTAAGCATATAAATTATTACTCTAACACCCCCCCTTAAGATGAACTTAGGAAGAAGCTAAAACACTAGAAGAAGATGCATGCAAGAAAAGATGGGTCCCGGCAACTAGGCCTGATCAGGTACCCATTTACAAATGCAAGAAAGAGGTAGATGAGGAAAACCTAGTGGGACAAAATGCCCCTACAATGATATGACATGCTGCAAAGAAGCATTGGAAGAAAACTATAGAGTAACACTGGAACCGCAATCTGGCAAGAAAGGAAAGATACTTCTGTCTACAAGAAACCATATCAGAATCATAATGATGCAACAGCAGACCCGATGCCATGGAACACTCAAAAACTCCAAACGGGAACAACGTTGGAATCTATGAAGTAGCAGTCAATTATTGAATGATGTATCACTGAAAATGAAGTGCAAAGATGCAAGATGCACTCTCCCAATTGCCAAAATATCCAAGTAATCTCTGAAACACCCATCGGGTCAAATCTGGAATAACGAAAAACTTGGGACAAATACAGAAAAAAGTGCATCGACAGCAACATAGAGCTCCTCAATACCTTTCCAATGCCGCAAAGATAGCGAAAATCGGAGATCGTGGCAAAACGTTATGAGCTCAGAAGCATAAAAATTACATCTGACTTCAAACAGCAATAAATGTAGTAAAACAGAAAAATACTGTAAAATAAACAGCAGCAAATGAAATTGCTCGGAACAATCTTTCCAGCGATATCTCGTTTGCCCGATTTCGGTACCGTATGCCCAAGTTATACCAAAAACAAAAAAACTGCTCTTTTAGGGCAAACTAGGGTTAGGAGGGGAAAGGAGGGGCCGTACGGACGCTGATGTCATGCTGATGTCAGCAGTTCACGGGCATAAATTTGACGGCCTGCAGGCCGTCGTTGCAAAAAATCGGTCCCTTGCGAAAAAAATTCGGCCCTTGGTTGCCATATGACTGTGGGCGGGGGCTGCAGTGGGCCAGGGGCCGGGCGCGAGCTCCCGGTCCCCCATATGATCCTGGCGGGGCTGTTTGGGCCCGCGGGGGCTGAAGGCTGGGCGCTCGGTTCTCCATGGGACTGTGGCTACAGTGGAAGAGCCCTCAAGGGCTGGTGGAGCCGGCGGAGCAGAAGGAGCAGCCACCGGCGGCGGCGGTGGATGGGTGGCCACCCGGTGGCGGAGCCGGTTTGCAGAATGAGTGTCGGCGCAAATCTTGAGATCGGCCTTTTCTTGATTTTTTTTTTATTTTCGTGTCTCAGAATGCATGCTGGGGAGGTTGTTCGGCTACCCTGGCAAAAAAATTTTGCCTCCCAGATCAACTTCACCAAAATCAACCAAACGACAGGGGTTCCTAGGGTTTTGAGGCACTGCGAACATGATGGCGACGTCCATTTGAGCCCATAGTGTGCCGAAAAATTGGCTACCCCCAGATCTTGCAAAAAAGATGCCTGTGGAAACCCTTGCACTTGAAACTCACTAAGAAGCCATATCTTTAGATCACGAACAGGCAGCTGTAGGTCTGGAGCTCTAATAGCATGTTAGAATCCAAGATCACTTGCATGCAATAACCAGTTACATGCAAAAGACATTCAGAACAAAACAAGATCTGTAAACCTCAAAGTGTAAAATGCATTATTAGAATCTCAATTATTACAAAGAGATCAATCCTTATGAAGGAGATCAAGAAACTCTAAAAGGGAAACCCTAAATGAAACCCTAGTGTGCACACTTAATAATTAATCAATTATTAATGTGCCTAAGTTTAGCTTAAGCAACTAGAGGAATAAGTGACTTAATTAATTAACCAGTATGATATAATTAATTAAGCATATAAATTATTACTCTAATAGTCATGTTCCAACCTAAAGAAGAAGACAAGGCTAAAAAAACAGTCATACCCGGAGCAACCCAAGAGTTGTTAGAAAAGTTCAAAGATAGAGTCAATGATGGGACACCAGCAAATTTACCTCCAAAGAGAGCCATTAGTCACTAGATTGAATTCATACCTGGAGCTTCATTGCCAAACAAATCAGCTTATAAGCCTACACCGGATCAAAATATAGAGGTAGCTAGACAAGTGCAGGAGTTATTGGATCAAGGATTGATTAGGAAGAGCATCAACCCATGTGCAGTGCCAGTGGAGATTATGCATTTATTCTAGAGCAATAAATAGAATCACAATCAAGTATAGGTTCCCTATTCCTAGGATTGAGGACTTGATGGATTGTCTTGGAGGAGCTCAGTACTTTACCAAGTTGGATCTCAAAAGTGGATACCATCAGATCAAAATTAAGGATGGAGATGAGTGGAAGACAAAATTTAAGACAACTGATGGGTTGTATGAGTTGAGAGTTATGCCATTTGGCCTCTCTAATGCCCCTAGCACATTCATGAGGCTCATGAATGAAGTTCTCAAAGACTTTACAAGGATATTTTTGGTGGTATATCTTGATGATATACTCATCTTTAGCAAGATAGCAGAAGAACACCTAAAGCATGTGGAGTTGTTTCTTAGAAGATTGCAAGAAGAGAAGTTGGCCATCAACCCAGAGAAGTGTGAGTTCTTTAAAAAGGAGTTTGTGTATTTGGGTTTTGTAGTGTCCAATGGATCATTGAAGATAGATCCAAGAAAGGTGGAAGCTATCCTAAATTTGCCTACACCAACCACAGGGACAGAGGTAAGAAGTTTTCATGGATTGGCTCAATTTTATAGGAAATTCATAAGGAAATTTAGTGGCATATGTGCACCAATCTTAGACACAATCAAAGGTGGCTTAAAGACTAAGTTTAAGTGGAGTCAAGAAGATGAGAAAGGTTTTGAGAAACTGAAACAAGAAATGGTAACTCAACCTATACTTTTGCTACCTAGCTTTGACAAGTTGTTTACTATGGAATGTGATGCCAGTGGAGTTGCAGTAGGAGGAGTGCTAAGTCAAGAAGGCAGGTCTATAGATTTCTTCAGTGAGAATCTCAATGAAGCTAAGAAGAAGTATTCTACTTATGACCTAGAACTTTATGCTTTAGTTCAATCACTTAGGAAGTGGAGGCACTACCTTCTACCCAAAGAGTTTGTAGTCTTTACTGACAATCAGGCATTTAGTTATATCAACACTCAAGAGAAGTTGAGCAATAGACATTTGAAATGGATGGAGTACATCCAAGCTTTTACTTTCACCATCAAGCACAAGAAGGGACAGTTGAACAAGGTAGCAGATGCACTAAGCAGGAGATTGCTGATAGTACAAGAGATACAGATCAAGAGCATTGGAATAGAGAGTTTCAAGGATATCTATGGGGAAGATGAAGACTTCTCGAAGGCCTACAAGGTTTTTTCTGACTTTGAGAATCATTTTTATAGTCAATACTTAGAGTATACATTTCAAAGTGGATTATTATTGAAGGGGAATCAGTTATGTGTTCCAAAAGGATAAATGAGAGAGAACATCATCTAGGACAAGCACAATTGTAGTCTTAGTGGACATTTTGGCATCAACAAAACAATGGAACTAGTGGAAAGGTTCTACTATTGGCCAAAGCTATCAAGAGATGTCAGGAGGTATGTGGAGAAATGTGTAGTATGTATGAAAGCCAAGGAAGGAGCTAGTAATGCAGGTTTATATCAACCCATACCCATTCCTAATGAACCATGGGAGTGTGTTAGCATGGAATTTTTGGTAGGAATCCCTAACACCAAGACAGGGTTTGATAGTGTCTATGTGGTGGTAGATAGATTCAGTAAGATGAGTCACTTTATCCCTTGCAGAACAACTCATGATGCTAGCTATATTTCTCACCTTTTCTTCAAGGAAATTGTAAGGATCCATGGATTTCCTTTGAGCATTGTTTCAGACAAGGATGTGAAGTTCATGAGTCACTTTTGGAAGACTCTATGGAGCAGATTAGGTACCAACCTTTCTTTTGGATCAACTTACCATCCTCAGACTGATGGACAAACAAAGGTGGTTAATAGGGTGTTAGGTAACCTTCTAAGATTCCTAACCAAAGAGTATGGACAGACATGGGACATGGTTATATCATAGGCTGAGTATGCATATAATGACAGTGTGAACCGAACCATAGGGAAGAGTCCTTTTGAAATTGTGTATGGAATGCACCCAAAAGTTATATGTGAGCTCGGGGATCTAGGAGCTATGGGTCATAGGAGTGGGCATGCAAAGGACTTCACTCAGACCATGAAGGAGATTCAAGAGCAGGTGAAAAACACAGTCACTGAGGCTACTCAAAAGTTGAAAGATAAGGTGGATATGTGAAGAAAATATTTACAATTTACAGTAGGAGACTATGTCATGGTACACCACAACAAATCCAAATTGCAAAAGCGTACATCAACCAAATTGTAGATGAAAAGAGTGGGACCATGCAAGGTGTTATCCAAATATGGGAAAAATGCATACAAGGTGGAGTTACCTACAGATTTAGGGATTTCACAAAACTATTAAAATACTAGTAAAAATACTTTTAAAATACTAAAATTGAACACTCCATATCATATTTTTATACATGGAACATGTGCATATGGAATCAAATACATATAATATCATCACTAAATGAAACATGAGAGGGAAAATATCTTACACAAGTAAATAAATAATATTATAACACTTCCCATCCCATTATGATATTTATTTTATAGCTTTACGGATAAAATCTACCTAGATATACCTATATTCTAAATTATAGATATATGTGTAATTTTAAACACTAATAAACACATATTGATATATGGAATAACTAGATCTATATAAGTTTTCTAGTGAAATGATAAGATAAAGCATAAAACTAGTTTTAGATTAGTATTTCAAGCATATCAATGATTTGATGCAAGAATGGTTCTTCTTTGATTGAAATAAACACTCTATATTAATAAAATATATCAATATATACCTTTATTATATGTATAATTTTTCAAAACATCATAGACATGTATGTCCCAAAAAATATTACTTATAATCTATGCTAACATAAGGTTTATTGTTTAAAAATTACATAAACAATATAAATACCTACAATGGTTTTAAAATGTTTCCTTCCCTTTTGACATGTCTAAATTAATCTTAAAAAAAAACCATACATGGAAAAATAAATCACAAAATATCATGAGATTTGGGAAATGGGGAAATCCCTTAGAAATAAGGGAGGAAGAGCACAAATAAAGGTTTATTGTGAGCTTCCAAATGTTAAAAATAAAAAAATAATGTCAAATTTCACTCCTTTGTATTTAAAAAATATTGGTTTTTGAGGTATTATCATACAATCAAGTGAGTAAACAAGGAACGAACATGAAAAATATATACACTACATAGGATATACTTAAATACAATATCAAGATATGAAGAAAAACAAGACATGAACACATTGAATAAGAACATAGTTCCAAAAAGTAAAATAATATAAACATGAAATTAGAACATATACTTCTAAAATTTGAGGGGGTCAATTAATAGAAATCTACTAAATTTGATATAATCAAATAACAAGAGACCACATTATGATTCAATATGGTTTGTGAGGTTTATTGCATCATTATCTATATGTTTTTAACATATTATTTATAATTTTATGAAGTAAAAACCTAGAATATAAATATAATCATATGTAGAGATAGCGTAAATCCTTAGTTATGACTATCTTAGATCAGTAGTAAGAAAGGGATCAGCTCATTTCATGAGGCATGAAAAGACATAAAAGGTATACTTTGGAAGATGGAAAATATAAGATTTGACATATAAAGTCTATTTGAAGTTAGTGTGGACTTAGGATGAAACTTAAAAATTGAATCAAATATACACTAGTAAACTAACATAGATCATTTGCACACTTGTGAATTCAACCCAATAACGAAAGCTAATAATTTGAGAGTAGTAAAATTTCCTATTAATTACCACTAGATAAAATGGAACCACTAGATGTATCATTTAAATTATTACCCCGATGACAATTTTACTTTGAATATCATGATATATAAGAGAAGTATGATCCATAAAATTTTCTCTATGAATAAAGGTGAGATTAAAGGATGAATTTTTTATACAATCTTTGGAAAAGTTGCATTTTATTTCTTGTGATACTTATATATAGATATATCCTTTGCAAAACTTATATCCCTTTAGTTTTCCATGTACCTTTATAATTATACCACCATATATTATTCCATTCATATGTATTTTTATATATACCTTACCTTTCTCTTCACTATATATATCACATGATGCAATAGATGTATATTTTTCTCATACAACTTAGATACTCTTTATTTCATGAAAATTGGTATAATAATCCCTATCATAATGATGCCATAAAGATAGTTTATCGTACAATCATTTGGAACATGTATAGATATAATAATAAGATTAATAGCATAAAACTTGATAAGTTGCGCTTAGAAATGTTTAAATATCATATATAAAGGATCTCCCAATCTTGTACACTTCCATTGATCTCTTACTTATAGAGGAGTGATGTTCACTATGACCAATATTATCAAGATAATTCTTAACCTCATTTCTATGAGTTTTCTCATGTCAAGTACTATAATAGATGTACGGTAGTGCAAGTGACATAGATGTGTGGTACTCCTTATAATCATTTTTTGTTGAAAGATTACAAAGATAGTATAAATAATCATGAATCCTAGATATTAAAAATTTATATGGAATAATATATAAAATCCATCAATAAGGTATATTAGAAAATTATTAATAAGTAAAAAAAAAAAAAGTTTCATAAACCAATCTCTCTATAGATATGCGTGTTATAAATTTTCCTTAATTTATATGAAAATTAGAGATAATATGAAATATTTTAAAATATCTATATGCAAATCTATGCTAACCATTTCTATCACAACTACCCTAAATTGACGGATATATTATAGAAACACTATAAGATATAGTACCTGAAACATCATGAAATGTATAAGAAAGATGAATTTGTGTATTAGTATAATTTTCTAGCTAAGAAGCATGGTCATCATTCACAACATCATGTGATAAATAATGTAAAACATTATCACCAATAAAAGACGAATCATTGATATCATTATTAGATCAATCCTCTAGATATAAGAATGCACTACAACATAATTATATATAATCATATCATTACATGACTCACAGACCTTACATGAATCTACATAAGTTAGGGCTAAAATAATAGATGTAAAGAGCATAGGATTGAAAGTAATGTGTGCATAATAAATATGAACTATATTATCATCATATGAAAAAATACTTTAATATCTATAGATTATTATAATTAAAAAATTAACCAACCCATGACATTAAAAAACTAGAGGGGTTCATATGTCAAATTCACTATTTTATGTGGAGAAATAAAATATTCGCACATAAAAAAATTGGGACAAATAAGTGCAATACATTTCTAATAAATAGTTAACATTGGATATAGATATGTGATAAAAATGTGTGCCTAATTAGATATGAAAGTATAATGAAATATAAAGAATAAGTGTGTACCTTAATAGTGATTATAATAGGACATTTTTAATTAACCTAGGTCATTTATGCAGACTAGAAGTAATCTATCCTTTGACCTTAATCAAATCCAAATATTGATATTACCAACAATATATTTTCCTTCAACTTTGGAAACAGTTTGACCTTACTTTAAAGAAAAATATATTACGTAAAACCACTTCTAGTCACAAAATTCTCATTAAATTTTAAATAAATGAAACTAAAATAAAATAAAAATAAAAATCTTATTCCAATCTAAACTTTCATCAAATTAAGATTAAATTGATATTTCTTTAGGTTTATTTTATTTTTAATTTAATGAATTTAGATTTTGTAATAATTATGAATTTGATGAGATAAACATATATTATTTTTAAAAAAAATAATTATAATTATTTTTAAAGAAAGATCAATTGATTAGAATATGTTCATGAATCAAATTATCAATAACTATTTTTAATTATGAAAATTTATAATATATAAAAAAAAAGTTCAAAAAAAAAATCTATTTAATTTTCTATTATAATTATTTAAATTAATTTACTGTTCAATTTTATTACTTGTAATATAATATAGATTATTATGATTAATTTTTTTTTAGTATTGTAATAGTTCATTTAAAAATTATTAATATCTTCACACCAAGTATAGATGCTTTACTTAGCTTTCCATAATTCTGAGTTTTAATAGAAGTGAAAGTAAATGACTGTTAAAAATCAAAATATATACTCTTCAATCCAATAAATTATTGAAAAAGTTAAAACTATGTTAAACCTCTCAGCATTAAACTTCACAATCAATTTGAAAGTGGAAGATTGTGCTGATTTATTTTACCATTTAATTGGTTATGTTATGAAAAAGGTTAAGATATTTAGAATGATTTTTCTGTATTGACATTAATTAGTTATTTCATGAAGAATTCTCATAGATTAATATGTGAAACGATAACCACTTTCTAATTTATAATTCTATAAAAGAAAAGATAAATTTTGTTAGAATTAGAATTCTAACAACATAAAAATTCTTAAACTATTTGGTAATTGTGGAACACTAGATCTCCTTCCAACTATACTGGATACAAGAAATCCTTATGGAAATATATTGTAACTTTTTCTACTAAAAATTAATTAAACATTGTTTGCTTAAATTACAACACTCAAATCCATAGCTTGCTAGAACTAAAATAAATCGAACTGGAATAGGGTTTGGTTTATCTGTTTAGTATATTAATATTGTTTTAGTATATGCTAGAGCTCAAGGGATAATTATGATGAGTTGGAAAGGTTTTAGACACTAGCAGGCCACTAAATTTAGTGGTGAGTGCCAATACAATTAGCTTCTATCAAAACCTGAAGTTTGCATCATTGATTTAATCCATCTTTTGATTTTGTAAGTTTGGGATCATTGATTGTATAGGCATTGACTATTTACTCTTCTATATGCTTTACTAGACCAAACCATTATATCCAAAGACAGAGAGATTTAAATCAAGGAAAACATAGAGAGCTCGTGTGGAATTCTGTATAGAAGAAAAGTCAAAGTATTTAAGATCCTCAATCGGAAGGGTAGCTGGTTCACCAAGATGATAACCTTTCCCTCACTAGGAACTTGAAGGCCGGAGGTAAAGGTTAAAAAAACTTAGAAACAACAAACCCAAAAAATAGAACACGCACAAAGAGACAATAAAAACACATAATTTTTAATTCATATATATTCCATTAACAAAAGAGTTGCTGCTCAAAATTCCTTTTCCAATCTTTCTACAATAGATCATACACAATATATTGTTCTCTTCTAAGTTCTAACTTCTAGATGATTCTAACTACACACTTAATAAATACAAACTACGAAGGAAAAACTTCACCAGCAAGAAAATGGAGGTGAATTTAAATGCAATTAATTGCTGTATGCAGCAAAAATGGTGAGCATCACAATAATTAAATACTGGCTATTTAATTAATATTCTAAATTCTTCTAATATTATAAATAAATTATAAAATTTATTTATATGGTTCATATTCTATTTCCTCTTTTCAAAATCCACCTTCTTTCTAAAATTAATTAAAAGGAAAAATTAATCAATTTGTATTTAATTAATTCCCCCCTCTTCTTTTTAAATTTGAATTTTTGAATTAAAATTTAGAATATTCTTCTAAAAATTGGTTAAAATGCACAAAGGAATTTATTTGTCATTTTACTAATTTACCCTCTCCTAGTAAATTGAAGTTTCAATCCAATTTAAGCACATTTCTACATCTTTCTTCTAACCACCTCCAACTCACCTACCACCTCATCATGTGTCTCAAAAATAAATTTTTATAAATTGCAAAAAATGAAATATCTCCAACAAATTTGCAACCAATTTTGAACAACCTAAGACACATGGCTTCTCTTTCTTTGTGATTCCTTTTTACACTTGGCAATTTGTCTTGTGGAAGGGAACCATCTCCCTGATTCCCTCTAACCTATTGATGCTCTACCATTGATGCCACAAGATCACAATCTCAATCGTCGATTTTTTCCACATCACCTTGAGGCTTGAAAAATATATAAATTGAGCCCTTTTATACAAAATTTAAGAGAATAATATTTATAAAAGTTTATGCTACTGAATTGTAGTGCATTTGTGAGAAAATTAGAGAGAATTTTAGTTTAGTTTTCATTTTTAGCTCATCTTTAGTGTTATAATGGAATTTTCATTTTGATAGATTAGTTCTTTCAATCTTCCATTTAGTATTTAAATTTCATCATCATTACGGCTTCCACACTTATATTTTAACATCTATTTCATGATAGGATCATTTAACTTCTATCCATCAAGTTATTGAAACATCCGAAAACATAGGCATGTAGATTCATTTTAAACATCTTGTTTCTTGGGTTGTAAATCTTTGTAGGTTATTGTGTAGTAATAAAAACATATGAGAGCATAAATTTTAGGATTCCTCGAGATTAGAGATCCATGGGATGAGTTAAAAAGAAAGGTTGTAATTTCATTTATTGTTACTTTTGATTTTATTTTAAGTAATGCATTTCATGAAGGTGTGCTATGGTAACCTTGCAGGACATACTTCACGACACACAATTACATCTCCAGTAACATCTAATTCATGTCAAGTGAAAATATTTACCATCCCAAAATATAATCAAAGTTCCATAATAAATATATTCCTTAAAAATTAAATTCCCGAGAAAAACTTAGTACACCAAAAATGCCATCAAAAATAATTTCACCACTCAACTGCCAACAATGGAAGAGAGACATGTGGGACTACAAGGTCACCGCACCATCGCACAAGAAAAAAAGAGGGCTGTGTGGTATGATGGTATACACTTCTCTATTGCACAAAATAGTGAGAGACATCACAGGACTACGATATACCGCTCCACTGCATTGGAGAGAAAAGAAGGTTGCAGGATTGTGAGAGATATGGCACTACTACACAAGGTTGAGGAAGTGGATGCAGGAGTGCAGGAAGGACATGAGATCTGATTAATTCCAAAACTTCCCCTTAATCACAAGTACTACAAATTATGATAAATAAATTATTTCTTTGATAAATGAAGTTTTCTTTTCCTAGAGCCTTTGTGAAAATATTTGCACACTAATCTTCAGACTTGCAAAATCCAAAAATATTTCTCCATTGTTGATTAACTCTCTAATTAAGTGATATCTGGTATCAATTTGTTTACTCATTTTGTGAAAAACTAGATTCTTTGACAATGCTATTGATGAGTTATTGTCACAAAATATCTTTGTTCATCAACTTGTTCATTCTTTAAGTACTTCAACACTCCTCTCATCCATACTACTTGGCAATATGTACTTTTTTTTTCTATGTACTTTGCTTCAGTTCATGAAAGAGTGGCAATGGGTTGTTTCTTTGATGCCTATGAAACTATACCAGTGCCAAAGTGAAAAACATAACCAGATATGTTTTTTTTGTCATCAACACTTCCAACACAGTCACGATTAGTATACCCAATCAACTTGAATATTGAATTTCATAACTCTTTGTTCCACTTATATATCTTAAAATTCTTTTTCCAGCTTTCTAGTGTGTCTTTTGGAGTCTCCATAAATCTGGAAATTAAACTTACAACATACATTATGTCTAGCCTTGTGATTGTTAGGTACATGAGATTACCAACAAGTTTTTTATACAAAGTTGAATCCATATTTAAACCTTTATCATCCTTAGTTAATTTCAAACCTGTTACTATACGTGTTGATGTTGGTTTGCAATTCAACATATGAAACCTTTTCATAATATCATTTGCGTAATTTTTCTAAGAGATGATAATACCATTTTCATTTTGGTTCACTTCAATTCCTAAAAAATATTTCATGAGTCCCAAGTCTGTCATTTCAAATTCTTTCTTCATGTTTCCTTTCAACAGATCAATTGATAAATCACTTGTTAAAATCAAATCATTAACATATAGACATACAATCAAAATTTCACATTTTTCATTCATCTTGGTGTACAAGGTTGGATCACTAGTGCACCTATTGAAGCCATTTTGTAAAATATATGTATCAATTCTACTATACCAAGCTCTTGGGGCTTGCTTGAGACCATACCGTGCTTTTTTCAATTTGTAAACTTTGTCTTCTTGACCCAAAATCTCATACCCAGGTTGTTGTTCTACATAAAATTCTTCTTCAAGATATTCATTGAAAAGATGATTTCATATCCATTTGATAAGCTTGCAAAATTTTTTTGTGCTAAAATGGAAAGTATCATTCTTACTATGTCAAGACATGCTACAAGTGCAAAAGTTTCATGATAATCAATTTCGGGCTTCTGTGAATAACTCTTTGCTGTTAGAATCCAAGATCACCTGTATGCAAATGGATACCTGTCACATGCAAAAGACATGCAAAACCAAGAAGATGTTCTGCAAACCTCAAAGTGTAAAATGCATTATTAGAATCTCAGTTATTACAAAGAGATCAATCCTTATGAAGGAGATCAAGAAACCCTAAAAGGGAAATCCTAGTGTGCACACTTAATAATTAATAAATAATTATTAATGCGCCTAAGTTTAGCTTAAGCAACTAGAGGAATAAGTGACTTAATTAATTAACCAGTATGATGTAATTAATTAAGCGTAATAAAATTATTACTCTAACACCCCCCCTTAAGATGAACTTAGGAAGAAGCTAAAACACTAGAATAAGATGCATGCAAGAAAAGATGGGTCCCGGTAACTAGGCCTGATCAGGTACCCATTTACAAATGCAAGAAAGAGGTAGAGGAGGAAAACCCGGTGGGACAAAACCCCCCTACAATGATATGACATGCTGCAAAGAAGCACTGGAAGAACACTGTAGAGTAACACTGGAACCGCAATCTGGCAAGCAAGGAAAGATACTTCTGTCTACAAGAAACTATATCGGAATCATAATGATGCAACAGTAGACCCGATGCCACGGAACACTCAAAAACTCCAAACGGGAACAACTCTGGAATCTATGAAGCAGCAGTCGATTATTAAATGATGTATCACTGAAAATGAAGTGGAAAGATGCAAGAAGCACTCTCCCAACTGTCAAAATATCCAAGTAATCTCCAAAACACCCATCGGGTCAAATCTGGAATAACGAAAAACTTGTGACAGATACAGAAAAAATTGCATGGACAGCAACATAGAGCTCCTCAATACCTTTCCAACGCCGCAAAGATAGCGAAAATCGGAGATCGTGGCAAAAAGTTATGAGCTCGGAAGCATAAAAAGTACATCTGACTTCAACCAGCAATAAATGTAGTAAAACAGGAAAATACTGAAAAATAAACTGCACCAAATGAAAGTGCTCGGAACCAGCTTTCCGGCGATATCTCATTTGCCCAATTTCGATACCGTATGCCCAAGTTATGCAAAAAAGAAAAAAACTGCTTCTTTAGAGAAAACTAGGGTTAGGAGGGGCAAGGAGAGGCCGTACGGACGCTGACGTCATGCTGACATCAGCGGTTCACGGGCATAAATTTGACGGCCTGCAAGCCGTCACCGCAAAAAATACTCCCTGCAGAAAAATTTTTAGGCCGTTGGTCACCATATGACCGCGGGCTAAGCAGAGGGGGCTGGAGTGGGCCGGGGGGCCGGGCGCGAGCACCTGGTCATCCATATGACCTCGGCCGAGCAGGGGAGGGCCCGCAGGGGCTGAAGGACCCAGTGGCGGGGCCGACGGAGTAGAAGGGGCAGCCACCGGCGGCGGTGGCGGACGGGTGGCCGCCCGGCGGCGGAGCCGGTTTGCACAATGAGCGTCGGCGCAAATCCCGAGATCGGGGTTTTTTTATTTTTTTTTATTTTCGTGCCTCGTGAAGCGTGCTGGGGAGGCCGTACGGCTTCCCTAGCAAAAAAATTTTGCCTCAGAAACCAACTGCTCGAAAATGGACGATTTGACAGGCGTTTCTAGGGTTTTTGGGCGCTGCGAACGCGATGGTGACGTCCGTTTGAGCCCATACTATGCCAAAAAATTGGCTACCCCCAGATCTTTTAGAAAAGATGCCTGTGGAAACCCTTGCACTTGAAACTCACTGAGAAGCCATATCTTCAGATCACGAACAGGCAGCGGCAGGTCTGGAGCTCTGATACCATGTTAGAATCCAAGATCACCTGCATGCAAATGGATACCTGTCACATGCAAAAGACATGCAAAACCAAGAAGATGTTCTGCAAACCTCAAAGTGTAAAATGCATTATTAGAATCTCAGTTATTACAAAGAGATCAATCCTTATGAAGGAGATCAAGAAACCCTAAAAGGGAAACCCTAAATGAAACCCTAGTGTGCACACTTAATAATTAATAAATAATTATTAATGCGCCTAAGTTTAGCTTAAGCAACTAGAGGAATAAGTGACTTAATTAATTAACCAGTGTGATGTAATTAATTAAGCGTAATAAAATTATTACTCTAACATTTGCCACTAGTCTTTCTTTATTCTTTTGCACATCACCATTTGCATTTAATTTTTTTTGTAAACCCACTTAACTCCTATTAGGGTATGTGCAAGACCATGATGGGCCAAAAAGTGGCGATATGTAAGTGATATAATAACCCATGTGGCTGGTGACTTTTTTTTTACCCAAAATTGATGAAACGAAAAATGGTTTTTAAAGGAGATTCTTAGCTTTCCGCCAATATAAATTATTCTTTACTTTGAATTTAATAAATAATTATTATTGATTTTCTATTTGAATTATGACTAAAGTCCAGATTGATAGGCTGATTGAAAAACATCTATAGCTTTCAAACGATATCACATTTTTTTAACTCGAAACATGCATCACATTCTATGCTTCATATACTATAGGATTTTAAAGAAAAAAATTGAATTTCATGAAGTTTTGACCAAGTTAAGGTGGTCAGACATATGAGTTTTTATATTTTTAAAAAAAATTAATAAAAAAATCATAATTAATCATTTACTTGGGAACAAATTACAAAAAAATATGCATCATATCGAGACATGATTCCTCTAATTATATCTAAAATATTATAAAAAAATATTATCATTTTATTATGGTTAGGGGGTCAGACATATACCTGCTTCTTATTTTTTCCTTGAAATTTAAGTACTACTACATTGAAATTTCAAATTTTCACCAAATAATTTTTATTTTTTTAAAAATAAACCTAGTATTTTAGAAACTACATTCAATTTTCTACAAATTATATTGTTACATATTTTTGAAATAATATAGATAACTTATTCAAATTTTTATCTCAAGTTGCCTAACGCTGCTTTTTTTTAATTTTATTGCCAGTTAAGGACTTGTTTTTTCCATGATGATCCTTCACATACCCATTACATATTTTTCTTTTGGAAGAATCACCAACTCGCATGTTTCATTTTTTTCAATTGCATCAATTTCTTCATCCATTGCACATATCCATTTGTCATTTTTAATTACATCTTCAAAATCAATTGGATCATCTAATTGTGAATAAATGCAAAAAGAGAAATCTAATTAGAATTATTTTCACCTTCACTTTGCTCATAAATATCCCTTATACTTCTGATTTTATGTCTTCTCATGCTTGCAAATGTAGGATTTGATAAATCACTTGAAATTGCAAAATGTGGACTTGATGGTAAAACACCAGAACTTCTTGTTGTAGATGGAGTTTTTTTTCCTCTTGTTGTTGCTCTTACATTTGATGATGGTGTCACTTGTTGACCACTTGGTTGAGTGTGAATGGGTGTGGAAGGAGTCACATTAGTATTAATATTTTTTGGTACAAAAACTTCACTTTCCTCTTGAGGTATATACTTGCTGATATATTGATTATTTTTTCAATAGTTCCATCCCATGCTTCATCTTCTACAAAATGTACATCTCTGCTGATTATGACTTTCTAAGTTTTTGGATTATAAAGTTTGTATGCCTTGGATTCATCACTATATCCAAGAAATATACATTTTTCTCGTTTATTACTAACTTTCTTCTTAATTCATCAGTTGCATATGCATATGCCACACAACCAAAAGTTGTCATATGAGAAACATTATGTTTTCTTCCATTTCATGCTTCTTCAGGAACCATATTCATAATGATTTTTTTTGGACACCTATTCATTATATATCTTGCACATGATATAGCTTTAGCCCAATATTCATTTCACAAATGTTTGGCTTTCATCACACTTCTAGCCATTGCCATGATTGTTATGTTTTTCCTATTAGCTACCCTATTTTGTTGAGGTGTGTATCTAGTAGTAATTTGTTTGTGAATCCCATGATTTTTGCAAAAGTTTAAAAAATCTTTTGAAATGTATTCTCCTCCTCTATCCTTCCTCGGATATTTAATGTAATACCCACTTTATTTTTCAATAGGAGACTCGAATTGATGGAAGAGATCAAATAAATCTTGCTTTTGATTTAGAAAGTAGACCCATGTTTTCTTTGAGTAATCATCGATAAAATTCATATAATAAAAACTACCACCAATTGAGGGTGTTTGCATAGGTCCACACAAATCTAAATGTTCAATCTCCAAAGGGGCTTTTTCTCTAGCTGACTTTCCTATACGAAATGATTCTCTATGTTGCTTTCCTAAGATGCATCCTTCACATACTCTTTTAGGTTTTTATATTAGAGGTAATACCTTGACAATAATTTTTCTATGAAGCTAATTTAAACCTCAAAAATTAAAATTCCCAAATCTGAAGTGCCATAGCCAATTTTCATCTTTTATTTCTACTTGAAAGATAGTTTGCATAGTTGTTTTTGTTTCTTATGCTTGTACATAATCTATATTCAAATCTGGTTGAATTTCCAAGGGAAACATTCTATTATTTGTCATTTTAACCTTAGCAATGAGTTGGTTGCTTGGATATTTGTCTAAAAATGTGCACAAACCATTTTTGAAAGTTACTTTGTATCATTTTTGAACTAGTTGTCCTACACTCATTAAATCATGTTTTAGACCAGGCACACAATACACATCTGAAATATAATTTTTCTCCCCCTGTTTAGTTAAGATTTTGACATTTCTTTTTCCTTTAATTGACACTTTGTTGTCATTTCCTAGTGTCACATCAAAATTTACTTTTTCATCTAAACTTGAAAAGATTCTAAATTTCCTGTCATATGGCTACTATAGCCTGACTCTAAAAACCACATGTCTTTTTCATTTTCTTGTGTAACATTACATGCCAAAAACATTGTACTCTGTTATGAATTTTGATTTTGATTCTCTTTTATAATATGTTTCTTTCTACACTCATTCATGTAATGGCCAAAATTTTTACAATAGTGACATTGGATTTGAGAGTTTTCATACCTTTAACCTTGAGGCTGTTTTTGAGATGAACTTGAGGCTGAGCTTTGGTTGCTGCCTTTTCCATTTGAGCTTGAAGGACTTCTTCTTCCACCTCTATAAAATTTTCTTCCTCTTTCTTTGAAATTTGGTCTTCCTTTGCCTCTTCCATGGTTGACTAAAACTTGTGACTTCAAACCATGTTCCAATGATGTGTTTGCTTATCTTCTCAAACAGTGCACATGATAAATGAGAGATACATGCAACTCATCAACTAAAAATTATGTGAGGTCCTTTGTTTCCTCTATGGTTACAACAATTGACTCAAATCTTGTGGGAAAACTCCTTAGAATCTTTTCAACCACTCTTTTGTCTTCAAGTGTCTCACCATGTGATCTAATTTGATTTACTAGTCCAATAATCTCAGTGAAGAATGATTCTACAGATTCATTATCCTCCATGTAGATTGTTTCAAAATCTCTTCTCAATATTTGTAGCTTTGATGTTTTCACCTTTTCCATACTTTGATAGGTTATTTGAAGTATATCCCACTCTTGTTTGTACCTTGTTATTGCTGTAGTCCTTGGAAAAATGCTCTCATGCACTCCTTGGAGAATGAAGAAGAGAGCTTTTGAATCCTTCCTTTTGTTATCTCTCAACAATTTTTTTTCCATTTGAGTCAAAGCATCAAATGGCTCAACTGGCTCTAGAAATCCATTCTCTACTAGTTCCCATAAGTCTTGTGAGAAAAAAAATGACCTCATGGTGATTGCCCAGTAGTCATAATTCTTCCCATTAAATTGTGGGATTTGTGGGTTTGTCAAACTTGTGCTTGCTACCATTACTTACTGAAACTCTTTAAACAACCCTTTCTTGTGAAGAACCTGCTATGATACCATGTGAACGCAAGAGGTAGAGGATTAAAAAAACATAGAAACAACAAGCCCAAAAAAAAAACACACACAAAGAGACAATAAAAAAAGAGAATTTTTAATTCATATATATATTCCATTAACAAAAGATTTGTTGCTCAAAAATTCATTTTCCAATCTTTCTACTACAAAGCATATACAATATATTGTTCTCTTCTATGTTTTAACTTCTAGATAATTCGAACTACACAATTAATAAATAAAAACTGTGGTGGAAACACTTCACTAGTAAGTAAATGGAGGTGAAATTAAATGCAATTAATTACATCTCTAGCAACATCTAATTCAAATCAAGTGAGAATATTTACCATCCAAAAATATAATCAAAACCATAATAAATATAGTATGCCAAAAATGTTGTCAAAAAGCATTTCACCACTCAACCACGAGCAATGGAAGATAGACCTGTGGGATTGGAGGGTCACCACACCACTGCACGAGACTTAATAGGCATGAGCGGAGTGATGGTATACATAGCTCTACCATACAACATAGTGAGATACATCGTGGGACTATGGTATACCGCTCAACCACATTGGAGAGAAAAGAAGGTTGTGGGATTGTGGGAGATACCACACTATAGCTCAAGGCTGAGGAAGTGGATGGGAGAGTGTGGGAATGATAGGATATACGTTAATTCCAACAAAACTATAGTTTCTTCCTCCCCTTATCTATATATGGAAGTCATTTGAGGCACTAATAACTCATCATCTCCTCTAACGAGTTGCACCACCAACAACCAAAACAAAATAAAATGATACACAACCAAAAAAAAAGAAAATGTTTCCCTATAGGCACTCCTAGGAACAATTTGGTAGCTTCCAAAAGCTCTACCCAAAAAGGGAATGCTTGAATAGCTCACATGTTTGGTTCCCTTAGTTTCTTTCTTTTCTTTCTTTTTTCTCTTGAGGTTGGAAAGTTTTGTGTCGCACTCGCACTGTGTTTGCACATAATTGAACTCACCATTGGCCATGCTGAATGTCCCGCCACTAGCTCTGCTAGCCTAGATATCACCCAAATGCTTTGATAGAATTGAAAATGCGTAGGAATAAGTACTAGTCCTTTATTGTGAGAAGAAGATTAGATTCAAATTTTAAATTTAAACTTAACCTTCTCTGTAAATGCCACCATAAAGAGTTAGAAGAACGCAACGACAAATATAATAAAAAAATACAAGGTTAAATGGGCCCCATATATTGTACTAAATGGTCAAAGCTTAGTGTGTGATAGTTAAGCCCAACTCCTAAAAGGTGGACACCTATTTTTTTTTGTATAGTTCCAAAGAAAACATATGTGCAAAAATAAACTTATGTGCTTCTTTCGAAGAAAATATTATATTCTTGCAGTATCTATTAATAAGAAAACCATGTTCTCCTTAAATAAATTTCTTATGATTAAAGTAGCTTTTCTATTGTTAAGAAGAAAAGAATTAAATGTTGACAATTGATTCTAAATGAGATCTTTACAATTAGTTAGGAGAATGTTAAGGTAGTTAAACTAATTTTAGGTTTTACATTAGTTTATGTCCTCGTAATTCTATCTTTATGGTTCAATTGAAAGTAAATTAGAGCTTTTAGAAAAACTTAGAAATACATGTATAAATGAATATTGTACTATAGAAATAATTATATTATTTGAAATACAAGAGGAAATAGGGAAAAAAGTTAAGAGTTTGAATATTGACTAAATAAATGTAGGCTTGTCTAGAAAACAAATCTTTTGCAAGTTTAGAACAATATCAATGATTTTTTGGATAGATAATTCCACTGATACAATGATTCAGATAATATTAATAAGTGCAAGCAATATATATTTCTAAATATTATAACCTATATACTGTGTGCAACCTGTAAAGAAGCTAACATTGATACATTTAAAATAAGAATTTCTATTAAATAAAACTAAATAAAAAAGGGAAGTTTGAAAAGTAAAATTTAATATAGGCCTAGCAACTCAGGTGGTCAGCTTGTGAGGCCACCACCGTAGGTCGTGGATTCTCCAATGGGTGGGGCGTGGCACTATTTCTTTGCCCAATCACTCTTTAAAATCAAAATTAAGACATTTCATTTACTTAACATTTTAATTTTAGTTTTAAATAAATGATTTATTTGTTAAGGTAGTGAAACTGGTCAACTTGTGAGCAAAGAAAATCCAAAAGGAGAAAAAATATCGTTGTATTGCAAACGAAATGTAAACAATTATAAAATAGGTCTTAGGTGTTTGATAATTTAAAAAAATTGATAAACTATATTTACATTGGTAACGATCTATCCAATTCGATTTCAACTAAATTGTCTGCAAACCGAAACAAGAATGAAGTTGCTTGAAACAAAGAAAAAATAAATTATTTTCAAATATAAAATCTTCTAGTGAAAGGCTTTGTTAATTTAATATTGTAGCTCGGATAGTTGTTTCTCCAATTCCAAGAATTATCATTTAATTCTTGAGACTTCTAGATAGAATTTAGTTAGGTCCAGATATTTAATTATTTAATTAAATAATTGATTCCTCTAGAGACTTCTAGAAACCAGTTAGTTAGGGTTTGTTAGAGTTTGCTTAATCTTAGCCATTGATTGAGATTAAATCTTGGTCATTGGTTTGCCAATGGGAATAGTTTAAAAGGGGGTCATTGGGCACTTAGAGAACATACTAATAGACACAAGTTGGAGAAATATTTGCAGTGATAGCAAATAGTCTTGCAGTGCTAGCAAGGGTGCAGTGATAGCGTTGGAGGCAATAGTAGTGGAATTTCAGCAGGAGAAATTGAGAGAAGAATATCTGGTGAAGAATATTATCGGAGCTTTGTCAGTAAGAGGCAAGCAGTTTCTTTTGTATCTTTGTTGAAGATTAATATAATTCCTCATCTGCAGTACTAGTTTTCCCTCCGGGGTTTTTCCAGGGAAAATTTGTCCAAAAATATTGTGTTTATTATTTCACATGTTTTCTATTCCTGTGAGTTTTATTTGTGAAGTTGCAGTTGTATTATTTTTTAGTATTTGCTGTGAATTAATTTTCAGGAGTCAAATAATGTTTATAGATAGGAGATTAATAATCAGTAACTGCAATAGATTTTTCACATGGTATCAGAGCAGATCTAAGGGCAGAAAGAGCTCAGTGCAGGCACAGGAAGAAAAGAAAAATAGAGGGTTTATAAAACCCAGTTCTACCTCTTCAGTATTATTATTTTTGTTATTACTATTTTTTGTTTGAGATGGCCTTAGCAAGTTTAAGAGATCAGGACAGATTGGATGGAGCCTCAAATTTTGGTTTCTGGAAAGCCAAAATTTCTTTATTGCTAGGAGAGAATGGCATCAAGGAATATGTTACCAGTGTTGTAGCTATACCTATAGATCCAGCACAGCTCTTAGCATATAAGAAGGAAGATGCCAGGGCAAGGAGGTTGATTCTTGATGGTGTTAAGGATCATATTGTTCCACATATCATAGAGTTGGATACAGCGAAGAAGATGTGGGACGCCATTTTGAATCTGTACCAGAATGCTACCACTAACAGGAAGCTGAGTCTCAGAGAAAAGTTGAGGAATACCAGGATGAACAAGGGAGAGGACATTACAAGTTACCTTACCAGACTTAGACTTGTCAAGGATGAGTTGGTAGTTGTTGGAGATAAACCAGATGATGACGAGCTAGTACGGATAGCCCTAAATGGGTTTACTAAGTAGTGGGATGTCTTTGTTCAAGTTATTCATGGACGAGACACCTTACCGAGTTGGGATCAACTATAGAGTGACTTCACTTAGGAGGAGCTTAGACTAAGCCTTGTTAGTGGTGCCAATAGTAGAGTCAGAAAAGTGAGGCAGAATAGGAAAACGTTTCCCTAGCAGGAAAAGGTAAAGCAAAGAAGGGGTCTAGCAAAGGATCAAATCCTAAAGGTGAGAAGAAGGACTTGTCTAAACTCAAGTGCTACGGCTATCATGAATTTGGCCACTATGTCAGTAATTTCCCACAAAAGAAGAAAGGCAAGAAGTAGATAGCAGCTTCAGCAAGTGCAGATGAGCTCTCTAGCAAAATGGAAGATGAGTTTGCACTCATAGCTTGTATTTTTAGCTCAACCTCACAGGTTATTTCATATATAGACAATGGGGTGTCATTTCATATGACAGGAGTTAGAGAATACTTCTCTAGTTATAAGTTGGAGGACATCGGAATTAAGATTTCTATGGGGAACATGTCCAAACTAAATCCAGTTGGAAAAGGGACTGTTCTATTTCAGAGGGAGAATGGCAAGCCGATTCCCATTCATGATGTGTTGCATGTGCCAGGCTTGGGTATGAATCTTATTTCCGTATTTTTCCTTTAGGATAAAGGCTACAATGTACTCTTTAGAGGGTAAAATGTGTTAATCAAGTACAAGGATTGGAAATCACCCATAGCTATTGGAGTTAGGAGCGGTCGACTTTATAGGTTGCAATTTGATACTCATAAGGCATTGATGAGCACCAAAAATTATAAAGATCAAGGAGAGCTATGGCATAGGAGGATGAGCCATATACATCATGGAGCACGTAAATTGATTTGTGAGACAATGACAGGTGTTCCAGAGGTGAGCACAGAGCATGATGATGTATGTAAGGGATGTGTGTTGGGGAAGTTTGTGAAAGAAAATTTTCCAAGGAGTGACACTAGATCCAAGGGTGTTCTTGATCTAGTACATTCAGATATATGTGGACCAATGTCTACGAAGTCTCTTAGAGGATACGAGTACTTTGTTACTTTCACTGATGATTTCTCCAGGAAGACCTGGATATGCTTCTTGAAGACCAAGGATGAGGTTTTCAGTCATTTCCAAGAGTTCAAAGCTCTTGTGGAGAATTCGACAGGTAGGAAGATAAAGGTTCTTCGGTCAGACAATGGAGGCGACTACAAAGGAAAAGAGTTTCAGGAGTTCTGTACCAGGGAAGGAATCAAGAGAGAGTGGACTATTCCTTACAACCCACAGTAGAATGGGGTTGCTGAAAGAAAGAATCGGTCTATATCAGAGGTTGCAAGGGCTATGTTGTATGACTAGGATATGCCATGTTACTTATGGGCAGAGATATGCAGTACAACAGTATACATACGAAACAAGGTTCCACATAAGGTATTGGGCAAGATGGCACCAAAGGAGGCATTCTCAGGGAAGAAGCCAGATGTTAGCCACTTCAAGATATTTGCGAGTTTGGCATATTGTCATATTCCAGGTGCTACACATTCCAAGTTAGATCAAATAACATAGAGAGGGTACTTTGTGGGGTACAGTGAGACCTCAAAGGCATATCAGATATTTATTCCAGGGGCCAGGAGGATTATAGTCAGGCATGATGTCAAGTTCATGGAGGACAAGGCATTTAGAAGGTCCAGAGATTTCCTAGTAGATGATCAGAGTGAGCAAGCAACAAAAGCTCCAAGGATTGAGCAATCAGATCAGGGACAACAAAGCTCGAGTATAGTGACTAGTACAAGCATAGGCTCAGGTGCTAAGAGTTCGTAGAGTATGGAGCAATAGATGCAACAAATCCAAGAGATGCATCAGGAACACATGGAGGTTGATATTTCATCCTCTACAGTTTGTAGCAATAACCAATAGGATACTCAAGAGTTTGTGGAAGCTCCTAGGACGAGTAGTAGGTAGCAGAGACAACCAGCCAGGTATAATGACTATATGGCTTTAGTTAGTCAGTTGGTAGATAGTGAGCCTTCCAGTTATCAGGAGGCCACACAACAACAGGTGTGGTGAGATTCAATGGTTAAGGAATATACCTTGATAGTGCAGAACGATGTGTGGGAGGTTGTGCCTAGACCGACAGATAGGGTGGTGGTTGGATCTCGTTGGATCTATAAGATCAAGCACAATGCAGATGGTAGCATCAAGAAATACAAGGAAAGGTTTGTGGCCAAGGGTTTCTCTCAGAAGGAGGGAATAGACTATGAGGAGACATTCGCTCCAATGGCTAGGTATACTTCTATACGAGCTATGATCTCTCTTGCAGCACAAATGAGATGGCAGATCCATCAAATGGATGTCAAGACATCATTTCTTAATGGTGAATTGAAAGAGGAAGTATACATAGAACAACTAGAGGGCTTTGTAGCACACAACAATGAAACCCATGTGTGCAGATTGAAGAGAGCTTTGTACAGACTCAAGCAGGCTCCCAGTGCATGGTATGAGCACATTGATGAATACTTGTAGGGATTGGGCTTTGTGAAGAGTGAGGCGGATGCTAATCTCCACTACTTGGTAGTTGGGGGTGAGATTCTCATTCTTGTTCTATATGTTGACGACTTGTTTTTAATAGGTTCACTGGGGCTCATAGAGGAGTGCAAGAGGGACCTTGCAGCAGAGTTCAAGATGAAGGATTTGGGGCTTATGCACTACTTTCTAGGCATGGAGGTATGGCAAACAGATGGTGAGATTTTCCTCTGTCAAGGGAAATACTGCATTGAAATCTTGAGGAGGTTCAAGATGGAGGATTGTAGAGCCCTGTCTACTCCTATGATCATGAATTGAAAGAAGGTAGACTCATCCAGGGAGAAGGATGTAGACCCCACTTTATACAGATAGTTGATTGGGTCTCATGTATTTGGTCAACACGAGACCATATATATCCTTTGCAGTAAATTCTCTTAGTCAGTTCATGGTTGAGCCAAAGAGAATGCATTGGATAGCAGTAAAGCATGTGTTGTGGTACTTGCATGGTACAATCGAGTATGGGATCAAATATACTTGAGGTGATGGTATCAAGTTGATAGGCTATACTGACGTAAATTGGGAAAGTAGTACAATAGACAGGAAAAGCACTTCAGGGTGTTGCTTTAGCTTGGGATCAAGAGTTGTCTCTTGGTACAACAGGAAGCAAAAGTATGTGGCTCTGAGTTCTGCAGAGGCAGAATACATAGCAGCTAGCATGGTGACATGTGAGGCGATATGGCTTTGAAAATTGTTGGTAGCCTTGTTACGTCAGGGGGTTAAGACTATTGTGATACACTGCGACAATCAGAGTTGGATCAAGTTGTCTGAGAATCCGGTGTTTCATGATAGGTCCAAATATTAAGACATCAAGTATCATTTCATCAGGGATTATGTACAACAAGGGATTATTCAACTACAGTATATACCTATAGATCAGCAGGTAGCAGACATTATGACAAAGGCATTGGGGAAGGTGAAATTCATCTTCTTCAGAGATATGTTGGGTGTTATGCAGAACACCTTCCTCTCTAAGAGGGAGTGTTAATTTAATATTGTAGCTCAAACAGTTGTTTCTCCAATTCCAAGAATTAGTATTTAATTCTTGAGACTTCTAGATAGAAGTTAGTTAGGTCCAGATATTTAATTATTTAATTAAATAATTGATTCCTCTAGAGACTTCTAGAAACCGGTTAGTCAGGGTTTGTTAGAGTCTAATTAATCTTAGCCATTGGTTGAGATTAAATCTTGGCCATTGGTTTTCCAATGAGAATAGTTTAAAAGGGGGTCATTAGGCATTTGGAGAACATACTGATAGACACAAGTTGGAGAAATATTTACAGTGATAGCAAGGGCACAGTGATAGCGTTGGAGGTAGTAGCAATGGAATTTCAGCAGGAGAAATTGAGAGAAGAATATTATTGAAGCTTCGTCAGTAAGAGGCAAGCAGTTTCTTTTGTATCTCTTGATTTGCTAAAGATTAATATAATTCCTCATTTGCAGTACTGGTTTTCCCTCCGGGGTTTTTCCAGGGACAACTTGTCCAAAAATATTGTGTTTATTATTTCACATGTTTTCTATTCCTGTGAGTTTTATTTGTGAAGTTGCAGTTGTATTATTTTTCAGTATTTGCTGTGAATTAATGTTCACCAGTCAAATAATCTTTATAGATAGGAGATTAATAATCAGTAACTACAATAGATTTTTCATAGGCTTGAGTCCCTTGGTAGTCATTACTTGCACCCCAAATGGTAATATTAGATATCGAAAGCTCAGACTGTCATTGGGAGGAATGTCGATATATCACCAATTGAACTCCTTGAAGGGGAGAGGCATAGGAGAAAATCTAGAACCAACCCAGAAAATGTAAATGTGGAGAACAAAAATACAACACAGAATAACTAAATTTTTATTATATTTTCAAATCATATATATATATATAAAAGAGAGTTGTTGCTCAGAATTTCTTCAAAATATTTCTTCTATAGAGCAATTTCAACAATACCTATTATTTTTCTCTCTATCTTCTCATCAAAGCCTAAAACCTCCTATCTAAATAGACTTAAAAACATGGCAGAAATCTCGAGAAGAGAGAAACATTAAATGTCATTAATAGAATAATACAACTTGACAGATATGCCTAGATTAAATCATCAAAACTCATTAAAAAAAATAGTCCTGTACATAATAAATTTGATGCAAGTGAAATATTTTAAATCCATGGAAAATTCTGCCCAAAGAATAAACACTCTTCATACTACTAAGACCAAAAGACTACCATGCAAGACTGCAGGTTTGCCACTCCACCGTACAATAGAGAAGAAGAGGTTGTGGGTCTACGATAGACACCGCACAACCACACAAGGCAGAGGAAGGGAGAATGGTATTGCGGTATACACCACTCTATCGCACTAGTCAGCAAGAGGGAACACAAGAATTCAAGAAAGGTAGAAGTTATGATTAATTTTGACACCCCTTAATCACAACTACTGCTACTTATGATGCCGAATCAATCTCTTTGATAAAAAAAACTATGTTTTCCTAGCACCTCGGTGAAGATGTTTGTACATTGATCTTCAAACCTGCAAATTTTTTAAAATATTTCTCCATTGTTAGTCAGTTCTCTCATGAAATGATATTTTGTATCAAAATGTTTACTTCTCTTGTGGAAAAATCCATTCTTTGATAGTGTTATGATTGAGTTGTTACAATATATTTTTATTGCATCCTTTTGTTCATGTTTCAACTCTTTCAATACTCTTCTCATCCAAACTACTCGAGATGATGCACTATTTGCTCCTACATACTCTAATTTTGCTGATGAAAGTTTAACAACAAGATGTTTCTTTAAATCCCATGATACTACAATAGTACCAAAGTGAAAAACATAACCTGATGTAGTCTTTTTGTCATTGATACTTCTAACACAGTGACTATCTATGGACCATGTGAACTTGAACTCATTTGATCTTGAGTATTGAATGCCATAATCCTTTGTTCCACTTACATAACTTAAGATAATTGTCCCAACTTTCAAATGTGAGTCTTTTCGAGTCTCCATGAACTTTGAGATCAAACTTACACTATACACAGGTGTTCCCACAATACTGGTTTACAATTTTTGGCCAAACTCAACACTGAAATAATTTTTTCTAACTAGATGTTCACTTTCAGACACCTATAGCGGCTAAACTGTGAGGAATTTGAAGATGATGCAAAGTAGTGATTTGTGACATTTTGTTTGTAGATTCTAAATATATTTTTTTCAAATATTTTGGAATTAGATTGCACTTCTTTTTACATCTCCTTTGAAAACTCATTTTTTTGGTAAACAACATTTTTAAGGAGTGACGCTCACCGTTTTAAACATATTTTTTTTTCCACGAAGGATAAAATTCAATTTTTTTTTTAATTTAGATTTGTAACTATGATATCTAGCCCTTTGATTTGGTTTCATAGTGTTTTATTGAATATTTTTTCCTTAATCAAGTTTTGAAGTCAAACTAATTACAATTAAAACATAGGCGGACCGTAAAAAGCATAAAAAAAATTCTATGTATCGAAATTCAAATTATTTTTTTATTGAATCAAGGACATCAATAAGTAGACCACACAATTTTTTTATAATTTTATTTTAATAATCTGCTATTTTTCCACATGTGCAAAATAGAGAGCTTGATTTTCGATGAAAAACCTATTTAATCAAACTAAAAAACAAATACTTAATAAAAATAAAACATATTAAAATTATATTTGTTAGATAGCTCATTCTAAGGACTACCATCATCTACTTGGATTTGTGAAGTCTTGTCCATTTTAATCCTCAACCCAAGCTTCGAAGGGTAAAATTCTAGAGGTTTTGGGTTTCAGAGGGGGAGAATGGGAGAAAAGGGGGGTTTGCTCAAACTAGGGTTCATTCGAACCTTGGTTCATTTGAATCCCCTTTCCACAAGCATTTTTTTTCCTTATTTTTTAGAGAAATGTGTGACCCAACATTAAATGGGTTCGCTAGAAGGGGGGTTCTATCGAACCCCATTTGGGTTCGCTCAAACCAAAAGTTCGTTCGAACCCCCAAAAACCAATTTTTTTTGCATGGGGTCATTTTTTGCAATTTTTCCTTCCTCATTGGAATTGTAAACCACTTTTGTGGGTTTACCCACATGATATCTGGCCTTGTGGCTATTAAATACATGAGACTTCCAACAACTCTCTTACACAAATTTGGATCCACATTGGAACGTTTTTCATCCTTACTCAATGTCAAACCTATTACAATAGGTGTGGTTCTTGATTTGCAATTTAACATATGAAAATTTTTCAAAATATCTTTTGCATACTTGGTTTGAGAGATGAATATACTATTTTGATTTTGACTCAGTTCAATGCCAAGAAAATACTTCATTAGACCTAAATCAATCATTTCAAATTATGTCAACTCATGTCTCTTTTAAATAGATCAATTGATAAGTGACCTGTGAATATTAATTCATCAACATACAAACATACAATTATTATTTCACTTTTTTCATTCATCTTGGTGTATAATATAGGCTCACTGCAACATCTATTGAAGCAATTTTGTAAAAGATATGTATCAATTCTTTTATACCAGACTCTTGGAGCTTGCTTGAGTCCATACAACACTTTCTTGAGCTTGTAAACTTTGTCTTCATGACCCCAAATCTCATACCGAGGTGGTTGTTCCACATAAACTTCTTCTTCAAGATAGTCATTTAGGAATGCTGACTTTACATCCATTTGATAAACATACCATTTATTTTGTGCTGCTATGGAAAGTAATATTCTTACAACGTCTAAACATGCTACAGGAGGAAATGTCTCATTATAATCAACTCCATGTTGTTGTGAATATCCTTCTCCCACTAGTCTTGCCTTTTATTTTTGCACTTCACTATTTACATTTATTTTTGTTTTATAAACCCACTTCACACCTATTACGTCCTTGTCTTCTAGAAGAATCCTCAACTCCCATGTTTGATTCTTTTCAATATCATCAATTTATTTATCCATCGCACATATCCATTTTTCTTCTTTAATAGCATCTTCAAAATGAATTAGATCATCTATTTGTGAATAAAATGCTAAAAGAGAAATCTGATTAGTATTATTTTCACCTTCATTTTGCTCATAAATGTCTCATATACTTCTGATTTTCTATCTCCTCAAGATTGCCAATGTAGGACTTGACATATCACTTGAACTTATAGAATGTGGACTTCATGGTCTTGCATAATAAGTGCCTATTGTTGATGGTGTCAGAACCAAAATTCCCATTTTAAAATCCTAAGGGTTTTTTCATTTAAACCTCATATTTACCATTGAAGCCTATGTGATTTAATCTATTTTAGTCCATTATTTTCCTATCTTTTCATAAAAATGTTTTATTTTAAATCCCTGTCCATTTCAGTATTCATTTTATACCTTACCTCTACCTATATATTTCATTTCTATGTGTTTACTGCCATACCACGGCCTCACACAATGGGCCCGACATATGGTGGTAGCAGTTAATAGGTACGCATAAAGTGTTTCCTACGCTACAGCACACAATTAAGTCATACATTGTGATAACGTGGTAAATGGTCTGGTGATTGAAGCAATTGGTGGAAGCAACTAGTGGTTAAGAGATGGTTACTGCAGTACCGTTGGCAGTAAAGATAGTGACCGTGTTAGCGTTGTAAAAGGTTAGTAGATAGTTAGTTGGCAGGCAGTGGCAACGTAGTGGTCGAGAAAAGGTTCACTGTGGTACCACACACGGTCAAGACATAAATCGCGCTGGTGCGATAAACGGTGAGTTGACAGTCAGTGACTAAGCGATGAATAAATACTGGTGGTTATTGAAGGTAGCGAAGTGATGGATGGGTAGCAGTTACTGCAGTACCGTAGCCACCAAAATAATGACCGCGATGGCTGCCATGGGCAGCTAGCAGTCTATGAAGGCAGTCAATGGAAGATAGGGAGGCGATAGAGAATAACGGTTAGCAATTATCGCGCAACCGCGGAGAGTCAGAAAGAAGACCGTGGTAATGTGGTAAGCAATGAAGGTAACTACCAAAGCTAGGCACCGTGACACCATGGGTGGAAAAGTCAAACCTATGGTAGAGCGGTAAAACAATGAAAACCACGGGGAGATAAAGATAAAGGCAGCGTCAAGTATAAAGCGCCGATAAAATTAAAATCAAAGGCGAGAAAAGGTATTAATGGAAAATCAAAGATTGAACTATTGTAATAAGATATCTAATTTTTTGAAAGGCAATTTAATTAAATATTTTTTATCTCTATCATAAAATTCAAATGGATGTAATTGAAAATGAAAGGTCATGACTATTGAGTTGTGTTTTTTAAATTTTTGAGAAAAAATATTCACAGAAGGGGGGAGAGAGATTTTCTAGGATTGGGAGTGAAAACTGATGTAACAGACCTTCCTGAAACAAGATCAATGGAGATAATTGTTTTTAATTGATGGTTTTCCTTTCTAAGTTCAGTTGTTGAGATGCTATGATTTGTATTATTTTTATCTTGGTTCTCTCCAATAGGAAGTCTTTTAATCATTTGAGTTAATATATCAAGCATAAATTTTGATTCATCAAGGTGTATGTTTTCACCTTGTGTGATTTTTAATTGCTGGTGTCTCAAGTCAATTAAAACCCTTCAAGTAAGTCATAGTGTTTGAGAGATTTATTTTGAATATTTTAAGAAGAACTAGGATAGAAAAATATTCCAGCACTATCTATGTAAGCCATAAATAAATGAATTTATATGTCAGTCATAAGATTTTATTTTTAGAGTGCCTAACAACTTGAAATTAAACCAGAGAAGGAAATCGCATGTTATTTTCTATTTTTTGACTCCTTTGCCCAATAGATAGAAGGCATTGATCTGTCATGTCCCAAAATATAGAATTTATCATAAAAAAATTTATTCAAAACCTTTATTTGTGTGGTAGAGGTAATTGTAGTATTCTTTTGTCTATCCATTCCTAATTTCTATTGTGGGTAGACTGTTTAGCAGGAAATTCATTCCAAATTTGCATATTTCATATAGGTTCACCCACCTAGGTCTAGCGGAACCTAAAGAGTAGAAGGTTTGATTGTATAATTGGCCTTGTATGTTATCCAAGAATGTTGTAAGAGTCCAGCATACTCTTGAGGTTAAAACCTGCATTTTTGAGTACCAACAAATTGGTGACTCTGCTGGGGATTACTCAAGAAGTTTTCAGCCTTTCCATTTATAGATAAAGCAAAGTTTTATAAATTTTTTGGAGATTCCACTGGGGCAAACAAAATAAATCCATTTCATTTCCCTACTTTTGGAAAAGTAGGTGGCGACTCTATTTCTCATTTGATAAATAATGCATGAGTTTTGTGAAGTAGTCACATTTTTTCAGGATGGCAGAAGAAGAGAGAAGACATCTATCAATAAGAGAGTTGAAGGAATTGAGACAAGAAAGCCTACAATTGAACCAACAGATTCTACAAGTGGACCAACAACTACTGCAATTGGGAGTCAAAGGTGCTCAAAGTACATCACCAAACAAGTCACCATACAGTGAGAATAAAGATACAAATTCCAAGAGATCTTGGACACCACAAGTACCACATGATGCAACGGAGAATTTTGATAATAAAAGTAATGTACTCTATTCACAACAAAGTATTTTGATGAGTATATTCAAATAGAAGAGAGAGGAAAAAATCTTGTGCATGCCTTTTTTGATATAAGGAGATATAAGGGAGAAGATGTAAACTCTTTGTGCAATAGGATGGTAGACATTTGTATGCAATTACCTCCTCATCATAGGCCCACAAGAACCATATTTGTTGAACAATTTTTAAGAGCATCAGAGCCTGAATCAATTTATTGGCCAACATCAAAGCAGTATGCTTTGGATGCAACACATAAATTCATTGATTCCATGCTTGGGACAATGTACATGGATACTGATTTGGAAGATGATAGGGACACACCATCTAGAGGATACATTAGCGGTGCTTCAGAAGCTGAAATAGAAAATGATATCATGCTGTCTGATAATGAAGATATGGAGAGTACCTCTAGTATAACAGATTGTGAGTCAAATTGTGAAGATGAAATGGTGGATATTGATCTTCAACAGGATGATTGTTGCAGCTATTATGAAGATCAAGAAGAGGTTGGAGACATGATAGAAGACATGGAAACAAAGACTTGTTCACTCAGAAGTGAACAAGTTTTAGATCTGTTAACTTTGGAATACCAGAAGTATGGACATGAAGATGGTTCCAAGAATTTGGTCCTAGCCTATATATGCTTTGACAATGAAGATATTGTGTGTAGTGATTCGAATGGTTCCATGTCCATCTCTCACAATGATGAAAATTTTGAACTTGATCATGAATTTGTTTGTGTCTAGGAAGAGGTATGTGAATTAAATGATTTATGCTTGCAAGAAAATGATATTGGTTTTCATATTATTGATGATGAGTGTCCAACATTTGTTGATTTAAGTATGTATGAGGATGATTGTATGGATATGAGGTCTGTGTTAATGCCAACTGGCGATAAAGAGGAAATAGAAAGTAATTTTGATTTGATTATTTCAAAAGATCTTGATGAGATTGAATTTATAGATTGCCATAAGAAATATTCAGATTTTCAAGTCCTAGTGCAGTTGCAGGCACATTCAACAACATATGACAGTGAGGATGCCTATGATTGTTTTGTTGAATGTGGATACACTTTGTATGTTGAGGGTGATAAATTTGTTTTATATGATATTGAGAATGATGAAATGCAGAGTGATGAAATGAATATCAAATAGATTGAACACAATGATTTTTTGAAGTTTTTCAATGGCAATACATGTTGCAAACCAGGTGGAATGGATAGTTTCAAATAAAAACCCGATGAGCTCTAATAAAAAAAAACTCTATAACAAAGGAAAGTGCAGAATTTTCTTTTTGGGGAGGCCTGAGGCCATTCCTTGTGGTTTGATTTTTTGAACCAAAGTAGGTACAAAGGATTAAGTATTTCCAGTGCATGGACAATTATTATCAATGCCTCTTTAAAAAATTCTCTTCCATGCACAGTAGTGTAGGTTTTCCATTTCTCCATTTTCTCCATCTTTCATATCATTCATTTGTTAATTTTCTCCATTTGCCATGGCTTCAATTTTCATCATTTGCTTGGTTTTCTCTCCCAGTCGATATTCTGGATTCTTGCAGTGATTTGTGAAATCACTCATCCCCAATAGGAGCAACTGTTAGAACCAAAATTCCCATTTTACAATCCTAAGGGTTTTTTCATTTAAACCTCATATTTACCATTGAAGCCTAAGTGATTTAATCTATTTTAGTCCATCATTTTCCTATCTTTTCATAAAAATGTTTTATTTTAAATCCCTATCCATTTCATCATTCATTTTATACCTTACCACTACCTTAATATTTCATTTCTATGTGTTTGCCACCTTACCGCAGCCTCACACAATGGGCCTATAGTAGATGGTGGTAGCGGTTAATAGGTAGGCATAAAGTGCTTACCGCGCTACCGCACGCAGTTAAGTCATACACCGCGGTAGCGCGGTAAACGGTCTTGCGGTTGAAGGCAAGTAGTTAGCGAGCGGTCAGTGGAAGCAACCAATGGTTAAGAGATGGCTACCGCGGTACCGCTAGCAGTGAGGCTAGTGTCTTTGATAGCACGGTAAAAGGTTAGCAGATAGTTAGTTGGTAGGCAGTGGCTATGTAGCGGTCGATAAAAGGTTCACCATGATACTGCACACAGTCAAGACATAGACCATGATGGTGCGGTAAATGGTGAGTTGACAATCAGTGACTAAGCGATGAATAAATACTGGCAGTTAGCGAAGGCAACAAAGTGGTAGATGGGTAGCGGTTACCATGGTACAGTAGCCGCCAAAATAATGACCACGGTGGCCATGGTGGGCAAGTAGCGGTTGGTGAAGGCAGTCAATGGAAGACAAGGAGGTGACAAAGAATAATGGTTAGCAGTTACCATGCAACTACAGTAATACGGTAAGCAACAAAGGTAATTTCCAAAGCTAGGCACCACAACACCGCGGGTGGAAAAGTAAAACCCGCGGTAGAGCGGTAAAACAATGAAAACCATGGGGAGATAAAGATAAATGTAGCGTAAAGTATAAAGTGCCGATAAAATTAAAATCAAAGGCGGGAAATGGTATTAATGGAAAATCAAAGATTGAACTATTGTAATAAGATATTTAATTTTTCAAAAGGCAATTTAATTAAATATTTTTTATCTTTATCATAAAATTCAAATGGCTATAACTGAAAATGAAAGGTCGTGATTGTTGAGTTGTGCTATATATATGTTTGAGAAATATTAGTCACAGAATGGAGGAGAGATATTTTCTGGGACTGGGAGTGAAAAATGATGTAACAGAGCCTCATGAAATAGGATCAATGGAGATAATTGTTTTTAATTGATGGTTTTGCTTTCTGAGTTCAGTTGTTGAGATGCTATGATTTGTATTATTTTTATCTTGGTTCTCTCCAATACGAAGTCTTTTAATCATTTGAGTTAATATATCAAGAATAAATTTTGATTCATCAAGGTGTATGTTTTCACCTTGTGTGATTTTTAATTGCTGGTGTCTCAAGTCAGAATTAAAACCCTTCAAGTAAGTCAAACTATTTAAGAGATTTATTTTGGATATTTTAAGAAGAACTAGGATAGAAAAACATTCCAACACTATTTATGTAAGCCATAAATAAATGAAATTATATGTCAGTCATAAAATTTTATTTTTAGAGTGCCTAACAATTTGAAATTAAATCAGAGAAGGAAAACACATGTTATTTTCTATTTTTTGACTCATTTGCCTAATAGATAGAAGGGTTTGATCTGTCATGTCCTAGAAGATATAATTTATCATAAAAAATTTATTCAAAACCTTTATTTGTGTGGTAGAGGTAATTGTAGTATTCTTTTGTCTATCCATTCCTAATTTCTATTGTGGGTAGACTGTTTAGCAGGAAATTCATTCCAAATCTGCATATTTCATATAGGCTCACCCACCTAGGTCTAGCAAAACCTAAAGAGTAGAAGGTTTGATTGTATAATTTGCCTTGTACGTTTTAAGAGTCAGCCATACTCTTGAGGTTAAAACCTACATTTTTGAGTACCAAGAGATGGTGTTTGGTGTCCACTTGTTTGGGTTCTTGTTTGATTGCGTGAAGTTTCCCTTACACTAGATGATGGTGTCACTTGTTGACCACTTGGTTGAGCTTGAATGGAAGTGAAAGGAATCACATTTGTAGGGATATTTTTTAGCCTAGAAGCTTCACTTTCCTCTTGAGGTATACTTGTTGATATATTGACTATTTTTTCTACATTTCCATCTCATGCTTCATCTTCTACATATTGTATATCTATGCTGATTATAAATTTCTTGGTTCTTGGATTATAGAGTTTGTATGCCTTGGATTCATCACTATACCCAACAAATATACATTTTTCTCCTTTGTTGTCTAACTTTCTTCTTAGTTCATTAGACACAAGTGCATATGCCACACAACCATATACTCTCATGTGAGCAACATTATATTTTCTTCTAGTCCATGCTTCTTCGGGAATCATATTCATGAAAATTTTTGTTGGACACTTATTCATTATATAAGTTGCACATGGTATAGCTTCAGCCAAATATTCATTTGAAAATTTTTTGGATTTCAACATACTTCTAACCATTTCTATGATTGCTCTATTTTTCCTTTTAGCTATCCCGTTTTGTTGACATGTGTATGTAGTTATAAACTTCTACTGAATATCATGATATTTGGGAAAACTTAAAAACTTTTTTGAAATGTATTCACCACCTCTGTTTGTTCTCAATGCTTTAATGTAGTATCCACTTTTCTTTTCAACAAGAGACTTGAATTGTTAGAAGAAATCAAAAACCTTATTATTATGCTTTAGAAATTAGACCCATTTTTTCCCTGAATAATCATCAATAAAAGTCAAGAAGTAAAAAATTCCACCAATTGAGGGTGTTTGCATAGGTCCACATAAGTCTGAATGTACAATCTCCAAAGGGGATTTTTCTCTAGTCAACTTGCCTACTGGAAATGATTCTCTATGTTGTTTTCCTAAGATGCATCCTTCACATATTATTTTTGGTTTCTCTATTAAAGGTAATCCCTTGACCATGCTTTTCCTATGAAGCAAATTTACATCTCAAAAATTAAGATGCCCAAATCTTAGGTGCCATAACCAGTTCTCATCTTTTATTTCTGCTTGAAAGATTGTTTGCATTACTGTTGTAGTTTCTTCTCTATTTAATTTTGAGTTCTTTAACTGTTGTGCTTGGGCATACCCTATGTTCAAATTTGTCCTAATCATTAGGAGAAAAATTCAGTTACTTGTAATTTTGACCTTGACAATAAGCCGATTACTTGGAAATTTATCTAAAATTTTGCTCTCTCCATTTTTGAAAGATACTCTAAAACTTTTTTTAGCAAGTTTACCAATACTAATTAAATTATTTTTTAGACTAGGCACAAAATACACATCTGAAATATACTTTTGGGTATGTGCAGGATCATATGATGGGCCAAAGAGTGGCAATATAATGGGTATGTGGATGAGGACTTTCTTTTAACCCAAAATTGATGAAACGAAAAAAGATTTTTAAAGGAGATTCTCATCTTTCGACCAATATAAATTATGCTTTACTTTGAATTTAATAAATACTTATTATTTATTTTCTATTGAATTACAACTAAAGTGCTAATTTTTAGGATAATTAAAAAGCATCTATAGCTTTCAAATGATATCATATTTTTTGAATCCAAACATCTGTAACATTCTATGCTTCATATGCTATAAGATTAAAAAGGAAAAAAATGAATTTCATGAATTTTTGACAATAAGGTGGTTAGACATACGAGTCTTTATATTTTTTAAAAGTTGTCATAAAAAAAATATTATTAATTATTGATTAGAAAAAAAAATTACAAAAAAATATGCATCAGATCGGGACATGAGTCCTCTACTTATATCTAAAATATTATAAAAAAATAGTATCATTCTAATGTGATTAGGGTGGTCAGACAGACACCTACTTCTTATTTTTCCCTTAAATTTAAGTACTACTGTATTGAAATTTTAAATTTTCACCAAATAGATATTATTTTTTTGTAATTAAACCTAATAATTTAGAAACTACATTCAATTTGCTAGAAATTCTATTCTTACATATTTTTGAGATAATATATATAACTTATTCAAATTTTTATGTTAAGATGACTAACTCTGATTTTTCTGAATTTTTTGCCACTTAAACGCCTGTTTTTTCCATGATGATCCTGCACATACCCTTTTTCTCCCCTTATTTAGTTAGAATGTTGGCGTTTCCTTTTCCTTTGACTGACACTTTGTTGTGATTGTCCAATGTAACATCAAATTTTATATTTTCATCTAAACTTGAAAACATTTCTAAATTTCTTGTCATGTGGTTGTTACAACCTGAATCTAAAAAGCATACATCTTTTTCTTTTGCTTATACAACATTACATGCCAAAAAAATTGTACTTTGTTTTGACTTTTGATTTTGATTTTATTTTGTAAAATTTGCATTTTATTTACTGAAAACATATTGCTTCGTTCTACACTCATTCATATAATTCCCAAAGTTTTTACAGTAGTGACATTGGATTTGAGAATTTTCATACCTTTGACCTTATGACTAATTTTGAAATGAGGTTTGGCTTGATTTTTGATTGTTTCCCCTTCCACTTGAGTTTGGTGGACTACTTTTTTCACTTCTATAAGATTTTCTTCCTCTTCCTCTGAAATTTGGTCTACCTCTGCCTCTACCATGGTTGATTGTAACTTGACACTTAAAATTATGCTTCAGTGATGTGATTGTTGATTTTCTTAGCCTATGTTCATAAGAAATGAGAGATGCATGAAGCTCATCAACTGAAAACTAGATGAGGTTTTTTGTTTCCTCTATCGCCACAAAAATTGACGCAAATTTTGTGGACAACTTCTTAGAGTCTTCTCAACAACTCTCCTATCTTCAAGATTCTCACCATGTGATTTGATTTGGTTTACCAGTCCAATAATTTGAGTGAAGAATGATTATACTAATTCATTATCCTTCATGTAGATTGTTTTAAAATCCCTTCTTAGTATTTGTAGCTTTGTTCTTTTAACCTTTGCCATACCTTGATAGGTTGTTTGTAGTATATCCCAAGTTTGTTTTGAATTTTTTCTTGTTGCAATCCTTGGGAAAATACTCTCATACACTCTTTGGAAGATGAAGAAAAGGGCTTTTGAATCCTTCTTCCTATTATCTTTCAATAAATCCTTCTCTACTTGAGTTAGTGCATTATATGTTCCTGCATTAGCTGGTTCTAAAAAACTATTCTTTATTGGTTTCCATTAATCTTGTGAGAAAAACAATGTCTTCATGGTGATTGTCTAGTAGTCGTAATTCTTGCCATTAAATTATGAGATTTGTGGGTTTGTCAAGCTTGTGTTTGCTGCCCTTTTGATTGTAAAAACTTGTCTCTTCCAGAAACACCTTTGCTGGAATCCTCTGAGTAAACCTATTTGCTGTAATGAACCTGCTCTGATACTAGTGAAAGGAAGAGGCAAATGAGAAAATGTAAAACCAACCCAAAAGATATAAATGCAGAGAACAAAAATACAACACAAAATAACTAAAATTTATATTATATTTTCAAATCTTATATATATATAAAAGGAGAGCTGCTGCTCAGAATTTTACAGCAACACTTATTTTTTGTTCTCTCTATCTTCTCATCAAAGCCTAAAATATCGTATCTAGATAGACTTCAAAAACACAGCAGAAATCTCGAGAAGAGAGAAGCATTAAATATCATTAATAAAATAATACAACTTGGAAGATATGGCCAGATTAATCCATCGAAACTCATTTAAAAAAACAGTCCTTTACATAATAAATTCGATGCAAGTGATGGATTTTCAATCCACGGAAAACGCGGCCAGAAGAATAAAAAACCGTCATACTGCCGAGTTCAGAAGACTACCATGCGGGACTGCGGGGTCACCGCTCCACCGCACAAGAAAGAAGAAGAGGTTGCGGATCTGCGGTAGACACCACACGGCCGCACGAGGCAGATGAAGGGACGCACTGGTCAGAAAGAGGGAACACGGGAATGCGGGAAAGGCAGGAGTCGCGATCAATTCCAACACTCTTGTGATCCTCTTCAGAGGAATGAACTTCGAAACAAAACGCATTCTTTAGAGAAGGAGCTAATAACCATCAAGTCTTCAGCAACAACTTACAAGGAAACAGTGGCCATTAGCAAAGACTTCAACGTTGCTTACTAAACTGGAACAAAGCATGAGAACGGGCCTCAGTCCAGGGAAGAACGCCTGGGGAGTTTAAACCTGCAACCAGAGGTTGATCGCGGTAGTTGGAAAACAGCCGTTGTTGAAAGAAGATTATTGAGATACGGGTGCAAGTCGAAGATTGCAACTAGTTTTGAATCGGCTCCTATGCTAGTTTAGGATTGCGAGACTCTCATTAGCCCTTAACATATTATCTTGCAAGTTTTCTGAAGTTGTACTAAGCCGCGGGGTTCGTAGGGAGTCGATGGAACTTATAGAAGTCGCCAATTCTCTTAGTGGTCGGTGTATCATCCTTAAATTATTTAGTCATTCCATAATGTCGCTAAGAACCACCTAAGGAGAATTGTGATGGTTGATTTAAAATTTAGACTTACATTTCTTGGCTCTTAATGACTGAACGCTCGATGAATTCAGGTGCTTAGTTAACTTCCTTTCGATATGGCACGACCTTGTTTTTAATCTATACACATAGGGAAATGTTAAGAAAACGTTCGTGAGCAACCGTTGATAAGGATAGAAATTGGCCACTTGCAAGTCTTGCAAGTTTAGCAACGTCGAGATGTAGGACGGTGAGTGGGGTTATGTCACTAAGTGTTCTCAATGTAAGCCTATCACTTAGTTCTAGGGTCACATACTAAAGGTCGGGAAGACTTTTTTTTAGACTAATACTTAGTTACTTAAATTCAAATGTCGTTTAAGTAGAGGAATAGATTAAGGTTTTTATAGAAGGGTAAAAAGATTAGATCCAAGTAATTACTTTGTAAAATTAAATACGATGTAGAATTAATGGTAACATTATCACTATAGAATCATAGTGATATAATTAGAATTGGCACTTATTTTAGTTGGGTGAAGTATGTAGTGAAGTGAATCGGGAGGTTAATAATATAACAATACATTTCAAGTAAGGGGTAAGTTTTCAAGTATATTTTAGTACTTCGAATTCAAACAATTAACTTAAGATATAAATGTTATTCAAGTAAGAATTATTTCATTTAGGCAATAAGCGACTATGGGACATTTGTCAAATTTCTAGATTTACATGTTGATAATATAGAATGTTAGAATTATCTTTAATTTATTTTCATCCTTAGAATTGTGTAAAATTATTTAATCATGACAGTTTATTTATCATGTTTTAATATCAACTTTTATGTTCTTCCATCATTTAACTAAAGTGGGATGCTTGTAGTTGAGATATGAATGAAAGTTTTCTAGAGTTCTTATGAAGTAATCCTTGTCTTGTTTCAAAATCTCCTAGCAGGGAGGACAAACTAGAATGGTTAAATCAACGTCATCATTTTAATTTTAACTTTAGTTGTTGGATATACCTTTGCTAGTTTTTCCAAGCTGAAAAACTTTAGTAGTGGTGTTGGTTTTAAGTAGGCAAATTTTTGGGCTTGACAAATTATTTTTACATGTATCAAAGTTTCTATCACTATTATCTCCACTAATAGTCATATCACTCACTTGTATATGAGATCTCGTATAATTATAATCTTCTTCAAAATTCTCATAAGCGAAATCATTCTTTCTATTTTCTAATATGATCAAATGTTGCTTGCTAGGTTTCTAACAATTAAAGGTGTGCCCTATATTGTATAATTTAATTATTGATGCACTAGGAGAAATGAGATATTGATAAGCCATATCTTAATTTTTAGTGAGAATGTTGCATACATACATCTAGGATGTGTCCACATTCTTCCTACAAGTTATTATATCATAACCTTGCACATGAATCTACTAGGACTTAACCACCACCAACAATTGCAAGAACTTATCCTATAGGAAACATATCAAGATTTGTTGTTCAACTTCAAATTTATATGTCACACGAGGATAGGTGAGATGGTGGCCATCAAAGTATGTTAGTAGAACTTAATATCGGATGACATGATTATGGAAATATTTATCAATAATTTTGAACAACTTCATCCTCCCAATAAATATACATTTTATTTTTGTTTCATAATCAAACCATTTAATACTTATATTATTTTACTATGATACTTTTATCATTAAAAGCGTATAGGTGCTTATTGTTTGAATCATTAAATAAATTACTTGTACATGTAGAATTAACTTTTGAGATTTGATATGTATTTCTAAATGACTTAACACTATTTTAACTTTATTATGATTTACGTATTTGTGCATTGGTGGAAGATTATCCTCCTTGTTGGTAACATAGCTACTTTCTTCTCTCCATCACAAATTATTTTGATTTCTTGACTAAAATAGACTTGCCACTGTTTAAAGGAAAAAATGATATTTTTAATAGTAGATAGATCAAAGTATATAACATGAAAAAATAATATCATTGATTTACTACATCTAAATAAATAACTTAGGCAAAGTAAACAATAGAAATCCTTGAAAACTTAAATGAGTATATTATCTATTTTTTCTTAATAATTTTTTTTGATAAAAAAGCATTGAACACCTATAAATATTATTAATATTATATAAAAAAGAAAGATTACAAAAGGATTATTTAATGTAGCATTTATGGTTGTACAAAACCAAAATAGACCTTAATAAAGTGAGAAAAGGTAGACATCTCCCAAACAATAAATATTAAAATTATCAAGCCATTACAATGGAAACTACAAGACAACCCAAAAGCAATAGTTAATTATTATCATGGCCAATAGAAGCAGGTCCATCCACACAGAAGAGGTTGGATTCGTTGTTGTTGCAAGATCTTTTTGAGCATAGTAATCACAGAGCCAAACACCATCTTGAAATATTTTATGGGAATAGGTGGATTATTGTTTTATAGAATCCAAACCTTAGAGAACATCAAATTTATGTTTTTTTGTAGTCTCTTTCTCATAAATATGGCAATGTGAATCCAATGTAGCTCGTTGAATACTAGTCAAATTTTTTTAGCAAGGCAATGGTAAATGCATTTTTAACTGCTCTAGGAAAATGCATTGCCAACAATTCATCAAACGAAAATTCACCGTCAACAATTCACCATCATGGAAAATTCACAAATGAAAAATTCACCATCGAGTAAAATTCATGGCCAACAATTCATCAATATTTTTTAATATATATTTCAAAAACTTGATGAATAGCTGATGGTGAATTTTACTTAGCGGTGAATTTTCCGTCGATGAATTTTCCATGGTAGTGAATTACTGAAGGTGAATTTTCCATCGATGAATTGCTTGCCATAAATTTGCGGAATTCCTTTTCAAACACATCTTACCTCTAAGGGAGAAAGAAGAAGAGAACTAGAAAGCTTGCCACCAATAAGATAAATACCCTTAGAAATATCAAAAAATTAAAGAGATTCTAGCAGTTGGGCATCATTGAAAATGGTTTCTCAAGTTTTTTTTTAGCAAAGCAGACGAACAAATTAAGAGGTCCATCAAGTTGGGAAGGAAAGTAGTTGCAATATCATTATATGAATAGAAGAAAAAAAAGGATCCATTAGAAATTCAACGTTTACCACCTGGCATGTCACCTTTTCCATGTTGATGCAAATGAATTTGAACACTTAGTGTAATTTCTCTTTACTGAAAGTACCAATTGTAATGGATATCTCCTTGTCTATCTCCCGACACAAAAAAATTATATTGCTTGTTATTTTGAGTGTTTCCAAACTAAACAAGAATTCAAAAATTGAAAGAGATATAAACTTGGTTTCAAGGAATGCTAATGATATAGGCGTTGATGAAGAAAGAGTACTGTGGATAATAAATGATTGTGTATTAGAAAAATGTAGTCGTGACCACAAATATATCCAACAAACATATTTGCTTCTATAATCGAATCTATGATATAAGAATGACTATAGTAATAAATAATCTAGACCATTAGAAACTAAAGTAAGCTAATGAAACCTTGAATACAAAACTATATCAACCTATACAAAACATAAATCAAATTAAATTTCTACATTTACAATAAAGCCAAACTAAATATAATAAAAAAAGGGATAAAAGTAAGGCATACACTTCTTCCAAACCAAACAAGAGACGCATTTGCATCAAGTTCTACCCATTGTAGAGTGTGTTTGGTTGTTTTAAACATTTAGTTAATAGAAGTAAGTTGGGCTATAATTTGATTGTTTGTTGTTGTATAATGTTGTAGAAAAATTTAAAAAATATTTATGTGGGGTGTGCTTGTTGTTTTAAACATTTAGTTAATAAAAACAACTAGGAGTGTAATGTGATTGTTTGTTGTTGTATAATGTTATTATTATAGTTGATTAATGCTACAAAAATAAAAAATAAAAAATCATATGAGTGTGCTTGATTGTTTTAAACATTTAGTTAATAGAAGTAAGTAGGGGTGTAATATGATTGTTTGTTGTTGTATAATGTTATTATTATAGTTAGTTAATATTGCTAAAACTCTAAAAAATATTCAATTATAAAAATATATTATTATAATAACATCATATTTATATTTATATGATAATGTGATATTTATATAATTTTTGTCTTGCTAAAGTATATTATTACTTGTATATGTTTTAAAATATCTACATTAATATTTAATGGACAAATTTTATTGAAATATTAATTATAGATAGATAAATTTTACTTTGATATTTATTACAGATAGATAAATTATATTGTGATATTTAATACACATTATAAACAAATATAAAATATGCATTGAGTGTACTCACATCTACTTAATAAGCTTTGAAAATCTTGTCAATTATTAAATAAAATATGTAAAATATTACCTCTAAGTCAACAATGCAATTATATTGTGATGTATGTAATAGTGCTCATGTCATTCAAGTCATTAATAGGTTTGAATTTTGATTGAATGAATTAAATGCATTGTATTGCACATAATTTAAAAAAAAGAAAAAGAAAAATCCTAAATTTTGCACTAACTATTCACAACATGAACCAATAAAAAGAAAGATAAAATATATTTTACCAATTCTAAACATAGACAATTAAAAATAGACTATATAAAAATGTTGGTCAAGTTTTTAAATCCAAATGTTCATTGGTTGAATTGTCACTATCAATTGAAAAAATTGGATTGACTGAATGCATTAATATTCTACCTTGGACAGAACTAAAAAATTAATAGTGATAGATTTGGTGAATGTTCATTATTTTTTTTTGCCGATGGCTGTTTTATATTTTTTATTTGTAGTGGAATCTTGAGATGATGGGACCCACATTATAATCATTCTTTATTCAATGTCGGTTTCCATTCATCGGATTTCAACGTGCTTTTTAGACTTTCCATCTCGAATATTCCAATGTATATTACAGCTCGAACATTGACTGAACATGGTAGAAAACTCCTCTATTTGGCTGCCACATGTACATCACATAAAGCACACACAATAAAGAGGTTAATGAAAATAAATAGTCTACATGCAACCAAGATATTATCAAGAATTCCAAAGCTGAGGCTACTAACAAACTGAATACATTTTCAGTCCACACATGATAAACTTTTAATTCACCTGCACATAATATGGCTAACTCATCAATCAGTGGCGTTTCGAAAGAAAGCTTAATAAATTTATTATTGATAAAAAAATTCCAATTTTGAGATAATTAGTCATTTCATGATTCAATTTTAGAAAACCAATTTGATTTTGTAGTTTTAAAATTTTCAACTTATCAATCAATCAATTTTTCTCTGTATAACAATGCAGAATTTCAAAATTGGTAAGTTTCATGATCTCAATTCTTATTAATATGAGTAATAATATAATTCAATAATTTAGTAAGCATTTTTTTTGTTAGGATATTTACTATTACATTTGAGTCACCTTCAATGTGTAAGGATTTTTTTTTTTTAATAGTCAATTTCAATTCAATGAGTAAACAATTAGCGTCTCTAATGTTATGTGCCACAGTTGGAAGTTTTTAAAAGTAGTTGAAATGATCTTGCAAATATGATCCTTAATAACAACACAATCTCCAAATTCTCCTAGGCTCTAGAGTCTCCATTAAAATAAACCTTATAAACGTTGGTTGGATGTAAGATCTATTTTATTAAGCTTCTACTTGGTTTATTTTTCCACACATATGCTCCATTTTGAGAAAGGGGTATTAAGAGTTACCTATTTGAACATCAAAATAGTCTAGGAGGAAAAAAACTGTGTTCAAGGGGATGGATGTGAGAAGGTATGCCATTATGTTTTATTTAATGGATCATTCAATCTTCCAAATCACATTTGAGATCTAGTATTAATTTTCTTTCTAAAGATCCAGTTGTTCATTTATAACCATAGTTGTTAAATGACTATTGGTGGACTTATTTCCCAAAGTGAAGAATAAGTAAAAAAAATTGTATAGGGTTGGCCAAGATTGAAAGACCAGTAGGAGAGAATTACATTAACCAAGCATATTCTAAAGTCACTTCCATCAATGGCATGAGAACTTACATATTATGAAGCATAGAAAAATATTTAGGTATAGAGGTTTGTGACAATTCTAAGACTCATCTCATAAAGAAGATTTTCCCTTATGATGGATCACCCAAGAAAGATGGGGGAGGATCAATTCTTGATAAGAAAAATTCCACATCTTATATTCCATTGGAGAATTTGTTCTGATAAATATTATTTTAGATTCTATAGAATCCAAGTACATTAACCTCATAATTCTACACCATTTTGTAGAGGAATTTTTCGTATTTTCTCCAAATTAGTTTTTCCCTAAGGGAAATGTTCTCAACTTCCAAATTTTGCAAATTTTGAATACTAGCTCCAATACTAAAGCAATAGTTTGGATTTTCCTACGTTAACTATTTGATTTGAAGGTAACAAATATGAAGAAATTATATTTTGGATTACCTAAGCTTCATCCATGGATGCATGACGAAAGAGTGGAGTGTCATATAAAAACAAAGCAAGAGTTTTTGCTATTACGACATTACTTATCATGATTCCATTCCATCTATTTAGATAATCTTATTCTTTGATTAATCTACTTAACGTCTTTACTATGATAATAAATAGGAATGGTGAAAGTGTGTCACCTTGACTAACTCCTTGGAATGAATTTATGTAACCACAAGGTGAATCACTAATTAATACTGATAAGGAGGCTCCTAAGATGATATGAAGGATCTATTTCATCATTTATTACTAAAGAAAAGTCTCAATATAATTTTTGAAAGAAATTTATAGTTCACTTTATCATAATATTTTAACATATCAAGCTTTAAAATAATAGTTGAAATCTTTTCTTCCTGGAGTGTAATATTTTGTGAGCCACTATAGCTCCATCACGAGTTTATCTACCTAGGGTCACATATGCACCTTTCTATTTTAAATTAATTTGAGGAATGATTACGACAAATATTTGTGTGATTACCTTAGTAAAAATATTATACAAAGAGTTTCCTGAGGTAATAGGTCTAAACTCAATAAAAGACAAAGGGGATGGTTTCTTTAGGGTAAGAATAAATATAATTGAGTTTATTTATTTTCAAATATTTTGATTTTTTGAATTCCTCTAGTGCTAAAATAATGTCTCTACCAGTAATTCCCAATTGTTTTGAAAGAAAATAGTTGTAAAACCATCTAAAAATACAAATTTTTTAAGGGAAATTGAAAAATATTTTTCTTAATTCATTCAAAGAGAACTAAACTCGTAACATACTATTTTCAGATTTTATTATTATTTTTGGAATGTTTTAAAGGATTTCATCTAGAGATTTATTATGAGCAAATTTGTTACATAAGCTTTTTCCAAAAAAGTGGATTACTTCCTTTAAGATAGAAAATTGTCATCACTAGGGTTTATGACATAGAGCAAAAATCTTCTATTCTCCACATTCAAGGAAACCATAGAGATCTCAATCCAATGAAGAGAGGAGAAAGAGATCTTGCAATAGGGTATGTTAGGGTGTGATTTATGATTATGAACTAATGAGGGGTTCATCACCAAGCTACAACTTGGAAAGACTAATGAAATGCAAGATTTATTGTTTAAACCTAGTGATGCATGGAACTTGAATGAATGACCTAGAAATGCATATAAATCAAAAGAAAAAAAATTTAAATTAGAGGAATGCACTTGAAAACTTGAAGAGGCTTGAATGAGGGTTAGAAATTTTAGAAATGTTAATTTTAATGCTAAGTGGGATACATATGCTAGTTTGGGTGATTATGTCCCAAACTAGGTTTTATGTGCCAAAATAAGAATCTGACAGTGCCTCATATAAATCTCCAAAAACCTTGAAAATTGACAATACTTGGACTCATACGCCTAATGTGGCATATCAATCCCATTATGCTTTTTCAAAATTTTATGACCTAATTATTCTCTCTAATATTTGCTCTTTTTGTTCCACTTTGTTTCTGGATTCGAAACCTTGATTTGAATCCTATAGATGGCCTTTGAGTGAATATTACAACCTTGCAAATGGGGGGACAAATCCAAAAAAATTATCCAATCTTGTGACCTAATCTTCAATGATCCTTTAAGATCCAAGACACCTAGACCTATAATCACATATGTAAAGAGGATAAAATGTGTTGGTTGTTAGTGAATATGGGTTTGCCTTGGTCAAAACCCATTTTAGGTAATTAAACCAAATGATGAGATAATGGAACATGAAAAAATGAACATGAAACATGGGTAATGATACCATGAATGATGACTTATAAATGATGTAATGTAAATCTATAATTTAACATGAAATAACCATGAAGGATGTAGATCTAAATCTTGAGATAAGTATAGAACAATGCTTGAACTTGGATCTTGAAAGAAACATCACAAAACTAGATTAGTAACATGCTTGATGCTTGATATCCTTGACATGATGATGGATCTTGAATTTCTGCAACAAATGGTGAAGAATATACCCTTGAATGCTTTAGAAATGATCTTGAATGCTCTCTTGATGATCCTATAAAGTCTTTAAATTCTCAATTATTGAGTGCTTGACTTGATATCATGAATGCTTAGTCTTACTTTAGTGAAATAATGATTTGAAATCTTGTTTAAATAGGCAGTACATCCAAATGACCATTTATTAGATCCGAGAGGCTAAAATCAATAAAATTTGAACTTAAACCCCTAATTTCTTACTCAAAGCTCATGAAAGGAGCCAAATGGAACTCATATGCCATATGTGGCATATGGGTCCCACCTGGATGGGATTCATATGCCCAAGGTGGCGTATGCTTCCCATAGGGCCTTTTTGGAGAAAGAAAGTGTCTGAGAGTGAAAAAATTAAGCTTATTTGATATGTCTATGTTAGAATTTTAGACTTAAAATATGCCTCGAGATGCATAATAAAGGGTCCTTTAAAGGCATATTAATGATGATATATAAAGGTTATAGATGCAAGAGGCCCCAAAATTCAATGTGAAAGTGTAAATAAATATACTTTACAACATTAAATTAAGGAAAAATTAGGTCTATTTAGCTGAGAAGGTCCCTAAATCCAATATGAATGTGTAGAACACATTACAACAATACATTAGGTCGACTTAATTTACAATAATCCTAAATTTAATGTGAAGGTGTAAATAAACACACTTTACAGAACTAAATTAAGGAAAGGTTAGGTTTAAATTTAGCTTAAAAAGGGCCCAAGACCTAATATGAATGTGTAAACACATTACAACACTAGATCAAGGAAACCTTAAATCCTATTTATCATTAATTATTCCCAAATCAATTAAGGGAAAAGCATAATTTCTTTGTCATTACATCTAGCCCCCATTTTAGTGAGAGGATGAACTTTCTTATAACTCACACTAAAGTAGACATTCAAGAGGGGTCCAAGAATACCAATGTAGAAGATAGAGGATGGCAAAGATAAAAGGAGGTAGCCGAGCGCCTAGGATCCAAGATCCTACGTCAAACCAACATAAGAATGAAATGACAAACACAAGGTGTATGATTTAAAACAATAAAAGATACAAAAACATACAATGCCAAAGTCTAAAAGAGAAAAAAATAAAATAAGAATAAAAAGGTGGCAGAGGGTATGTGCAGGATCATCATGGAAAAAATAGGCCCTTAAGTGGCAATAAAATTCCGAAAATCAGAGCTAGGCAACTTGATGTAAAAATTTGAATAAGTTATCTATATTATTTCAAAAATTTGTAAGAATAGAATTTGTAGAAAATTGAATCTATTATCTAAACTACTAGGTTTATTTAAAAATAAATAAAAAATCTATTTGGTGAAAATTTGAAATTTCAATGCAGTAGTACTTAAATCTCAAGGAAAATATAAGAGGTAGGTGTTTGTCTGACCACCCTAACAACAATAAAATGATAATAATTTTTCATAATATTTTAGATATAAGTAGGGGAATCATGTCCCAATGTGATGCATATTTTTTTATAAATTTTTTCTAGGTAAATAATTAATTATGATTTTTTTATTACAAATTTGAAAAAATATAAAAACTTGTATGTCTGACCACCTTAACTTGGTCAAAACTTCATGAAATTCAATTTTTTTTTTCACTCCTATAGTATGTGAAGCATAGAATGTGACACATATTTTTGATTCAAAAAATGTGATACTGTTTGAAAGCTATAGATTTTTTTCAATCAGCCTATCAATCAAGACTTTAGTCATAATTCAATTAGAAAATAAATAATAATTGTAGAAGTTGTCAAGACAAACTTCAAAGTCCAAGAACACCTACACGAAAATGGATACTTGTCATAGGGAAAAGAATGGAAGAAAAAGAAAATGAGGGTTTGAAGCTCTGAAATATTGAGAGATTATATTATTAGATCCAGAGAATGAAAAATATACAATGGATCAATCCTTAAGAAAGGAGATCATGTAAAACCTAAAAGAAACCCTAATTGGTAAACATTTAATAATTAATATAATTATTAAATGTCACATTATGCAAACTAAAGTGAAATCTTAAGAGAGGAATAAAGGTAACTTAATTAACATAATTAAGTTAAAACCTTTACTCTAACACTCCCCCTTAAGATGAGCAAGAGTGCAGCTACAAAAATGTGCCAGGAAGCAAAGGCACCAAAATAAAACATACATTGACAAGGGATAAAATCAACCTAGTCACATAGCTGGTCGAAACAAAAACTTTTCTATTAAATGAAAGAATCATGTATTTTACGCAAATTTTTCTTGTTTTATCTTGCTAATGGATGGAGCAAGAGAGAGTTCTAGATGAGATAGATTTTAGGAGTGTGAGTTAGAACTTTCTAATGAGATAGATTTTAGCTTTTACACTGGAATAAAAAATACATGGACAAGGGATAAAATCAACCTAGTCACATAGCTGGTCATAACAAAAAAATTTCTATTAAATGAAAGAATCCTATATTTTAAGTAGATTTTTCTACAATGCATGAAAGCAAACAAGGGTCCCAATAACTAGGCCTAATCAGGTACTCACATACAACCAAATCTCTATAAATTGGAGTAAAATAGAAAACCACATGGGAAAATCTCTTCTCCAAAAAGAGATGAAAAAAGCATCCTAAAAATAAACAAGGAAGGAAGACCTCACTGAGATCCCCAAGGACAACTTCCTTCACCTCGATCATAGAGCACAACTGAAGATAGTGCGAAGATGCCAAAGGTTTAGTGAAGATGTCTACAACCTACTCCTCAGTAGGAATGTACTTCAAGATGAGAGAACCATCCTAAATCAATTGTCTGCTGAAGTACATGTGGATCTCAATGTGTTTAGTTTGCTGATGCTCGACTGGGTTGCGGTAAATGTGAATAGCACTGTAATTGTCACACCAAAGAGTAGTGGGACGATTAGGAGGAAAACTAAACTTAGTCATCACTGTCGAAGACATAAAATCTCCCAAATAGCTAGTACAATTTCTCGATACTCAACCTCTGTAGATGATAATGCAATAGCATAGTGCTTCTTGCAAGACCATGTGATAGGACCAGAACCAAAACAAAAAACAAAGCCAGAAGTAGACTTTCGATCATTGACATCACTAGCCCAATCTGAGTCAGTGAAGCCAACAATGTGAGGAGCTCCTGATGTACAGTGAATGCCATAAAATGTGGTGCCCTTAATGTACCTCAAAATACATTTGGCAGCCTTTCAATGGATCTCATGAGGATCATGTGAGAATCGAGAGACAAGTCCAACCACAAAGGAAAGATTAGGATGAGTGTGCATCAGATACAAAAAGCTACCAACCAACTGCCTATATAAAGTGGGATCTACTGAAGGAGGAGAGCAAGTGGTAGACAAAACAACACCTAACTGAAAAGGAATGGCGGCGGGCTTACAATCAAGCATGCCAAATCACTGGAGCATATCAAGAGCATACTTCTGCTGAAGTATGGAAATCCCATCCAAAGACTGAATAACCTATAGGCTCAAAAAATAATGCAGAAGACCAAGATCTATCATCTCAAACTGCTCTGTCATAGCTCTACGAACACTTTGTATCATGGAGGATGAGCTACTTGTAATAATGAGATAATCAACATATCACACAAGTATAAAAATATTACCATCATGACACTGAATGTACACTATGTGATCATAATGATAGCGTTTGAAGTCATATGCAAGCAAAAAGGAGTCCATCTTCTCATACGAAGCCCTAGGAGTTTGTTTGAGACCATAGAATGACCGCCGAAGTCTGCAAACCAAAGAAGAGTCCTCCACAAAACCCAGAGGCTGCTCCATATAGATCTCCTCATGTAGGTCCCCATGCAAGAAGGCACTCTTGACATCCATCTGAAACAATGTCCATCCATGAGAATCTGCAAGGTAGAGTACAAGGCAAATAGAATTCATCTTTGCGATGAGAGAAAAGGTCTTAGAGTAATCAATACCTACCTATGAAAACCCCTTCACAACAAGACGAGCCTTGTACTTATCAATCGAACCATATGCAACATACTTGGTATGGTACACCCACTTGCACCGAATCAAATTTCTCCCTCTCAAAAGAGAACAAAGATCCCAAGTGTTATTCTTTATCAAAGAAGAATACTCCTCATCCATGGCCCTATCCCACTCATGGTGACCTATCGCCTTTGAAAAATTCTAAGGATCATCTGAAATGGCATGACTCAAAAGACTACTAATAGTTGTCTAAGCATGAGTATGATGAGTATCTGAAGCATCACCTACGAAAGGGCCAACTGCCTCAATAGTAACAAGGGCCCACTTGGGAAAATGTTGAGTAGCTAGTTGTGGTGGAGATGGTGGGTCATCATCTGTATCATCCTTTGAAGATATGTAATCCTTAAGAGGTGGAGAGGAAGTAGTAGGCAGTGAGGGAGAAGTTGGTGATGGAGGATCCATCTAAGGGTAGCGCTCATCAAACTAGACATCCCGTCAAAACAAGACCTCTCTGGAATCAGGATCAAATGACCTATACGTCTTAACATCTTCATAGTAGCCAAAAAATATGAGTGGTCGGCTCTTCCGCTGCATGGATTTCCTTGGAGCATCTGGAATAAATGCCCAAGCCTCACTACCAAAAACTCGGAATGTAGAAACATCAAGCTTGACATGAGTCCAAGCCTCCTTAGGAGTCATGTGTCACAATGCCTTATGAGGCATTCAATTCTAAATTTAGTTGGCACAATTGACTACCTCATCCCAAAAGGAAGCATCCATAGGTCAAGACTGTATCATACAATTGGCCATCTCGCGTAAAGTTCTATTCTTTCGCTCAACAACACCATTCTGCTGAGGGGTGTATGGAACTATAAACTGATGTTATAAACCATGCTCAGTGCAAAAATCTCTAAAAGCCCAATTAAGATATTCCCCCCCATTATCAGTCCATATCCTCCTGATAGAAAGTCCAAACTTCTTCTCCACAAATGTCTTAAAAATCTGAAATGAATCAAAGACATCAGACTTGTACTTTAAAAAGTACAAATGTATGCCTAGAGAAGCCATCTATAAATGTGAGCACATATAGGGCACCAAAAAAATAAGGAGTGGAGAAGGACATAAGATTATTGTCAATCAAATCCAAAGGTGCCTTAGAATGTGAGGCTCTACCTGTAGGAAAAGGATCTCAATGATGCTTGCCAAGAGCACATCCGTGATAAACACCGTTAGTATAGGATATCTGGGGAGGCCTAATCACTAGTGTTTGTGTACTCATCTGCTAAAGATATTTGTAATTGAGATGGCCAAAACGCGAGTGTAAAATCTTACTCACTATGTTTGCATGATCTATAAGAGAGAAGCCTAAACTATTTGAACTCTCAAAGCCATCAAAACTGTATAAGCGAGTCTCAAGATCTGCAATCCCAGTAGCAACAACCAAATTAGGATCATGGAGATCTCAAATAACCACATCATGCGGTGAGAAATCTATTGTTTTACTAGTGCCAAAATCAAAAATCTGATAAACGGAAAGGAGGTTTGTAGAAATAGAAGGAACCAAAAGAGCATCTTGTAGACAACCACCATCTAGAGAAACAATACTAGAACCTATAACTGAAAGTTGTGTTGAGTCACCAACTACAATCTGTGAAGTATCACTATGGGCAAGGGTGGTGACCATCTCCTATGAGTGAATCTTATGGTGTGAAGCACAAGAATCAACAATCCAAGTGGATCCTGAAGGTACAACTTGAGCAGAAAGATCATGTCCTTTTCCTATAGAAGAGGAAGGAGGAGAAGGTGAGGAGATATGATGCTTCTGCATGGCTTCCTCTAAATCCTCTAATCGTTTCCAACACCTAGAAACTTGATGTCCTTCCTTCCCACAAAAAATTCAAGGATCACCTAAACACTTCTTAGTCTTGGAGGAAGACTCACCAGAATTTGAAGATTTTTCGTGTTTTAGATTGTACTTTAGTTTTGAATCTGACTTTGGAGGTGGCTTGGAGGAAGTCTCACTACCAACTGAATTTGTTTTAGGCTTCGGTTTTTTATTCTTCTTTCATTTTGATGTCTGAGCAACGAATGCATGGTTCTTTGATCCTATGAGAGAATCCAACTTTGTGAGCTTGGATTGCTCTCTAGTCAACTGGTCACAAAACACCTCAAAAGTAGGCATGGTGAATCAATTGCCCAAGGCATCCATAGTGGACTGGAAGGTAGATGAGAATATCTAAAAGTTCCCATGAATCTTTGAAAAAATCAAGTAAATACACTTTGTATCAGTCTTAGCCTTACCACAACCCTGTAAAAGAGATCTCTATTGTTTGAATTTCATCAGAAAATCCTCAATAGTGGGAAAAGAATCAGGTACAAGTGAATTCAACTCTCCCTCAATCTGGAGTGCATGAAACTGATTTATGGTACCAAATAGATCATTGAACTTGGTCCACATGTCAAGAGGACTGTCACACCCATGAAGATGAAACAACAAGTTGTCTGAAATATGCAAGGAAATCAAACCCATAACCTCATCCATCTTATTTCTATGTTGCATAACCTCAAATTTCTTGGTCAAAACTTGCTGAACCATATCTAAATAGGACCACAAACACTTTGATCTAAGAAGACGTGTCATGAAAACCTTCCATGTATGGTAGTTATGTGGTGTGAGAAGGTCAACAATAGATGTGTTTTCAGCCATGTTTGGAGAGGTTTAATGAATTTTTTAATGTGAATAGTTTCTTGTTTTCTAAAGTAAATGACAGAAAGCAAGAAAAAAGACTCCCCCCACAATACAAAAAACCAAACCCTAGTAGAGATTTTTAAGCGAAAATTAGGAAAAAGGCCAAAACACGTTTTAGACTGACTCTTGTGTACCTAATAAATTTTCTAAAATAAATAACAAAATATCTGAATAGAGCACATTCACATATTTTCAATGCCTATTTGTTTTCAAAAAATGGAGCAAAAATGACCAAGTTATGCCCTAGAGTGTAGCATAATCATCTCACTTTGACTACGAAACAATATAGACAAACTACAAAATTTTGAGGAATATCCTGCACCATCATGACGGGCTTGGAGCCAGATTTCCAACACCTATTTTTGTTCAAAAAACGGAGAGAAAATGCCCAACATGTGCCCGTTTGAGTGAGAGGAGGTTTAAAAAAGGAAAATTGGAGGGGCCTGGTGGCTCCCTAGTGGCGCTCCAGTGGATGGTGGAATAGGCATGGCATAATGGTGGCATGCGGGCAGCTCAGCAGTTGAGATGTGGTGACCAGCTGGTGGATGTTGAGCGTCGATAGTAATGTGATGGCCGACAGATGAAGGTGGCAGCCTGGCAGCAATTACTGGCTACCGTCACCTCTGCTGGTGGCTGCTTGGTTGCACAGCGGTGGTGGACTAGTTTTAAACTGGGCACGGGTTTTTAAACCTAGATTTTTATTTTTTAATATATTTTTTTAAATTTTTTATATTTTTTCAGCCTCGTAAATTGTGCCTTGAGGCCTATGACCCTGGGGTAGATTTTTTTTTTGCATCCTTCATCAATTGTGGTCAAAATCGACGAATGAACAGTTGATTTAGGGATTTTTTGACGTCACAAATCCAACGGCATGGTTCGTTTGGGCCCAAATTAAACCCAAAAAATGAAGTATGTCAGATCCATAAAAAAATCACCTTGCAAAATTATGAATGCCCGATCCAACCCTTGTAGCTCCGAATTCTTCAAACAAGAACAAGCTGCAAGAGGTCTGCTCTAATACCATGTAGAAGTTGTCAAAACCAACTTCAGAGTCCAAGAACACCTGCATATAAATGGATACCTATCATAGGGAAGAGAATGGAAGAAAAATAAAACGAGGGTTTGAAGCTTTGAAATATTGAGAGATTATATTATTAGATCAAGAGAATGAAAAATATGCAATGGATCAATCCTTAAGAAATGAGATCATGCAAAACCTAAAAGAAACGCTAATAGGTAAACATTTAATTATTAATATAATTATTAAATGTCACATTATGCAAACTAAAGTGAAACCTTAAGAGAGGAATAAAGGTAACTTAATTAACATAATTAAGTTAAAACCCTTACTCTAACAATAATTATTTATTAAATTCAAAGTAAATGATAATTTATATTGGTGGAAAGATAAGAATATCCTTTAAAAACCCTTTTTCGTTTCATCAATTTTGGGTTAAAGAAGTCGTCATCCACATGGGTCATCATATCACTTAGATATCGCCACTTTTTGGCCCATTATGATCTTGCACAAACCCTAGATCAAGCCTTGACCATTTTTCCAACACAATATGAATCATAAATAAGTTGTTTGTCCAAAGATGCATGCTCACTGTGAGGCAATAAAACTTTAGGTTGTCCGCTGAGTGAGTATCCAAAGGGTGGCTTTTTGATAAAGTCATTCCTATGTATTTACTTCTCAGCATATAATGAGAAATACTTTCCCAATTTTAGGTTTGTCATCATACATTAACCATAAAAAAGATATACCTCCTCATAACTTTGATAAGGCACCATATAATAATTATCTTCGAGCTTCATGAGATAATAAAAACTTTGTATGCTTGGAGTTCATTGAAAAAAAAGAACTTCAAGCTTGATGAGGTAAGAAAAACATTGTATGCTTGGAACTCATGAACAAAAAAGATGGCAGCACATGCAAGCAAAGTGTGTTATGCAAGGTGGCTAGGGATAACTTTAGTGGCGAATCTTCACCAATTGGTGATTTCTAGGAATAGGGAAAATCAAATTTGGTGAATTCTAGGTATCCAGCAAGGTGTTCAAATCACTCGGGTTTCACGTGGTATCGGTCCAATGCATGTCCATTCGCCAGTGGTTTTTTGTTTAGAGGCATGTTTAGGCAATAAATTTGCCATAATAGACTACGCATTTCCAATGGACCGATCAATATTTTTGCCTGTAATCTCGAGGAGCATGTCATAAAACACCAACATATTCGCCAATTCTATTAAGACAACATTATATGAGGACCCATTTTACCAATTAAAATTTACAAATAGTTGCATATGAAGACCCATTCACCAATTAAAATTTACAAATAGTTGCTTATGAGGAGCTATTTCGCCTTGAAAATTTCAAGGTATCATTTTATAAGCATGCGAGATTCACCAAATTTTTAGCATACCATTTAAAAATATTGTGGAATTCATGAAATATGTATTGATATAAATATAATTGAAACTGTTATTTGTTCTTACACATTTTGTTCGGTTCTGAGGTTCTACTTCTTGATTCAGAAGTCAACAAAACCCGAAATGGTAGACTCAAAGGTGAGTGTTCATTTCTTCATACTGTTATTATTTATTAGACTATTAGTTATAATAATAATATTTCGTTATTTGTTTTCCATTCTTGCTTTAGTCTTAAACATAATTTTAAGTAGGGAATGGGATCTATATTCTCTTTCGGTCTATCTTTCTTAAACAAGAAGACATTTTTTTCCAGGTTTTATTCGAAGTGAGATCAATATGTCGAGCAACAAGGGTAAGACTCCTAAGCAGGCAGGTAATGAAGAGACTAGGAGGCCATCAAAACACCCAAAATAGGGAGGTACCATATAGTCTTACTTTGGAATTGGCAAAACTTCTAATCCATCAGATCAAGGTGGAGCTACACCACCAACTCTTCCACCAAATACTATTAAAGATGGAGATACATCATCAAATTTTTTGCCACAGGAAGGTCAAGGTGAGATTGTCATTGCATTAAATCAAAATGTATCAAATGAGGATGGAAATACCCCAGAAGATGTTCCAAGGGATACCCTGGATAGCCAAAATGAGATAATTGACTTGGATGAGGATGATGTTGGTAGCAAGAAAAGAAAAGGCAGAGCAAAATTGGGGCATGAGTGGGAAATGACAAGGAATTTTCAAATTGGTTGGTTGTTGAAGTACCCATTCCTTGAACCAGTGGGGGTATCAAACGAAAATGATATTGAAAGGGAAACATAGGTCAAATGTAAGATTTATATTTGGAAATGTGGAAGAGACAAGACAATGCAGCTAAAGCTTGACACTGTAGAAAAGCATATCGGCAAAGTTTATGAAAAACAAATCATAGACGGAAAGGAACAATTAGTCGTATGATGGAAATCAAAGGAAGAATGTATTCATGTTAAGTATGCCACAGATTATGGAGAGCATAACCATAGAATGTCGAAGATTAAAAAATGTGAAGGTACACTTGAGGCTCATTTTGGAAAAGCCATGGTAGCAGCAAATCTATCAAAAATTGTTCAAATGAGTGTTGTTTTTCATATTTTGTCCAGGGGGGCATCCTATGATAGACTACGCAAAATATTTTGATTTATTATCTTATTTGAGTGTTCCCGACTTTCCCTTCTCACATTGTTCAGTAAACACTGGATGGGAATGGGTGAACTATCTTGTTGAAGTGGAAAAGCAAGATTTAAAGGAGAAATTAAAAGAGTCAAATTTCATTGCATTATCTTTAGATGAAGTTACTGTGGTAGACAATACTTCTTGGGTTTGCATGCATTTGTATACTGTAGAACAAAATTTTCACCAAGCTCATCTTCTTTGTGTTCGTAAAATGAAGGACAGTTCAACATCACAAAATCTATTTGAACTAGTCAAGAAATCTTTGAATGAAATTGCAAGTTTGGATGAGTTGACAATTGCCAAAGAGTTGGTGTGTGTAGGAGCTGATGGAGCTGCAGTGATGCAAGGTCAAAGGATCGGTCTTTGCACAAAGTTACAAAATACTTGTGCACTATACATTCTTGGCATTCACTACATGGCCCACATAATGAATTTATCATTTAAAATTGTAAACAAGTTTCCAACAGTATCAAAAGTTGAAAATCTAGTTCGTGAGATCCACACATACTTCTGTCGAAGTCCCAAAAGTTTCCTTGAATTTCAACATTTTGTTGAGGGAATAACACCTGGAAATGAGCTTCTCAAGGATGTCGATACCAGATGGATATCCCTACACGGACCAATGCAATGAGTTCTTTCAGATTATCAATCCTTGATTCGGTTGATGTATGAGCATCGCAACACAGTGGACAAAGCTCCTTAACTCTTACATAGGTTAAGTGATATAGAGACACTCTTGACTTTGGCTAGTCCTCTCCCCATGCTAGACGAGATGAACAGTCTTGTGAACAAAGCCAAAGATAGAACTATGTATATTTATGAATATGCCAATCTACATAAAATTACATGCTTGGACCTCGATCATCTATATCTAGATCTAACACAAGAAGGCGCAAATTATTTGATGTGGTGGAAAATTACTGATTTGAATAATCCTGATAATTATTTATAGTTTAATGCAAGCGGTCACTTATGTATTGTGTACGTGGATATGAGATACCAATGTACCATTGTAAGATAGCCAGACGCTCTAGAAAATAAGTACCTATTAAGGAGGAAGATTTTAATGACATTGTTAAATCTGTTAGTGATAATTTGAAGGAAATTACAAAATCTCTTTCCTCAGAGATTCATGAAATATTCCCTTGACATGAAATACTTGAAGCCATGGTTATTGTGTATCCTCAATTTTGGGTAAACAGAGATAACCCAAAATATTTTCATGATCAAGTAAAAATCATGATCGAAAAATTTTCAAAAAAGGTAACATATAATGACTAGGAAATAGAAGGAATTTTAAATGAAAATAAGCTTAGAAAGCAATGTCAGAGTTTTGCAATAGCTATGAGGGACCAGTCTCATTCCATGGGCAAGGAGAAGGCCTTTGCACCAGGATCAATAAAAAAGGTTTGGAAAACCTTAGGTCGGAGTGAAATATTGCGTGGTTCGATGTTAGAATATTTCAAACTTGTTGATTTATGTGAAACAATGATATTGGGGTCAGTGGAGGATGAGAGAGTTTTCAGCACATTGGGGTTTTTGAAATCAAAGTTAAGAAAAAAACTTGACAAGAACTTGGAAAATTTGCTTGAGGATGAAAGGAACTGCGTATAATGTCAAAACAATTCCTTTTGAAAGGCCACTCGCAATATGGAGGTCCACATGTGAAAGAAGAGGGGTCGGGTTGTGCAAGATAGACTCTCCAATTCCAGGAGCCATCCGTACTAGTGGTGGTACTAGTGGCAGTGACAGTGGGCCTGGGATAGATCAAGATGACAATGATATTGAAATTGACACAAATCAAATAATGAATGTTGATTTTGACACACAAGTCGAACAAAGTGTAGAGTAGTCTCCAAATCAAGATGACTCTTTTACTTTATCTAAAGATGAGCATCTGTTTGAGGACCCTGACTCCATTTGGGAAATGGAAGAGAATTAGCAGGTTTTAGGTATTTTTACTACACTTCTTGAATTAGTTTCCATTGTTCCAAAGTCCAAACTGTAGTTGATGATATTTTATATTCTATTAAATGAAAATTGTGAATCATTGCACTTCAAGTTCATGATATCTTATAATCTTATTTTATATTGCACTCAAGCACTACATGAATCATATGCCAAAACAGTAGATGATTTTTATATTGTATTCAAATAAATTGTGAATCATTGCACTTCAAGTTCAAGATATTTTGTTTAATATTTTATATTGCACTCCAAGTCTCCATGCTATTTTATATTATATTGCACTTCATGAATCATATTAGGATTTTTAGTCAAAACATAACAGAAGCTAACAAACTAATAGTTCAACATCCATAACTTAGAAATGAATAGAATAACCCTTGACCATTTTATTAAAAATAATGATATGTTTATACAATGGAGAGACATGAGTTTGAAATGAGTAATTTTCATTCAAATGCTAGTACTCTCTAAAACACCAAACTCTAATGAGTTTAAAACCTACTACAGAATGACACAAAATCTAAAACAACATTTTCACTAAAACAAAAGGCCCTTTACAATTCACTCTACAACTTTACTTAGACTCGACCTAAAATTATCCAAATTGCTAACCCGTATTTTTGTCCTTGAAATCCTTCTTATAGAGAATGAAGGAGCAAACAAGCATTCGGCCAGAAATACACATGTCACCGGTCACTTGGAAGCCCCTATGATATTTCAAAACTTTGTTACAAAACCTGAGTCCCATGAGAATTTTCTTTTCTTTCCCATCTGCTAGAAAATGGCTGATGCACTGGCCAGCTACCAAACCTCAAGAAACTTGCACCAAAAGTAGCCCAAAACTATCATCAAGAACACCAAAATCTATTATAATTTTTTGGTAAAATAGAACAAAGGAAAATTACTTAATGTTGATCGAATTGAGCCATAACATGTCTCATTTGCCATTAAAGCTCACTTGCATGCCACACCAAAGGCTCCAAGTTTCCAATCGCATTTGATGCAAATTCAAATCCCAACCATCGATCCTTAACTTTCATTAGAGCATCGAATGACTACCTTCAAAAAGGTTGATGTAATCTCCATATCAGCTCGAAGGGCCCACCACACTATGCATCATCAAAGGAATACACGTGGTGCTCGCCCGTGATATCGCAATCAATAAACACCTCACATTTTCTAATCATGCAATGGTGGGAAACCGTTAATCTCCATCATCGACAATCGTGTTCATTCATAATAGTCACCATTGTTGAACATAACTGTCAAGCAACTTTTTCATCAAGATTATAACACCTTCATTGATTTTGAGCATGTGCATCTCGTAGCTGCCTTAGTAACCTGCCATATAGTGTATATCTTTGGGTTGGGTCTTTTCTAACGTTACTTTTCTGAGGGTGGTTTCAAAACAACTTATGTCCCATTGAATCGTCTAGGCCGGGCCACTTTTAATAAAAATGCTAAATATTTTGCCTGATATTTTATTTCTCAAGTTTGGGTCGGACCATGCCCTGTGTTTTAGAACAAATTTGAGCCATTGTTTGTCATTGTCCTAGGCGGTGTCCCCTTCCTCTCTTTTATTTTAAGTAATCGTATTATTTTGCAGGGGTTATTTTTAGTGACCTTCGATCTCCCTACGGTTGATCTTGACCGTTCCTCGCGATCTCATGATGACATCACCACTGGTTGCTTGGTGATTGCGATATCATGGGTGGGCACCACATTTCCCAAGTTGTCGATGCTGAAAAGGAGTAAATAAAGTGCTTAATATTTGTATCAGACTTTAGTACATTATAGAGTGGGTTACTAAACCAGATGTGAGATGCACGTGCTCAAGATCGATGGTGATGTTTCAACCTTGATGAAAAGTTGCTCGACAGATAGGTTTTGGTGCTGCTCAATGTTGTGAATGATCATGATCACCGATGGAGGAAATCAACGGTTTCCTGCTATCACGTGATCCTAAAGTGAAGGGTGTTTAGTGATTGCGATATCACGAGCAGATGCCACGTGTATTCCTTTGGCATTGTGTACTATGGTGGGCCCTCGATAATGACATGGAGATGTTGTCAGCCTTTTGAAGATGGTTGTTTGATCATTGATGATCTTACAGGAACAAGAGATCAACAACAAGGATTTAAATTTGCATCAAATATGATTGAAGTAATTGATGCGACATGCAAGTGAGCTTTAATGGTGGATGAGATGTCTACCAGCCATTTTTCATTGGCTTTAAGTAGTTAATTCCATTCTATCTTCACCACAAAGGCATTCAAATGTTTTCAAAGTGGTCCAGGACTCCAAAGCTAGAGATTGAGTTTTTCAAGCAATTACAATGAGGTTTGGTTTTCTACAAGGCACAAAATCCCATGAGTTACCTTCTATGCCACAGTTTTTATTTGAATATGTTTTCTGTAGAGGGTTGTATTGTGTTGGTCAAGGGTCTTGTTGATTAAGACTCTAAGGTTAATGGTTCTTTTGAATTGTGGGAAATTGCAAAGTTTTGCTATAATTTCATTTTGGGTAGCCCTAGTTTGTTCAAGAATTTGATTTTAGGAGAAGCCCTGGTTGTTCAAAATGGTACCATCCAAGCAACATTCTGGCCATATTGATTATTTACAAAGGAATTTATATGACGATTTCCTACATCAATTCCCGCTATCAACAAACGACAAGGAGAGGGCTTTGGTTTTAATGAATGGGAAAGCCTTAGGCGAGGGACTAAGTTGTAAAACCTATAATATTGCAAATGATAGGGTCTAAATGATGGGCCTAGAAATGTTTAGGAGATGGTATGGGCAGTGAAATATGCCTCATCCTTTTTGTAATGGCTGGAAGTACGATATGGGAAAACTAGTTGTACCAAATGTATTTCCTAATATTGACCTACCTAGGGTAGTGGTGGCACAATATGATCATGTTACAAGGATCATTAGGGATAATGATGGTGGGGTTCTACTGAATATAAATGTAGATGAGATTTCGCAGGTTTTCGATTTGAGTGAATATAGCCCATTCTTAGTCCGGGTAGATTTTGAGGAAATGAAGCAGGAATATGTCAAGTCACAACCTTTTTTTAGATCAAAATTTCTTCCTCGTCATTTAGCTAAGGCAGGCAATTCATTGATTCACTTCAGCCCAACTGATCAAGAGCCTTTCAGGCTAGGTTGTTTTACTGATCACTTCTTGGTAACATTTTATTCACTTTGCCAGATTTTAGGTTTCAGCCCTAATACCGTGATGCCCATTGCTTATATGTTGATAGGGGCTCAGATTCAGCATCCCAATTTTTCTGTAGTGTACGACTATGCATCTTTTCTTGTTGAAAAGATACATAAGGGTTTGTTGAAGTTGCATATGGGGGACACTGGTACTCCTTTCTTTTTGTACTCCCTATTAATGCATAAGTTCCTGTACAAGAATGTCAACTTCTTCTCAAAGAAAATGGAGTTGAGGCAAGAAGTGAATGGAGAAATATTACCAGTACAGGTTTGGAGTACAGATTTGTCTTGCAATAGGGGAGGTGATAGCTTTGTGCAGTTTGATAACTATTTTTCTTCTAGACTTAGAGCTAGACTGGTGGTAAATGTGTCAAGGGTCCCTAAGGATTTGCATGATTTCCTCCAACCCAAAGTGAGGAAGCCTAATTTGAAGGTGTGCCACAATTCGAGTGACATCATCTTATACCCTATAAGCATTGTCCTAAGGGTTTATGGTTTCTAGGGAGCTCCTCACATTCTCCCATATAATGTACCATCAAGGATGGTATTTTTTGAGGTCATGTGGCAACTAGGTTGCATTCATGAGCATAATTTGACAGGGAAAGGAAAAGGAACTTTGTTCCCTGATTATACTGTTGTTTCAGATTTTATCTTTTCCAAGGGAGGATGGGTCCACTTTGGAATTTTTTTGATGATTATCATTTGAAGAGTGGATCTAAGACGCAACATGACCTCGAAGGATTCTTTGCCCTATTTAGGGAATGAATTAAAGGTGGAAAGTTTGCACATGTTTTCACTTTTCCTGAGGATCTAATCAGAAATGAGTTTGATTTGAGCAAGTAGGAATTGAATAAAGAGAAATGGATTGCCTATGAGAAACTACTAGCTATGGTGCATAAAATGGATCCAAAATATGATCCACTGATAGAGTTCACTCCATTTCACAAAAGAATAGATTTCTTAATGAATAACTTCAAAGATATCATGAGCACCTTGAAAACCAAGAAAGTCAATTTGGAAGTGGACTTGGGAATTTAGATATCGGAGGCGAGGCTTGAAGAAACAAGGCCAACTTATCAACCACCATAGGACAAGCCTCTATATAAAAGGAAGAGAGATGTAGCAGTGATGAGGAGGCAGGAGATAAAATGGGAAAAAAAATAATGCAAGCATCATCACAACCAGGTGAAGGGATCAGGAAACCTAGATGGATAAGGATTGTGGACCTAGATTCACCACCGAGAAATGATCCTGTAGAGTTACTATCAGAACCAAACCTAAAGAGGGAAAGGGTTGAGGAAACACAAGAGGCGCTAATGGATGAAATAATTATAACTGATCAAGACATGCAGGTTGGTATCCCTTCTCCTCATATATCAACACAATTAGTGTTAATTGATATGGATATAAAGTGGAAGTGTGTACACGATGCCAGGATGGAGGCCTGCAAGGCATTCCTGGATGATGATGCCTTCGTGAAGACTCTTGTATTCTTGCAGTTAATTTGGAGAATAAAATTAGAGGAATATCAAGATAAATTCTAGAGAAGGAGAGAGTCAAGACCTCATAGGTTTGAATAGGAGAATGATGATGAAGTTAAGTTTGAACTAATAGAGGAATTCAAGACCATTACTCCTTAGGAAGGAAGGAGACTTGTGACTTAGGCTGCTATCTTACTTCTACCTGAATGGGACTTAGCTGATATTGTAGCATTCAATGCTATCTTGCAGTCCAAGCATCCTATGCAAAATAGTGAGGAAGAGGTTAAGGCAGCTCTGTAGGACTCTGCTTTTAGTGAGGAATATGAAACTCTAGCCATATGGGCATTGGCACCCCAATGTAGAAAACCAAATGTGGTTGATATTGGCCCAAGTCTAAGGGGAGGGATCATCATCAAGAGAGCTTTTGAAACCTCAACAATAGAAGCCACAAGCTTGACATTGAATGTGGCCAAAATGGCCCAAAAGATAGCTGAAAGGGAGGAAGTTGAAAAAAAGAGTCCGATGGAGAAATACAACACAATAATTGGGGAATATAGTAGAATACAATAGAGGAATGTGGAGTTGTAGTCTGAAGTTGATAGATTGAGATATGGGCAGGTAGGAGAATCCTCCAGTGCCCCTGGTATCAGAGCACTACCCACTATTTCAGGGTCAGTTCCCTTTAATATCCCAATAATTTATATTCTTGGGTCCCCTATTCGGACACTTAGTCTCAGCCCTACACCAGAGCTAGTTGAAGAGGAAATTGAGTATTATGTGGATCCTATCGAGAAGCAAATGTTGAATAAAATCACAGAATTGCAGGCTGCCCTAAAGGCAAGTGAGGATGATGCATTTGATAAACACAATGAGGTGGTTGAAACCATTTTGAAGCATCTAAATGAGAAGGTTGATTGTAGGTTGCCATCTATACATTCTTTGTATTCTTTGTTCTTGGGTGGAATTAAAAACATTAACAGAGATTAGGAAGTATTTTTGCCTTTGGTTGAGAAATGGATCCCTCAGGCCACTAATTTAGATGTTATGTTTAAGGCTTCCAGGTTTGATGTAGATAATAGGCCTCAGTCATTGAAGCCTACTCTAAATTTTGTGAAATCATTGAAGGGATTCCAGACCCTACCTGATGATTTGAGTAGAAAAATTAGAGAACTGATAAAGAGTTTTGATGGCTGGAATGATACTTTTCTGCCAAATATAATAGATGCACAGGGAAATATCTTGCCATTGCAGTAGTTCCAACATAGGGTAGAAGAGGTTATTGATGCACAAATCAAATTGATTTGTGATGACTCAGACTATGAGTTGCTGGTGAGCAGTATGGATAAAATACTTAATACCAACATATTTCTAGAGTATTTTGAGAGAGAGGCTAATCAGGTTGCAGTGAAGTAGACACCTTATGATACTAAGGTGATCAAGGTGGTGAATTTTAACTAGCCAATGAATGAGGAATACCAAAAATGGGTGGACGAGTACTTAACCGAAGAGGAGTAAAATAGTTTCAATTACCAGTGACTAATAGCTTAGTAGTTATAGTATAACTGATTATCATTTTGCTTCCATGACGGCTTTTGGCACAGGTTTTGAGATATAGCTAATGCAGCGGCTATTATTTAATGAGTGGAATCAACAAAAAGATGCTCTAGGACTCGGTGGTTTTAATCATATTTTTGAATTGGCACATAAGGGTCCAATTCACCAGTGACGTGTAATTTCTAGCCCGATGCTTGTTTTCTCCTTCATTTTCTATAAGAAGGATTTCAAGGCCAAAAATAGGGGTTGGCAAGTGAGATATTTTGAGGTTGAGTCTAGGTATAGTTGCAAAATAGATTGTAAGAACCAATTAATTCAATATTAATACAATTTCCATTTGGGGTTATTTCGTAATGGGGTTTTAGGTCTATGAAGATTTGATGTTTCGCAACAGTACTAGCATTTGAGTTATGATGTTATATTTTGAGCTCATGTCTTTCCTTTGAATAAATTGTAGACATGGAAAATGTACAATTCGATCTGACACACTAGATCCTAATTTACTAACACCATTTCATCCTGAATCATCTCCTTTTCTAGTCATTTAATCGAATAATATGTATATGATTAAATTCATCACTCTTCATCACTTAATTAAATAAATCAACTCTATCTAATTAATTCATCATCTCCTGTTAATTAAATAAATCAATATTATTTAACTATTTTTGTAATCCCTCTTTAATTGAATAAATTATTTTATTTAAATTAAATCTCTAAAGTCCTCTTATTAAATTGAATAAATTAAACATTATTTTATTTAATCTCACATTATCCCCTTTAGTTAAATAAATCAAAATCATTTATTTAATTAAACCCTTCCTCTCAATTTGATTTAAATCAATTCATAAATTTAAGTCTAAATTTTCACATCTCCTAAATTCCTCATTAAATTAATTAAACTTTGATTAATTTAATCTTAATATTACTCACATTCTCTAGAGAATGCAACTTCCACAGTATTAAATCTCTATTTTCCTCACATGGCATCAAAAGGGAATATTCCCTCAAGTTTGAATTCAAAAAGGCCAAGTGGGCTTGGTCCTTCCAACAAGGCATTTAAGATCTCTTACATGTCCTTTGCATTGAGCCAAGTGGTCATAGCTCCATTTGACTTCTCATCCACCTTGTCATTCCAATATTTCAAAATTCAAATTTATGCATTTATCATGCATATTGGCCAAAATGTGCTCATTCCTCCTCCAACCACATGTGGACAAGTGGCACAATGCCATTGGATTATCCTTTGTCCCACATTGCTCAATCTTTCTCACTTCTTCGAAATTGAAGTCTATAAATTGGAGACTCCTCTCCTCATTTCTCATTCACAATCTTCATGCAAAGTTACTCTCTTCAATTGAGAACTAATTTTGCTCATTTCATCTAAGCACTCATCTCATTTTCACATTTGCACCAAGGTTATGCTCAAATCTCTTTGGAGATTTGACCATTTCTAGATCATCTTCATTGTAACCTAGGAATTGGGAAAGGGCCAATTGCAACACTCCATTGGCACCAATTCCCCCATTGGATCATCAATCTATTGGCTAAATTAGGATTTTATTTTATGATTATTTGAGTTTTCGTTCTTCATTTCCTAATAGTAGTTTAAATAGGTGGATTTCATGGGGAATCTCTCATGCTTGTGTACATGCATTTGATCTAACATCTAACCATTTTGTTACTCATGTACATTTGCAGGTTTGGGGGTTTGCATTTTGGTGCTAGAAGGAGGGCTATTCAAAATTTTAAATCACATTTTTTCAAAAAAATCCTTGGTTTCTAATGTTTTTTGTGTAGATACAACAAACTCAACAGTGCGGCGCTATATCGAGCCGCTTTTAGCACCGCAACACAATACTTCACCACTTTCAGAGACACGACACCATATTGACCCGCACTTAGTTCTATAACTTCGTCGCATATCCCGCCCACCTGTCTTTTTTTCAAAATTTCTAACTTGGCCATGCCTAGCCCCACTGCGCAATATTCCACCGCTTTCATCACCACAGCGCAGTATCGCACCATAATTTCTCCAAACTCCGCCGCTCTATCCCTCCTGCCTAAAAATAAATAAATTTTCAAACTAGGCCGCTTCCAAATTGTGTCGCTTTTGCGCTCTCTGTCTCTGCAGAGTGCTGCCCAAAGTCAACCGTGTGGTGCTATATAGTGCCGCTTTTCCAAACTCCGCCGCTTTTGCAAACTCTGCCACGGGAAAATAATGAAGTTTGAAATTAACATGTTCTTTTTAAATTGAGGATTTTTTTAATCTTTAATCTGGTTTTCTGTCATTTTGCAGGTTGGAGCAAAGGAAGAAGTTTATCATGACACCATATTCACTAAAACCAAAGTGTTTTTAAACACTAAAGTGTTCTTTAACACTTCAAAAAATTTGTTAAACATCTTTGACATTAGGAATACTAAATTCAATTTGGGTTAAAAAGAACAAGCAACTTTTTTTTTTATGACACCATGCCCTTTTATGTTGTACAAAGTGTTTTTCAACACTCTTTAAAGAATTTGATAAGTTCATTTATCTTAGGACACTAATTTTCCATTGGGTTCTAAAATAAACAAAATCAAATTTTTCTTTTCAAAAGTTGCCAAGGGGCTAAAAAAAATTTAGACAAGCACACTAGATTTTGTTTAAAGGATTAAAAAATTGAACAAGGCAATCTCACATTTCATTTGGTGCTTAAAAAGAATTCATCATTGCTTTGAGGTCTAAAATGAACAAGTGTTTTCAATGTTTTGCATGCTTTTCACAAGTTAATATTATTTGAAATGTGTATGCGCTTCTCTCGTGCTTCATTGCAATCTTGAGAATCAAAAACATTCTGGTGATATTAGGTTGTTAAAAAAAGATTGCCTCCACATTTCAATTTGGGCACTTAACAAATGAACAAAACATGTGAGTGTGAATAAACATATTGCGAGTGCTCTCCTTTTGTTTTTAAACAAAGGTTGATTGAACTACGAATATGTTTATTTGTTATTGTTTATCTTAGAGGGCCTGTCTTGTGGGAAAAAGTACTCACCCAAGGGAACGACCCAACCAGGAACATGCTAAAGCCAAGAAAATTCCAACCAGTATATAAGTGTGGATTCTTGAGGAAAGTTCAAGAATCACGAGGATTATTCCAATGAGATGGACAACAATGGACTCTCGCAGATGTTGGATAATCCCCCATGAACGAAATGCCCGCATTAGAACCCTTGGTTTAGAAAAAGGCCAAAACCTTGTCTATCTTGTTGGTGCAAAAGGTCATGTCCTTTGAACCCACCCCACATTATACATGCAATTTTGTTGTGGAAATAGAAAGTATGCCATGGGAGATTCATGGATACTAATGCTTGGCTGACCCGAGAAGTGTGTGTCATGGAGGGGAGCTAGTGTGGTCAAGCATTTAGCCATTCATACAAGATATGCGTAGCTAGATTTATCCAACTGGAAACCCAACAAGATATTGCCTCATCATCCTAGGATTGTAAAATTCCCTGAAAGAAAAGAACACATTGCTTGGTTCTCAAAAATGTTTGAAAACAAACATTCACAAGACCTTCAAATTTCAAACCCCTTGTGAGAAATGAATACTCTTGATGAATTTAGACACTCTTTCTTTCCCTAGGGATCATATTCCTAGAGGTTTCTAAGTGCACAAATTTTACCGTCATTTGTTTTCAACAAGGTTAAACATAAGGAAATTTTTCCCTATTTTCCTCGATTTCCACACAATGGACCTTGTGGGATGAGAAAGAAAGTGGGATACTAGATATATAGTTTGAAACCTAAGCAAGCAAAGTGTCTTTGATAAAAATAAATTCATTAAACCAAGATAAAGAGACAAATTGAACTTCATGTGTGTTGTTTCCAATGATTTCCCACAAGATCAAAGTCCCAAAACCAAAGTTCAAGAAAATTAGTCTAAAATCCCATGAGAAACACCTTGAGATGCTCCTTGAAGTAAGAGAAAGACTTGTATACAACTTCTACAAAAAATCTTCAAGGAATAATCCAATGTTGTATGCATTTTATTGTCAACAAAATCGCAAACTTTTTGATAGGTTTTCTTTTATCCCATAGGAAGTCTAGCATGTTCTTCAATACCGAGGTTTTGTAGAGAGAGTTGTGTCTAGGTTAAGGTTCAAGATCAAAGTTGTCATTCTCATCCATTCCTCTATCAACCAAATCTCATTTTATCAACAAACCTTTTGTGAACTCTAGAAAAATTTCTCATGCTAAACCAACATCACACTATCTTGGCTTAACACACCTAGCCAAAATAGTCAAACCTTTGGATGAATTTACCTTTAGGATAACTCAACTTCCTAAGGTCTATTAGTTCAAAATTACATTGGCTAAACACACTTAGCCAATTCATCCATTTGTGCAACTTCCCCTAGGATAACGCACCTTCCTAGGGAATACAACTTCACTACAATCGTGTTTGGCTTGACGCATCTAGTCAAATTATCACTATCGATCTAAGCCCTTAAAATTTTAGCATAAACCTTCAAAATTTCTCTAAAAGGTTTCATTCAATTGTCCCATTCATTTATCCCATCACCATTACCACCATCTTTGATCATTTAGCTTCCCTAGTTCTTCTCTTTTAGGCCTAAAAGGTTAGGATCAAACAATCCCTATTTTGTATGATCTAAAAATGATCTCAATACAAGAAGAACATGGAGAATATTAGAGAAATGTAAACTTCTACTGACATGAGTCAGTTAACCTCCAAAATAAACCTAGCGGGATCAAGCAATCCCCCAAGTAACTCTCCTTTATCATCAAAAAATCCTCAAGAGGAGAGTCATCAAGAGGACATCACGAATGAAGACATGGGGATGACACAATCTAAAATGATAAAAATGGTTCAAAATCTAGAGAACCACAAAATTTTTAGTGCCATGTTCAAGTACTTGAATATGCTAGCAGAAGGAGCGGTCCAATTCCCTTTCGACCTTGATGCAAGCAATAGTATAGATGTGCCTCTTACAAATGCATCCCCAATGTCAAATGTCAATCAAGAAATACCTCACACCACATCGGCCATCAAATCAACCTCGCTGAATGTAAACAAGGGGAGTGCCATGTTCCAAGAATTGCAAAGGCATCGCCTTGTGGCTAACAAAGAGGTAGTTGTCACTCCCATGTCGGGTACTTCTATCCTGAAAAATCCATCCCACCCATACGTCCTGCTCACCTTCCATAACCATGCTGGCTCATTTTCGTTCCATGCAACACCAACCTATCAATCAAACATACAAACTTCTCTACTACTTGGAGAAGGGGGTTTGTTTGGAATGAATAAGGTTGCTAATCCTTTTTTCCAAAGTAACATCCCATCTCTTCCCTTATTTCCATTCACAAACACATCACCTCTCGAATTGGGTTTTCCTCCTCTCAACATTGATAGTTTCTCAGAACCAAGAAATGTGAACATCACATCAGGTTCCCTCTTCTTGCCCCTAGCATCACAATAGCAAGTGGTTACCATTCAAGCCACTACATCAATTGGTCTTCAAATATCCCAAAGCATACCATGTCAAGGACCAATAATCTCAACCACCCCCCCAATGACCCAAGTCTCAATCATCACCATGATCCCTTCACCCATCACAATGTTCATCATGATTCCCATTCCACCCCCAATCCCACCAAAAGCCAGCATGACAAACTCATTCACCACTCTAATCCAAACCCTTCAAAAGGCCAACCAACAGAGAGTACTCCATCAAAACCAGCAAGCACAAGATCAAGCTCAAGGACAAGTACAAGCTCAAGCACAAGCTGAAGAATAAGTACAAGCTCAAGTCAAAGCTCAAGCACAAGATCAAGCACAAGCTCAAGCACAAAATCAAGCACAAGCACAAGCCCAACAATAGGCACAAGCCCAATACCAAGCACAATTGCAAGCGATCCATCTGCAAGCATACCAACAAGCCCTGCAAGACTTTCAGGCACAATAACAAGATAAACAAAAAGCTTTATTGGCACAACAACAGCTTGACCAACAAGAAGCTTTGTTGGCACAACAACAACTAGACCAAAAACAATATTTACTAGCACAACAACAAATTGATCAACAACAGGCTTCATGGGAATAGTAGTAGATGGACCAACAACAAGCGTTGTTGGAACAACAACAACAAGATCAATAAAAATAATTGTTGACACAAATGCAAGAATACCAACAAGATTTGAACACACAACAGAGCTTGCAGAAAATGCCCACTAGTACTCTTCCCACCCATTAAACACTTCAAAAACCGCACAACTGCTTCATTCCACCTCCTGACCCAAGCAAGGATGTCACAACACAAATCAAACTACTTTCACAGCAAGTGATGGACTTATAAGTAGGAAAAACCATGAGAAAACCAGGCAACTTGTGCCCTTATGCTTTCGAAAAAATTCTCACCATGATACAATTACCAAAGGGATTCGTGATCCCCAAATTTGACAAGTTCAATGGAATGGGTAACCCTAAAAACCATGTCAGGGAATTTTAGGTGCATTGCATGGAGGTTGCATATGATGACATGTATCCAATGCGAATCTTCCCCTATAGTCTGACTTGTCCAGCCATGGAATGGTTTTCTTTCCTACCCTCAAGAATTAAAACATTTGAGGAAATCGTGGAAGCCTTCCTTAATAATTATGCTTTCAATATGCATGTGGATGTTAGTTTAGAAGAACTATGTACACTCAAACAAAGAAAAGGAGAGCTATTCACATCCTTCTTTCAAAGATGGAAATCCAAGGCCAATCAGAGCAAGTGGACCATGCCAGAAGAACAATAAGTTTGCACCATCATAGCCAATCTAGATGAAAACTTGGCATTCTACTTGAAAATGAAGTGCATCACATCATATGGCCAGCTAATCCCAAAGGCGCTCAACATTGAAAGAGCCCTTATTGTGCAAGGAGGTGCACCAAAATTCACTCCACCGTTGGATAACCACATATCTAACAACTACAATGATAAACCTCGAACTTGGTCAAGGAATCAAAATATCATGAACGACGGCATGGTTGATGCTAAAGTGGTCATCAGCGCCCCTAAGAAAAATACCCAAACCCATCATCAACCAAAAAATCATAATCACAACAATGTGCAAACTAATGTGGTAGTGGCACAACAACAACCAGCTCCCACCAATCAAATCAACAACTTAGGTAATCAAGGAGGACCACCTCCCCGAGGCAAGTATCCCCCCAAGAGGAAGTTCACAGCTCTTGGTGAATCGATTGAGTCCATAATGAAGAAGCTGGCCAAAGAGAATCTAATTAAAGTCTCTAACTCTGAGCAATACACAAAACCCATGACCAAGCTGTCATGGTATAATGAGAACCTCCTTTGTGAATTTTACAAATTAAAAGGACATACCACTGCCAATTGTATGAGACTCAAAAACATCATCCAAGATCTCATTGAGGATAAAATTATCAATATTGAATAGCTAGCTGGAAACCAAGACCTGAAAATATACACAAATTTGATGTCGAACCAAAAGCAAGGGAACAATCAAGAAAATAATCAAGGGAACAATAAGGGCAAGCAAAAGTATGCTAGTGCTAATCTAGTGTATGAGGAGATAGTCGGGTGTGTTGATGAAATGGTCACAGTAATAAATGTGAAGGGATGCAACAACGACTATGGAGGAAAGGTTACCATTACTGGGGCACCAGCTAAGACCCCCAATTCTAATACAAAGGCTATTCCCTATGATTACAATGTCATCGACCAGCTAAAGAGAACTCCTACCCAAATCTCCATCATGGAACTATTGAAAATCTCTGCCGCCCATAGGAAGATCCTTGATGAAGCACTAGCTGCATCCATCGTCTCCACCACCCTTGACAAAAAACAGTTCCAGGATATGTTGGGTAACATCATTACCCCAAATATCATTACATTTTCAGACCAAGATTTCCCTCTACAACCATCTCATAACCGTGCACTCCACCTTTAAGTACTAATCCATAAACAGAAAGTCAAACGAGTACTGGTGGATGGAGGTGCAGGCCTTAACATTTTTTCTCTAAAGCTCATAAAGAAATTGGGATTCACCAAGGATTCCACCAATAAGAAAAAAAGCATCACAATAAGGGCCTATGATGACCAAGAAAGAGTGTCTCAGGGCACTATCAAAATCCCCATCCATGTCAGGCCGATAACTATGGAAACCACCTATCAGGTCCTCAACCTTGACCTACCATACAACATCCTTCTAGAATGCTTGTGGATGCATGGAATGAAGGCAGTGGCCTCAAATTATCACCAATGCATCAAGTTCTCACATCAGAATGAGGAGGACACTATATATGGGGATCCCAAACCCTTTGCCTACTACAAAAACTTGGAAGCCAAGTTTTATAAGATCCCCCAAGTACATAGAAATGATGAAGGACCATCTACTTCATACATAGACCCAGCCAACCTCACTTCCACTTCTGTGACAAAGACACTTGCCATCCCTGACATATCCAAAATCAAAAATAGGATCGAGGACAAAGGATGCGGTGATTACAAAATGAAAAGAAATGCATTTGTTGTAGGAGAGTTACCACAATCTCCTAGGTCACATGGACAACCCCAGCCAGTTGAAACACCTGTCCACACTGTTAGAGTAGAACCTTTTGGATTTTGCCATTGGGGGGATCTCAGGGGAGTGAATGTGGACAAGGAGGACATCTCAAATAGACTATACCAAGATGAAAGAACCACTCCCACCCTACCCATGGAGGAGACTAACAGAGGGTTACAAATGATGTTTGGTATGGGCTATAATAGGAATGAAAGGCTTGGAAGAAACAATGATGGATGGTTGGAGCCCATCATTGTAGAAAGAAGAATGCAAAACCTTGGCCTTGGGTACACTCCTCTGAGTATAACCATACGTGGCAGAGCTACTCCTAGAAGGGTAGTCAAGTCCTCTCCTCAGGTAACAACAACCACTCCTAGACCACCTGTATGCCTAGGTATCCCACTTCACAACCTCACTTTTGACATCACCGATATTTGTGCTAGTAGTGATGATGATGATACCATAGCAAGTCTCGCTAGGCTCTTTGAGGATTCCACCCTATTAATGATTAGTGCCTCCACAACTAAGTCAAACCAACGAACCCACCGAATCACCTTAGTACACCCACAACTCATCGATCAGGATCAACGAGGACAACCAATTCTCAACTCATCCAAAAATGATGAGGCACTCTCAGAATTCATGGGACTAAGGGATACAGTTCCATGTGGGGATCATAAGGCTGGATTTAACATCACATTGGACACACAAGCATACTATGGGGAGATGATTGGGTCCTTCAGTCGCAAAAGGAAAATATCAAGAATAAGCTCGGGGTTATTCAGTGAAAACCACTCTGTGGCACTCTCTAACCAAAAAACAGTAAAAATAAATGATGCAAGCAATGGTGAAAACCTCTCTGAGGGGTCGGAGGATGAAGGATTCAATCTTCCCCCTACTGCTCTACATCAAGAACAGTTAGCAGTTCTAGCAGAATAGTGCAACCCTTTCAACTTGGGAACGAAAACAGAAGCACAAATCACATTCTACACTCAAACACTTCAAACAAAAGAACAAGAACTATTAGCAACATTCCTAAGAGAAAGAAAGGTGAACTTCACATGGACTTATGCTAACATGCCAGGTCTAGATCCAAAACTGGTAGTGCATCATTTGGCTGTTCATCTCAGAGCGAAACCAGTTAGACAAAACTTAAGAAAAATGCACCCATAGATAGTTCTGCTCGTGAAGATTGAATTACAGAAACTCTTAGACGTTGGCTTCATACGACCAATTGACTATCCAGAATGGGTATCTAATCTTGTGCCAGTCTCAAAACCAAACAGGGGCATCCACATCTGCACGAACTTTAGAGATCTAAACAAAGCATATCCTAAGGATGATCTTCCACTACCCAACATTGACATGATAGGACATGACGGCCGGACATGAGATGCTGTCCCTAATGGATGGCTTCTCGGGATACAATCAGATAATGATAGCAAAGGAAGACCAGCATAAAACAACCTTTACATGTCCTTGCAGCACCTACTGCTGGAATGTGATTCCATTTGGGTTAAAAAATGCAGGAGCTACATACCAAAGAGCCATGACACTGATATTCCATGACATGATTCACAAAATTGTTGAAGACTATGTGGATGACATACTAGCCAAATAAAAAAAAGATAGGATCACATAGCGACCTTAAGTGCAATTTTTGATAGACTAGAACAATACAAGGTTAGACTCAATGCAAAGAAGTGTGTATTTGGGGTACAATTAGGAAAGCTGTTGGGATACATAGTTTCAATGAGAGGGATAGAGGTGGATCCTGCAAAAGTAAAAGAAATCCTTGATATGGAAGCACCCAAAACATTAAAACAACTCAGAGGATTATAAGGTAGACTCCAATCCATCCAAAGATTCATAGCACAACTGGCAGATAAGCAGATTGCCTATTCACACCTACTCCACAAGGGAGTAGCATTCAGATGGGACGACAAGTGCAAGCAAGCATTCAAAAAAATAAGAGAATATCTACTTACACCACCTATGTTGATGCCACCAATTTTAGGGAAACCATTGATTCTATACATCTTAGCAACGACAGCCACCCTTGGTGCCCTTTTAGCACAACATGATGAAAAGGGAACCGAGCAAGAAATTTACTATATCAGAAGAACAATAGTGGGGCATGAGCTCAATTACACATCCATAGAAAAGGCTTGTCTAGCACTAGTATTTGCAGTCCAGAGGTTCAAGGACTACATGTTAGCTCATCAGATTAAGCTAATTGCCAAGATAGACCCTCTGAAATATCTATTGTCAAAAGCAATGCTTATAGGTAGAATGGATAAATGGGTAATGATACTATCTGAGCATGATATTGAGTATGTCAAGCAAAAGGTGATCAAAGGACAAGTTATTATGGACCAGCTAGCAGAAGCTCCCCTCTACATAGACAACCCGCTCATATCAGAATTTCCAAATGAGTCTCTTTTTAATCTCAATATGGCCAACCATTGGAAACTATACTTTGATGGCTCTCACACACAACATGGATCAGGAACTGGTGTGTTCTTCATTACCCCACAAGGTGATTGCATACCGAATTCTTATAAGTTGTCATTCCCCTATACGAACAACATTGCAGAGTATGAGGCTTTAACCATAGGTCTCAAAATTGCAACAAAGTGGCAAATCATGGCATTAAAGGTTTATGGAGACTCGCAACTTATCATTAACCAAGTCAATGGGGAGTACCAAACTAAATATGATAAGCTCACACCCTACAAAAAGGTGGTAGAAATCCTCAAGGAATCATTCATCAACATCACTTTTGAGCAAATACCGAGGGCAATCAATAGAGCAGTGGATGCAATGGCAACAATCAGATCTTTGCTAGATATCCTTCACAACATCTCGAAACATGAATTCCTGGTAGAGCAGCTTCTCGTACCCACTTTCGAGGTACCAGAATTGGAATATGCATGTGACCTCATTGGTCCTGGTGATCTTTGGAACCATGACATCTACACCTATCTAAGATTAGGAATCCTCCCAGGCAACATTACACCGAACCTAAAGTGAACCTTCGTCAAAAGGTCCTTATGATTTGTCATCCTAGGAGAAACCCTCTTCCATAAAAGTGTCGACGGAACCCTGCTATGTTGCTTTAAACCTAATGAGGCCTTGAGTGCTCTAACTGAGGTACATAATGGCACTTGTGGTTTGCATTCGAGTGGTATTACCTTGGCCAAGAAGTTGCTAAGAACCAGATACTATTGGCCGAAAATGGAAAGAGAAGAACATAACTTTGTCAAAAGGTGTCTACAGTGCCAACAACATGGAGGTCCCATTCACGCGTCGGCTCAAGAACTACATCCCATTGTTACACTTTGGCCCTTTTCCTAGTGGGGGCTCGATCTCATTGACAAAATCTCACCCACCTCATCTAATGGCCATAATTTCATCATCACCACCACCAAATATTTCACAAAGTGGGTCGAAGCAATTCACATGACCTATGTCACTGGAAAGCAAATATCCAAGTTCATCCTAAACTACCTCATTTTTCGATATGGTGTACCTAAATCCATTATCTCTGATAATAGGACACCCTTCAAGAATCAGGATGTTCGTGGTTTATGTGAAAAATTCAAAATCAAACATTGCTTTTCCACTCCATACTATCCACAAGGCAATGGCCAGGCAGAAGCTACAAATAAAACCATTCTAAAAATCCTCAAGAAAACAGTCAATGACTCTGGTCATGACTGGCATCTGCAGCTAAATCCCACCTTATGGGCCTACCACACCAACATCCACACACCAACAGGCGCCACCCCATTCTCCCTGGTTTATGGATCATAATCCATTCTCCTAATTGAGATCGAGCTCCCATCCTTGAGAATATCTTTGCAAAACCTCATCACAGATGAGGAATATAGGGTTACAAGACTGAATGAGCTAGAGTTACTAGATGAATGATCCATGGATGCCCTAAATGATCTATAGATCTACCAGAATCGACTGCAACAAAGCTACAACAAGAAGATCAGGCTACCCACCTTTCAAGTTGGTGACCTTGCGCTAAAAGAGAATCAAAGGAATGTGCCCAATCCAGATACAAAAGGAAAGTTTCAGCCTAACTACCTGGGACCCTTCATCATCATTGCCAGTTACACGTCAGGGGCATATCAACTAGCAACACAAGAAGGCAAGCCTCTGTAGGAGCCTCTGAACAACTCTCACCTCAAAAAAATTTATGCCTAAATCTTGCAAGTTATAGAACAAAAAAATACAAAAAAAATCAGAAAAAGTCCTGAAAAAATGGTTACCTTGATGAAAACCTGGCAAACAGACATCTTGGTGACAACAAAAAAATATAAAAATCCAAAAAAATCAGAAAAAGGATTGAAAACAGTAAAGAAAAAAATCATCCTCTAGTGAAAACCACTTTGGTGGCACTTTGGACAAGTACCTTGGTGAAAACCTGGCAAATAGTTATCAAGTGTAAATAAAGCACTCTCTATCCACCAGAATGTGCATGACTCATCCATGCATCCATTCACCCGCAACCATACCATAGCCTGAGTTGGTGTCCATATCATATTCCACCATGGTACTACTTGGCATATTCCTAAGGTCGGTTTATCCTGCCTTTATCGAAGTAGTCTATCACACCACACCGAGGGCATGTTCCCACATGCATCGGATTGGATTTGTGTATATTCTAGTAATCTTCTCAAAATTCACTCAAAAAATCCAAAAACATGTTGGAATATCATAAAATCTTCAAAAATTCATCATTGAGTCTTGTCATTTTTTCACCTTGTCGAACTACGTCGTCTCTGAGCTTGAACATAGGCAAGGTTGATCTTTGATCATCCCTCAAGATATTTAGGTCAGTCCTTAGGCATCTGTTGCATTAGCAATCCGTTTGCCTATCTATCTTTTCATTAAGTTGAGTCTATCGTCTGTCGAACTACGTGGTCTCTGCGTTTATAATGTACGCAAGGATAACCTACATATCAGCTCTCGAGACCCCTAAGATAGGTCTTTAAGTTAGTCTCTTCATCATAAACCTTGAAAATGCCAAAAATATTGAAAAATGTGAAAATACCAAAAATCAACCTCAAAATATTTGAAAAAAACCAAAATGGTGCATCCATTTCATCTCACTTTCACTAGTGATCATCTCACTCATAATAAACTCAATCATCATTGTCACCCTTTGGTGAGTCAGTCAGAAGCAAGTTTAGTAGGTTCCAAAGTGAACGCCTAATCGTCAAAAGTCTTGGAAGTCTAAGTCAGTAAGCAAGCAAGTTGGTCAACTTGGAGTATCAATAGCTTATCACCCAATCGGTCCCATCAAAACCATGATCACTACATGTCCTAGGATGAAGCTTTGCTATGATGGACATAAGCATCAGGTACCTCATAGTAGTTAGTCTTGGCTAGCGGTATGAAAAACATTAGCTTGTTTGTTTACTTTATTTGGTCTTTTTGACTTATCTTATCTTGCGCTCATTCCAAGGACCTCTCCATGATGCCTAAACAAATCCAGTTTAGAGAGAAAGGAATGGGGCAATGATCATTATCTTTTTATCTATTGTGCTTGTTGGATATTCTTGTAAAATAACTTCGTCATGCATGCTTTGTTTTGTTTGTAGGAAGGATGTTTTAGGTATCTTGTTGACCACATAAGAAGGCTTTCCTTTTTATGTCTTGGCCTGAGATGTCTGGAATATCTGAACTACATTCTGAATAAGGTCATGCTTGTCAAGTGTGAATAAGAGCACTCCTATCTAATTGTCGAGTCAAATTCCATCACACTAAGTACAATGCAATCCTAGTCCTTTATACCTTGATGCATCGTACCTATGTGTGTTATCAAACATAACGCAATTGACCCTTTGAAAATCCCAATTCATAGCAATATATCATCATCGGTAATAATGGTAACTTGTGTGGATCCTCCTTCCATACATCTTTTTCTTCTCATTCTTCTATCTTTACTAATATTTCTATCTAAAATCAGTGTGTTGTATCAAAATATACATGAGGTTGCCCATGGCCGATGACTGTCTATACATCATCAGAATTGTCTACATCAAATAATTATCTTTCTTGCTTTGATCAATAGAACCACTCCTCATGCATTTTATCACGATCTCAATTGGAAAATCATACATTTCCACTCGATCTCTCGAGGGGGCAGTATACCAGCATAATCCTTTAGCTGGGGAAACAGTGGGGCATCTGAAAAATTGAGAAATTTTGAACTTTGATCACAACAGTTATTCTTTGAATCAATGCAACAAGTACATTGCTTCAAAGAAGGGCAAAATGTAGACATCGAAAATGTACAATTTGATCTGACACACTAGATCCTGATTTACTAACACTATTTCATACTGAATCATCTCCTTTGCTAGTCATTTAATCGAATAATATGTATTTGATTAAATTCATCACTCTTCATCACTTAATTAAATAAATCAACTCTATCTAATTAAGTCATCATCTCCTGTTAATTAAATAAATCAATTTTATTTAATTATTTATGTAATCCCTCTTTAATTGAATAAATTATTTTATTTAAACTAAATCTCTAAAGTCCTCTTACTAAATTGAATAAATTAAACATTATTTGATTTAATGTAACATTATCCCCTTTAGTTAAAAAAACCAGAATCATTTATTTAATTAAACCCTTCCTCTCAATTTGATTTAAACCAATTCATAAATTTAAGTCTAAGTTGTCACATCTCCTAAATTCCTCATTAAATTAACTAAAATTTGATTAAACTAATCTTAATCTATGTCACATTCTCTAGAGAATGCAACTTGCGCAATAAATCAATTACCTTGATATGTTAAATCTCTATTTTCCTCACATGGCATCGAAAGGGAATATTCCCTCTAGTTTGAATTCAAAAAGGCCAAGTGGGCTTGGTCCTTCTAACAAGGCATTTAAGACCTCTTACATGTCCTTTGCATTGATCCAAGTTGTCATAACTCCATTTGACTTCTCATCCACCTTGTCATTCCAATATTTCAAAATTCAAATTTATGCATTTATCATGCATATTGGCCAAAATGTGCTCATTCCTCCTCCAACCGCATGTGGACAAGTGGCACAATACCATTGGATTATCCTTTGTCCCACATTTCTCAATCTTGCTCGCCTCTTCCAAATTAAAGTCTATAAATTGGAGACTCCTCTCCTCATTTCTCATCCAAAATCTTCATGCAAAGTTACTCTCTTCAATTGAGAACAAATTTTGCTCATTTCATCCAAGCACTCATCTCATTTTCACATTTGCACCAAGGTTATGCTCAAATCTCTTTGGAGATTTGACCATTTCTAGATCATCTTCATTGCAACCCAGGAATTGGGAAAGGGCCAATTGCAACACTCCATTGGCACCAATTGTCCCATCGGATGAACAATCTATTGGCTAAATTAGGATTCGCTTTTATGATTATTTGAGTTTTTGTTCTTCATTTCCTAATAGTAGTTTAAATAGGTGGATTTCATGGGGAATCTCTCATGCTTGTGTACATGTATTTGATCTAACATCTAACCATGTTTGTTACTCATGTGCATTTGTAGGTTTAGGGGTTCACATTTTGGCACTAGAAGGAGGGCTATTCAAACTTTTAAATCACATTTTTTGGTGAAGGTTTTGAGATATAGCTAATGCATCGGATATTATGTAATGAGTGGAATCAACATAAAGATGCTCTGGGACTTAGTCATTTTAATCATATTTTTGAATTGGCACATAGTAGTCCAATTGACCAATGACATGTGTAATTTTTGGCCTGATGCTTGTTTTCTCCTTCATTTTCTATAAGAAGTATTTCAAGGCTAGAAATAGGGGTTGGCAAGCCAGATATTTTGAGGTCGAGTCTAGGTATAGTTGCAGAATAGATTGTAACAACCAGTTAATTCAATATTAATACAATTTAGGTTTGGGGTTATTCGGTAATGGGGTCTTAGGTCTATGAAGATTTGATGTTTCACAACAGTACTAGCATTTGAGTTATGATGTTATATTTCGAGCTCATGTCTCTCCTTTGTATAAACATATCATAATTTTGAATTGTATAGTTAAGGATTATGGTGTTCATCTCATTGCTCTAGTGTGTATGCTTTCCATTTTGGCTTTAATTCAAGGAATTAATTAAAATGTTTGGATGGAATCATGGATGGATATGTTTGTAAAGAGATTTAGTAAGAATTATTGGGTTAGGATATGGATTTAAACTAATGTAATGCAATTTTTCTAGGCATCTTATAATTATATGCTATGTATTTGAATTTGTTTTTAAATTTTAAATGTTTGTGAATTTGACTCCCCGATGGTATATGGAACTGGTTTAAATTGTATGAGTTTATGAAGTCATGTGTCTGTATGTCTTTACTTAGAGCTTTATGCCAAATTGCAAATAAAATGACTATCATAAATTATGAAATAATGTTGTAATCATCCCATGCTCCAAGTAGTTGATATTATTGGTGAAAGGCCAGCTCATTTAAGTATTATCCTATTATGTTGATCTATTTAATGGGATTATCTATTAATTTTCAATGATTGTAGATTAGGAGACAAACTTGGTTTACGTTTAAAAACACCAAAAAAACCCACCCAAAAAAGGTAACATCCAAATAGATTTTCACCCAAGGTATTACATACAACATTAGGATATTCATGAAAACCAAAATAAAAACCCCAACCTTAGGTTCTTTCCCAACCAATATGACACACTGACAGACCAGGACAAGGTCAAGACAAAGAGGAATTCAAAGAGAAAAATTACAAGTTCCATCAAGTTCATTAGTATTTCAAATGATAAAATAAATAATACAGATAATTGAACATCATCACATTACTGAAATCTGAATTTTAGCCTTTTAATTGAATTTCACATGAAGGAGTACATATTGGCATTGGCAATGCAAAATTTTGCCAATGCCCAAAGACAAGTCTATACAGAGCTGAGTTGGAACTTGGAAACTCATATTATCAAAGGTTGAAAATAAAAAATCAAGTCACTGTATAACCCTTTTCTAGCAACTTCCACTCTTTAGGAGGTGGAATTACCATTTGTTCTAACTGATGTTGTTTGACTTGAAGTTTTGTTAACATTTCGTGAATGTAATTAGAAGTGGAACCTATCTTGAATTCTTCAATCAATTTTGCATTTAAGGTTATCAGTGTTCTGATTGAATCCAAACATTCACATCTGGGTTTTGAGGAAACTAGTCCAAATCAATCTTCCTTGCACCTTCCATATTCTTTCCAAAACCATCATTTCCAATGAATCGCTCATTTGAGTCAAAAGCCTCTGGAAAATCAAGCTCTGTGAAGTTCCTTACCTTTTCATCCACCACCTTCATCTTGTTTGCAACCAAATACAAATATTCCTTTGTTCCACACATTCTCAAACACTTTTCAATGATAGATGTCAACTTTATTGAGGTTTCAATCCGATTAGTAATCCCTTTTGATTTCAAATCATTGTCATTAGCTTTGTAGACTATTTGTAGAACTTGATTTACAGATTTCTCTAATTCCAGCACCTTTTTGTTGTCCACTAAATATTTGTTGAGCTTCTTATAATGTTGTCTGATAGCATCAATCAGTTGAAGCATGTCACACAAATGTCAAACCTCTGCATTATTTCATCTTAGATCTTTTGTTTCATATGCCTCACTGTATCTCTACAAAATGCAGAAAACTTATTTTGAGAAGTCTTAATTTCTTCTTTTTCTTCCATCAGCTTTGTTTCCAATCTTTCATTTGTTTTTCTCTATTTCTCCAATTTTTGTTCCCACTATGCATTTCCATTCACAATGATTAGTCTTAATTTTTCTGAAGTGGTTTTTTCCTCATCATATTTCTTGTTGCTCTCATCTAGCCTTTGCTTCAGGTCATTCAATTCTCTCTCATTTGATTTATCCTCTTTGCTTGTAGATGTAGAGGAAAATTTTATTATTCTTTTTTCTAATTCATTTCTCTTGTTGTCTGCTACTTTCCTCTTTGCTTTCTTACTTGTTAGGTTCTCCTATAAATTTTCTATTTGGGTTTGCAACCTTCTATTCTCTCTATCTTGCTTTAGCAATGATGTTTACACCAATTCATTGTTCTTCTTTGATACATTAATTTTGTTAGTATTTTTTAGGCCAGAAAAATCCAATTAAAAATTGGTTACTTGGTATTCAGATCAATCCATTTGATTTGTTGGTTTGTTTTGAACTGTTGGAACAACAATTGTGTACTCCATGATTTATTTATTTGTGTCAAATATGGGTAATACCATGGTTGTTGCATGCTCTAAATTTACAATAGACACACTCTCCATCAGTTGCTTCTTTTTTTTTTTATTCAATTTTGATTTCTTTTTAAACTCTTCAATGAAATCATAACCTGGGGAGGTAGGAACAATGGAATGCTTGAATGGTGAAGGAATAGGAGTACTTCCAGTTTCTAATGATGTCGCATCCACACTAACTAGAATTGGGGGAGTGACTAGAAATAATTCCTTTCTGGTACTGGTGGATCCACTGGTAGTGTGACTTGGACTTGTCAAAATCCTTTTCCTTTTTTGATTGCCTCAATCACCTGGTGTTTCTCTGGTATCTTTTTTTGTTTTCCTCTTAGTAATGTGTTTAATTTGTCATTGTAGTACATGTTGACCACTACTAGTACTAATACCCATACCATCACCACCAAGGGCATGTCCTAGTTGTAATTGTATCTGACCATCAGGATGATGATTAGAAGCTCTAACAAATTGAGTTTGTCTTGTATCCCCTTGGTCTACTTATTCACCTCCAAGCCCAAGGCTAGATTTATCAACTATTTTTCTATGCTCAACACTTGGTAATGTTCAAGTGCCTTGTCCTTTGGACCCCAAAGGACCACCTTCATAACCAATTTTTTCAATTATGGTTGCTCCTGAAGTATATGTTGAAGCATATTCTTCTTTTGCGGCCTCACTTAAACCAGGTTTGTAATTGGCATGGCTTTGTTCTTCTTCTTCCCTATGAATATCATCATCAGATTCATCACGTTCATCAGGATGCTCTATATTCCACAATTTTCTAAGCTCTTCATCTTCTTCATTAGCTTCATACTCTACAAGAGCTCTTGGATCACCTAGGTCCTTCCTCATACACCAAAAGGTAGTAATTTTTTATCGTGACCAATTTTTTTTATAAGTTCCTTCTCTACAGAACCTGGAATTTTTACTCTACTAGATGGTTTATCACTTTTTTCATAAAAAATGTTGTATGTCTTGAATGTCTTTCGGTGCAATACCATAATTTTTTCTAACAATTGTTCAAAAGAAATACCATTCTCGGCAGCACTTTTCTCCATTGCTATTTTGACCTCATCCCAAGAATCCTTGTTTCTTAAGTTTTCAAGAAAGGGTTTACTTTGATGTTGAACTCTATTTGAAGCATTCCTATTGGCCACAATCATTGATTTTATGATTTTGCATGGATCATACTACCAGTGATAGATAGCATCAAATGCAAAAAAATCAAAAGATTATGTGCCACACTAAATGCTTTTCTCTCGAATGTGAACCCTCCACATGAAAAAGGTAAAGAAGGAAATAAGGTCTTCTTTTGCTGACTGACAAAGTGTAGTTCATCAACACTCTGCACTTGCCTTACATATTCCAATGCAAAAACCCTTTCTATCACATGTATTGGAAGTTTGTGTGGCTCTACTCCCGATCCATAAAATCTTAGCAGAGTATATCCTTCCATTAAGTACCAATCAGCCAATTGTATTTATTTTCCTAGTTGCATGTAGTTTCTACATGGCATAGGCAATCTCGGCATTGGATTATTTGTAATTATTTGATGCAATGGAGCCAAAAATTAGTCTTCAAAATTACTGTAGTTCCTTCGAGAATCATGCATCTTTATCTTAGTGGTCCATTCATATACTAGAGCCATTTTATTTTCCTTTGCATTACTATAGGGCTGAATCTGAAGCTTGTTGGTCTGAAACATTCCTCTAAATTTGAATAGAAAAATATAGCACAAGTAGGTAGTGAACCTAAATGTCTTCGTGGAACCTGCTTTAATCATTAAATTTATTTTATGCATGGATTCTACAATGTGATGAGTATAATTATATTTGACATGTTCATCGGTATAATGGATATGATATACCATTTCAAAGAGGCTTGCACCCACTTCCAAATTGCTATCCAGACCGAGGCAAAATGCTAGCATGGAAATCGTATCCTGAACCCATGGTTTAAAAAAATTCAAATTATAAGGAGGCTTATGATCACCTTTCAATTTGTTTCTATCCTTAACTATTTTATTTAAGAAATCATTTTTCAGCCTTTCTTCCATTGCTTCATAATCACTAGCAAGCTTTTCTAGGTCAATGTGGTGGTTTCCAAATTCTTTGGTTGTACACCCCAACACTTTTCAAAGTTCTTCTACATTAATGGATAAAAATTATTCTTGTTTATCTTTATTAACAATTGCTCTTTTCTTATCATCATAATTTTCAACACGGACCATGATAAATTTCGGGCAAGGGAAAACTTCATGTAACATCATGCGCCCTAATCCAATAACCCATGGTACACTGATACTATAGCTTTTGTTTTCTTTGCAGCCTTATTCTAAGATGAAAATCTAAGTTCTAAGGTATGCCTACCATAGATTTTAGTATCATAAATATCATGGTACCCATCGGCTAAACCTGGGGTTTTAAGCAATTCAGCATAATATATTTTTTTATCAAACATTGCTCTAGTGGTACTGGTAGTGGTGGTAGACATGCTTCTACAAACGTGAAGTTGTGAAATTTGAATTCCCTAATAAGTATTACCTATTAGTCCTCCTTAATTTTAATGAATTCTTGAGTCTCTAAAGTCTAAAACCAAACTTCAAACTTTCACAAAATAAGATTTTAAGAAATGTCAAACGATGAAACGAAGCTGCAGGAATTCTTTCACTTACCCAGATTCTGAGTCTCGACCCTTGAAAAATGAAATGGCGTTGTTGGAAGTGGAACTGTGGAATCCAAATTCAAAAGAGGCTGGTGCACTACAATGGCCAGTGAGCAATCTGAAGATTGAAGACTTTAAAAATCATCGTACAATTTCAAAGTGCAAAGTGTTTTAAATGTTTTTTTTCTCGTAATTGAACAGTTAAAGTGAATGACATGTCTCAGGAGTTAGGTCTACAAGACTACAAGTTGAAAATTCTTAACCGTTGATCTTTCTAAATCTAACGGTTATAGGGTGATTCTAGAGGTTTAAGTTGGGAAGCCCATCACTCTGTGCATTTCATTACGGAATGCAACTACAACCATACATCAAATGTTCATCCAACGGTTGAAATTTGAATAATTTATGATATTAACTTTAAAGTTTAAAAATAAACATTAATGACTTGATAGTTTACACTTAGTAGTACAAAGTGCTTTAAATATTTTTTTTCTCGAAATTGGAACATTAAAGTGAATGACACGTCTTACGTCTACAAGTTGCAAATTCTTCATCATTGATCTTTCTAAATCTAACGGTTATAGGGTGATTTTGGAGGTTTAAGTTGGGAAATATATTAACTTTAAAAATAAACATTAATCACTTGACAGTTGATAGCAGGCCTAGAATTTGATGATCTATTAAATATTTGACCATTTTTTCAATTTTAGACCGTATATTATAGCTATAAAATTTATTAGACCCTATAGTTTGACTTGATATATTTTTATTAAACCATAAAAAAATATTATATAGTATTTTAATTTATAATATATATCATTTTATAATTTTTATTATAAAAAGAAAATAGAATATAACTTTTTTGAAATTTTTTAATATGAATTTAGAAACTTTTGAATTTTTAATTATATTAATAGCTATCATTTTTTTTGTATTAATAGATGTGATTTATAATATTATTATAAAAATATATGGGTATGTGTAGGATCATCATTGAAAAAACAGGCCCTTAAGTGGCAAAAAATTCAGAAAAATTAGAGTTCGGCAACTTCACATAATTATTTTAATAAGTTATCCATATTATTTCAAAAATATGTAACAATAAAATTTTGTAGAAAATTGAATGTAGTTTCTAAATTACTAGGTTTATTTACAAAAAAATAAAATCTATTTGGTGAAAATTTGAAATTTCAATATAGCTAATAGGGAAAAAATAAGAAGTAGGTGTTTGTCTAACCACCCTAACCATATTAAAATGATAATATTTTGTTATAATATTTCAGATATGAGTAGAGGACTCATGTCCGGATGTGATGCATATTTTTTGTAATTTTTTCCCAAGTAAATAATTAATTATAATTTTTTTATTACAACTTTTAAAAAATATAAGGACTCGTATGTCTGACCAGCTTAACTTGGTCAAAACTTCATGAAATTCATTTTTTAATTTTCTTATCTTATATTATGCAAAACATAGAATGTGACGCATATTTTGGATTCAAAAAATATGATACCATTTGAAAGCTATACATGTTTTCAAATCAGCCTAAAAATCAGGACTTTAGTCGTAATTCAATAGAAAATGAATAATGATTATTTATTAAATCCAAAGTAAAGAATAATTTATATTGGTAGAAAGCTGAGAATCTCCTTTGAAAACACTTTTCGTTTAATCAATTTTGGGTTAAAAAAAAGTTGTCAGCCACATACGCATCATATTGCCACTTTTTGGCCCATCATGATCCTGCACATACCCATATATTAATTTAGAATATTTTCAAAATAAAACATAATTGTTTTTTATTTTTAGAATATATTTAACAAGATTTATTTTTAATATGATTTTAGAAACTTTTGTTAAATGTTAATTATAATAGTAGATTTTTATATTTATCACTAATAATTATCATTGTTTTCTAATTTTTCAAAATATTCCATTTATAAAAGATTTTATATAAAAATTAGTAAATTAAACAATTTTTTTGATAGGCATTTAAATGACCAAACCGCCATTAAATTTTCATATTGATTGTTTGCTATTGTCATAATCTTAACCATTGATCTTTCTAAATCTAACGGTTATAGGGTAATTCCAGAGGTTTAAATTGGGAAGGCCATCGCTTTGTCCATTTCATTATGGAATGTAACTACAACCATCCATCAAATGTTCATCCAACGGTTGAACTTGAAACTTGAGTAACCATGAATTCTCAAGTGCATATTGCATAGAGTATATTACTTAATTTTTCAAAAGAAAAAAAACTGATTTGAATATATTAAATTATTAATAGACACTGAAGTTTTGAACTGAGAAAACAACTCTTTATTCTTAAACATAAATGAATAATGAAGATTCAAGGAATCAAGATTCAAGAATAACACAACATAGTCATTTATTTTATTGCAACTGAATTTCAATGTCACATTATTACATATCTTTTTACAGACGAGTAGCACTGTAGCTCCTGTTTTGTATAAATAACATGTGAGTGTCTCACTTTATTACTTTACATAGACAAAATTTAATAATTTATTCCAAGTTTTTGCTTGTTACAATGGATTACGAATTAATTCCAATTTCCAAGCTTTGTTGCTGAAAACTTAATACACATCTATCTCTAAAAATAAATGTGGCTCTGAAAATAAATTCATGATTCCAAGCTTTTGTTGGTGGATTTTCCAACCATGCTGGGAAAAGGGGGTTCCAATCAGTCCTGGGGAAATGGGATCCATGAAGATACAAAATTTACTTATCCCCTTCGAGAACCAGAGTCATACAAAATATGAAATACAAATGTCTCTTTGAAAATAAATGCATGGGGCTTGCCTAGCCAACCATGCTGGGGAAATGGGAGTTGGTAGAATATAGGAGGAGAAACAAATCTACTCCCATATTTTACCTACAGCCTCTATGCATTGGGATAGAACTTATCTCCATCAGAGCTCCTCATCCTGGTTCAAAACCCGTCTGAAAATTCAAGTTAACCAAATCAACTTCTTTCCAATTGCACCCATTCTGAACTTGAAGGAAATTCATCTTTTACTGATTACTCTATAACTACATAATTGTAGGTAGGAGAATTTATAGTATCCCTAATACTACATCATCTTCTTCATGAATCCTTATTAACCCTAGAAAATAAAAACCCTTATGGCACTATCTACTAATCATTGAATCACTATCCCTATTTATGGGCCACCAGTACTGCTACCAACCTGTATAATTAAAATTTATAATTTGATTGACGTCTTGCTACATGCCAACTTGAACTCTACCTCAAGCTGACAAGCTATCAAAATCACTCATTCAAATGATATGAAATCATTACAAATCTTGTTTCATTAAAGCTATGAGTTTTCCAAGAAATTGCTTTGGATGTTCATATCACATATGGCATTAATCGCCGCCACTGCCACTGCCAACCACACTTTCTTCAAAAAGATTGATAATTTTAATGAAATGAAACATACAACATCGAGATTCGAGGCATTGAAAAGAGTGAATGAGTGATGAGCGATCGGCCTTTATCTCGCCACATGTCTGCATCTAACGATTGATGTGTTATTTCAGAGGTTTCAATTCGTAAGTTTAATGCTTCAGAGATTTACTTCTGGACTCCAACTCTTTTTTCTTGTTGGTGTACAAATTTTTCACTTTAACCATGAAAGTAGATGCAAAATATTTTAAAACAAATGACACAAAGTCCATTTTTTTGACAATCAGGAAAGAAAAGAAATATTTTCTCTTTTAAAAAGTTAATTAATCTGAACACAAAGTCTCAGAGATGAAAAATAAGCATTCTAAATTTGACCTAACACTAACAGATAAACATTGAACAATTATCATGAAGAAACACAATTCATTCATAATTAAAATGAAGCGTTGATAAATACATAGATTTAGAAATATATTATTTTATCTCTCTAATGCCAAATATGTGGTTTCATAGACCTATCACCCCACACCCTGTACAATCAAAATTCAAAAAACACTCAAAAGCTGAAACTATGCCCCCTTATCATTATGTGTCACAAATTCATAATTCACAATAGGATTCATGTATGTTGTTAAATAGCTGGAGGTGTCGGGACTCTGTATAGTTCCAACTGCATTTCCATAACAAAATTATGAAATTTAGCGTGTTCTTCTTCTTCCTCTAAAACAAAAATTACCCTATTGTACTGGGCATAGCTAGTTTTTTCTTTCCCCGCCACTGAACGTAGTTGGGAAATGATGTCAAGTTTCTCTTCTTCAAGCCAATTCATATTTGGTTGCATGACGACCACAATTTCATCTTCCCATACCCTAATATCGGCTGCAAGTACCATTTTGAGGAAAATCTGAGTATGGAGTTCAAAATGTCGCCACCTTTCCTCTATGCAGGCTCACTTAACTTTACCTACAGGAAGTGACAATATGCTACTAAATCCATTTCTCCAAACTCCTTAATACCTTATTTAAGATCTATCCTTTCAGAAGATTTAAAAGATTATGTTAAATCTATCCAGTTGGTGTTCGAGAAGACATCCCCTAATGGCATCGTACAATTCATTAAATAAGTTATCACTTTGAAAGTTGTGCATCACTGCCAAGGTCACCCAATCGCTGAGAAACAAAACTTTATAACCATTTGCATGGTAATAAAATCTCAACCATTGATTTCTAGAGGTTTCAAATCACAAGTCTAGTGCTTTAGAGATTTACTTCTGGAATGCAACTACAGTCGTCCATCGTATGACCCATATGATTTTTATTTTGCCACTAGATTTTATTATTATTTTGAGATTCATTTTAATTCACCAATGAAAATATATATTTTTCTTTGAAAAAAGGTTTTAATCGCCAATGGAAAAAAAGTTCTGGTTTGAAAAATGGTTTTATTCGCCAACGAAAATATTTTATTCTATTTCAAAAAATTGCAATTCACCACAATTTTCCATAGAATTCTATGGATTATAAAAGATTCACCAATGGGGATTATTATTTTTCTTGAAAAATGAAAAAAATTGCCAATAAAATTAATATTTTTCATCGAGAAGTATCCTTGAAGTTATCCTTGAAGGTGGCCATATAATTGATTTTTTAAATGAAAAATATTGTAAGGAATGTTCAAGGATATTTTTATTAGTTCATGTAAGGTCTCTTCATAGGGAACATTGTGCCCAATGTCTCCAAGAGAGGAAAATTCAAAGAAATATCATGCTCCCATAGGAAATCAAGACCAATGAAACTGCCAAGAAAATGATGCATCACAATAAGAAAGAACTCACATAATGAGACATGAGTGTCAAAGTATTCCCCCAATTTAAAGGAGTTGCTAACACCATTTGTGTCAACAATTTCTTTAAAGTAGAAGAAGACATGAGAGCTTATTCGAAAATCCCTATGCCAAGTCATAAGTTTCTAAATTGAATTATATCATGAATAAGTATGTCACATATGATTCAACTTAAGGCATGGTGTCCACATCGTGATATTTATCTTATATATATATGAAAGGTGATCAAATATCCAAAAGAGACAAAAAAATGGGACATACGAGGACAATGATACATAACCCCTTGCCCCCACTTAGCATAGGACAGGGGTGAGCCGATGAGAAACATGCTAGAGTGAAAATCAGTATCAATTAGAGGAGTTAGGTGGTCCCACATAAGGAAGAATACCACACTCCTTAATATGTTTAATTCTATCACTTAAATCCTTACATTCATTAGTAGAATGACCATGAAATATTTGATATGCACAAAATGAATTCTTATAGTAGAATTTATTTCGAGTTTATAGAGGGAGAGATATCAAGTGATCTTGGAGGAATCTCGACAAGATACTCTCTTGATCAATGGTAGATGTTCTATTATTTTATGACAAAGGTATCTTTTATTAGGATACAATGTCATACTTACACAAGACTCTTTGGGTTTCAATATTTTGTACTCTGCTTTACAAGAGGGTGTAAAATCTATCGAATTCAAATCATAAGTGTTTTGCGTGATGAAATTAATGTGAAGCAAAGATTTATATATTTATTTTGTTTCTTTCAAAGGATACAAATCAAGACCACTTGTTTCTATCAGTTCAGGATGCACTAATGTTAAATTCAACTTAAAGCTATCTTTTGTAATAGTTCTAATATTAAGTGAATGCTTATTATTTTCTTTCAAGGGGCAATAATCTAGACCACGAGTATTTTATTTCATGTGAGGCTCTATAGGGACACAAATACCTTCTTCTCTAGCACCACATCATTTTCCACTATATCCAAGTTGTTTCATGAGATCATAACCTTTTCCATAAAGCTTTTTCATTTCTTTCCGATTTGGTTGTTGTTGATAGTTAGTTTTGTCAAAGTTATTTGTGTAATCTGTTTCTTCTTTTAAAGTGGTTGAGGTGGATGCTTTCGAACGGTCTTCCAAATTTGGTGTTGATAATACCACTTTTTCTTTTCCCCTTTTAGATTTTTTGTTTTTGATCTTGTATTCTCCCATTAATGTAGGTTTCAAGTCTAAGGAACCCCAATCATATTCTAATAGTTTCATGACTTCCTCAATGCATTTTAATTTATTTTTTTGCTACTCTTGTTCTAGTTGTGTAGTCGGTGTCAACGTTTTCAAAGGTTTTTCCTTATTTTTTTCAATGTTTAAAAAAGGGTTTTGTTTAGGGTCAGCTTCAAGTGTGTACACTTTGTTGTTGTAGAAATACTTCATTACACGATGAAGAGCATACGACACCCCATTCATTGCATGAATCCATGGTCTACCTAAAAAAAGGTTATATGAAATATCATGAGGCATAAAATGGATTGGTGTTTCTAATGTGGCCTTTCCAACTATAATAGGAAAAGTGATCACACCAAGCCTATCCAAAATGGTTACACTACACACATTAAAAGAAAATCCATTTTCAATGAGGTTTTTTTTTATTTCCAACCTATTATCGTGAAAGCATCATTTTTTATTGCACTTCCAAAGGAGGAAGCTCACTTTGGTGGAAAATAATGTCAGCATTGATTTCTTGAATCATGCTTGCTATGTCATTCAGTTGTGCATTAGGAGGGATAGGAACTTCTTGTAAAGCACTTTGAATTTTGTTAAGATAATGATGGGAAGCTTGAATAAGGTCCCGCAATGGTATCTTAGTAGGAGAATTCTTTAATTGTTCAACAAGATCATACTCCTTTTCATGAGGAGGATCCTATAATATAGGGTTAGGTAGGATAAGAGTAGGAAATGGGAGGGACATCGAAGGTGTCTATCTTGGTTTCAAAATTTTCCTCCTGTCATATGTATGAGGAATGGTATTATGACTCAGTTGCTACAAAATATTATTCTTAGGTAGGTAAAGGATATGTTCGGGTTCTTTTTGAGTTTGTGGTCATTGTGAGGGTGGGTAATGAATTATAGGATTCAAATGATGTCCCACATGGTATGTAGGTGGCTTAATAGTCAAGGGGAATCTAATGGAAAATTGCACATTCATAACTTCAGTGGTCTTCATTTGAGGTATTTATAATAAAGGGAAAACTAGAATCATCTTTTCCCATCACCTAAGGAAGCCACATTACTATTGTTATCATTTTATTGGACCGTGATATCCTTGTTGGTATGTCACATTTGATCATGCTATATTGTACAATTTTTAGTACTATACACTCTTCATTTTCTATGTTGTAAACCCTTATTTTTTGGAAGCTTCTAAAAGCTTCTTATAAGCGATTGGGATGAAGAGTTACATTATGGCATTATTCACAATATTGTAATAGGTTTTACACTAGATAATAGAATCATTGGATGGCTGCAATTTTTTGGATGTAGCCCAAATTGGGTGAACCACATTAAATTCTCTGTATTGTCTTCTATGTGTTTTATTACTCTATTTTATTGTTCAAATATTCATTTAACTTTTTATATATCTACCTTCTAACCCTAAAAATCCCCCCTAGGAGGAGAGTTTTTAGGATAAGTACAAATTGAATGTTCTTGACATTCAAGGATTGGTTCCTCCAAAATGACTTTATCACAAATAGGGGAATGATCAAGGGTTTAATTATCTTTATCAATAAGGGTTTCCCTAGGTGAAGGGGGAAAACTAAGATTCTCATGACTTTCATTGATGAAATTATCTTCCTCACAACTAGGAGAGATACTAGGAGAAGAACAAGTATGATTTTCATAATCATTTATGATTCCATCCTTTGTTCACTAATATCTTCCAAAATAGGATATGTAGGTGAAGGATCATAAAGATTTTTTTTATATACTTTAGAGATTTTATCACCTAATACCAACATATCCTCATCATTTACAATCTCATCCTCTTCCACTAAATCATTGTCACAAAAAAAGGGAGAATGGAAAGTAGGTAAGGTGATGTTTAGAAATTTGTCTATGATCTCATTCTCTTATGCTATAATATATTCCAATGTAGGAGATTTTATAGAAGAGAATATTTAAACAATGTCATGATTCTCAATGAGTGCATCTTCTAATATCGAAATACCTTCATCACATGTATGAGAGGTATTAGGAGAAGAGGAACTATGATCATCAAGATTTTCTATATTTTCATCTTATTCTATCACATCATTCCCACAAATAGGAGAGATAAGAGGGGGTGTTCGTTAAGGAAAGAATCAAAATTTTCACTCTCTTTCACTAAGAGACTCTCGTAACTAGGGAATGTATTGAAGGAATGAATGACATGCTTATTGACTAAATTTTTCTTTTGAATCATGGAAAAGACTAAAACTAATGTTTATCATCAAAGCTTGCACCTCTCTAATAGTCTTATGGGAAATTTAGTGAGTGGGGGATAGTATGCCCCTCACTGAATACCACCAGGTTTTTTATAGAAAGATGACTCTTCTCTAAATTTGGGGAAAAGGTGGAAATAAAAGAAAATAGAAAAAACATAAAAAATGGTGATGCACCAACGCTTTTACAATATTTTAAAACTACAAGTTTCCTTCTATGAGTGATATAATAGACATAGAACACCATTTCCCTTCTTTTTTGGGAGGATAATGAACATCATAGGCTCGATACAAGCACATATGAAGTCATTCAATCGACCCACATGAAGTGCATATTAAGATCTGAATTAAACATATAAGTTCCATAATTAATAGAGAATATTTAAAAAAGGTAACATAAACCCTTCCTCCTAATATAGAATATCATGAAGAAATGATACACTACAAATAAAATGCAGAAGTCCAATGACATAGTCCAGTCTCTAAAGATTATAATTTAATCACATACTCAAACAACATGGAAATCTGATAATCAAACTATTCAGATTAAGAAAGACACAATATTCTATTTTAGATAGAGATATAAAGGAAGAAATAATGAAAAAGACAATATCATGCATAGTTTCAAATATCTCCTCAAAAATAACCTATATTTCGAATATAGATGAACTTTAAAATAGAGATCGGATTCTAATCTGATAATAGTTTGATCATGAAAATACATAACATGCCAGAGTGAAGCAGTGTTCTATAAACTTAAACAGAAAAAAATTCTACTAACTAAGAAAGCTAAGGAAAAAAATTTCATAGTAAAACATCAGGAACACTTCCATTATGTTGATGTTCTCAATAGATCACCACCCATAAGAGATAAACACCGACCTTGTTCAGTATCAATGACTAGCAAATGTCCACACTTGATAGCTTGGAAACTTGATCCTAGATCTTTATTTAGTCGTTGGAATCCTGCTCATAAACTTTCAACTGCCACATTTATATCATCTAGATATTTCAATAGGATTATCCCTCACAATCACTCTGATTCTAGAAAGACAGTCTAGCAAATGTCTTCTCGTTCACCCAAGTGGATTTGGTGGCACCGACTCACATTCCTTCATTGGAAAAGGAAAAAAGAATTTCGACGGTCTTTGAGTGAACACTCCCAAGATACAACTTCCTTGTGTGAAGGGATGATGTGTCACATGGGAGGATAATCTCAGATTCATGAAAATAATATTCAAGAAAAAATTTGCGAAGTCGACATGTGGTTTGAATTCAGACTAAAGAGGAAGTGATTATTAAAGCACGCACAACCACAACATGGCACATTGTGCATCTATCGGAAAACAACCTCTTTGTGTGTGGATCATCCTGAAGACAAAAATAAAGCTGAAAACCAAAAATAGACAAAGGAAAAATTTTACTTCATAGTTCTGGAAACTCATAGGGGGGATTCACTCATGAAGGTATGAACCTAGACCTCTGGTCATTCTTGGAGTTTAAGAAAGGTAGAATGCACCATCTCCCAATCTATACCAATCGATCGAGCAAGTCTACTAAAGGGTTTATACGTCTGATTGAGCTCAAAGAATTATTTGAAAGAAACAATTCCCCATCTTGCTAAAAAAAATCCTAGGTGGTAGTAAAGATGAGAAATTTGAAGAAATTCATTCTTGATGTCATCCATTGTTGGTGTTGAACTTGGCCCTAGAAGGTTTGCAAAATTTTGAACCCTGTTTGTGACCTCTTATGTAATTTTCTCAATTGACAATAAATCTCTATTTTCTGAAATGAAGGGAAGCAACACGTAACTATCTAAAATCTTGAAATCCTTCCTGATTTCATCGACCATCTTATTTAAAATAATCTGGCTATTCTTCGTCTTCGATGCCACTTTATGGCAAGAAGCGAATCCATTTTCTTTACTAGGGGCAACCCTCTAATTTTTAATACCTGCACTTCTCAAGGCCTCATCTATCACCACACATAGCTTGGAGATCAAATTTTGTGATTAAGCCAATCGAGGAGCATATTCCTAAAGATTTTGGTTAGCCAATGGGCCAAAAATTTCATTTATTTCTTAGGAATCCCTTATGAATTGTAAGAAGAAATTTTAGAATAGTGAGCACAATAATGATTTTCTCCCAATACATGGATACCAACTTTATTTTTACAAGAAGGGTTATACAAATTTGTGCAACAAATAAATCCTCTTGTGTTTGAGCCTCTTTTTCTTTCAATCCTTTATTTAGTTGATCTCTTCTCTCTAGGGCTTATACCAAATCTAAAACCAAATTTTTGGTATCTTGATTTCAAGTGTGCAAGGTAGCCTCATCTCGTCGTATATCATCCTTCAGCTTTTTGATCTCTTGTCAGGCCTTTTGTAGATCGTCGGAAGCCTTAGTTTGGGTATTGTAGACACGTAAAATATAAATCCACTCTAATTAACATTGAATTATTCTATTAATCGATTAAAAAAAATTATTTATTAATTCCCTAGCTTAATTAAATAAATCAAATTATTTCATTAAGTCATTAAGTTCTTCTCATTTTATTCAATAAGTCAAAATGATTTAAATCAAATACCAAAACTCCTAAAATCCTCCAAGTTAATTAATCTAGATTAATTAACCTCTAATCATAATCACCCATTCTCTAGCTTTTATCTCAACTTGAGTCAAATCTAAACTCTTAACTAACCCACCTACTTGAACCAATAAATCATTTCTTTCAAAAGGGCATCAAGATGGAATATTCTTCAAATTTGAATCTTCCCTCCACATGACCTGTCCATCCAACAAAGCATTAATGCTCTTATACATCTCTTGCACAAGTCAAACTTGGCATTTAATACACCTTTCATCCCCCCTAAACATGTCATTTCATTCTAATTCAAAATTCAAATTGGCACATTGGCCAAAACTTGCACAACCCTCATCCTCTCAAATATTGATAAGTGGCATCTTGTCACTGGCTTATGAATGATCCCACATTCATCCAAAATCACTCAATCTTATAACTTTGAATCTATAAAATGCAAAGACTTTATCCAAAATAACAACAAAAATTTGAGAACAACACACTCTCATGCAAAGTTATTCTCTTGATTTGAGAACTAAGTTTGTCCAATATCACATGCATTTGCATTATCATTATCATCTTGGAAATCTTGCTTATCAAGGATTGGTAAAGGGTTGCTTCCTACATAACAAAGTGGCACCAATCCACTATGAGATAAGGGAATGATTCATGTTTTTACATTGTTTTCATTAGTTACATTGTTTAACATGATTCTATATTTCATAGGGATGTTTGAGTTTTCTAATTTAAACTAACTTGTGATAACAACATGGACTAGTTTAAATCCATCATGCAAATTTTGATGTCCACAGGTACTATCTAGCTCCTACCTTGTATTTTCTCGAACACGTTGGTGTTCTACACTGGATTAGTGCTCAACTACAAGTTCATCTTTCAACTTCTCTATTTCAGTGTACAACTAGATCTGCTCATCTTGGAGTGTCGCAAGAGATCCTATTGATTCTGCTTGCTGGTCTTGCACCTACAGTATGTAGGTCATTTCATCATTTCAGGCCCCAAGTTTCGACTGAAAATGGTTCACCCTTTCCTTAACATTTGCTAGCTCATTTGTTTCATTTTCTCAACTTCTGATCCAACCACTCATAATTTGTGTATACCACCTTTTGAGTGGTTTTCACCAGATCTACATTGTCGCATGGAAGAATCTCATTCAAATCAAAACTTACTACTTGAATATCATAATCTTCCATTTGGATTTGTCCTTCGGGTCAGGCTACGAGTGGCTTCATGGTTGTGATCCATAGATAATTTCTTTCTTCATTAAAACATGTCTAAATCTAATGAGCGGCTTGCAGCTCGACATCTTCTCTCTTCTTTTCTGATTTCTATTTTTTCAAGCATGCCTAGTTGCATCGAAATGCTTCTGGATATTTTCTAGGGTATCAATAATATGTTTCATCATATAAGAACTAGGGGAAAACTAAAAAGAGTGATAGAGAGGGACACTTCAGATGTATGGGCATTCATGGAGGAAAATGGGACAGTAATCATTTATAATTACGAGATACCTAATTTAGATTTGGCACCAGGAGTACTAGTCAAAGTGAAAAGAGTAACGAACAAGATGAATAATTTTTGTCCAAATGTGAATGGGCCCGGGGTAACATGTAGCATGGATAAATCATATTTTTCAATAGGGGCCCTAGATAGGGTGATTAAGGAGTCAATGGCAGCCAAAGCGGATGCTTCTAGCTCAACACATGGTGATGCATTACTTAGTAGATTAAAAATGGTAGGGGGCTCATTTAAAACTAACAACTCAGGGTCAGTAAGTGGATGATTCTTTTCAATAGGTGGGGGTAGAGGATTGACCAAAGATGCAGAAGTAGGAAGAAGATGGGGATCTAGACTTACCTGAACCACGACCGTTTAAACATTTTGTAAAGCAAAATTTTCTTCTTCTTCATTTTTGAAGACTACATAAGGTATGTCAAGACCTTGGACTCGTTGTATCTTCATCTGACCTGAACTAGAGAGTTTTGAATCCTTTGCAGATGATCCTACTAAAGCTTGACCTTCTTGTCCTCTAGTTGATTTTCTTGGGGACCATCAAGTTCTCTTCCATTTGCTTCAAACAATAGAAGAAGATATAGCCTACGAGTCCTTTTGGTTAGAGATATTTCCCTTGTTGGACTCATGTGGTCAGGAAGCATGGCATGGAAGTTTCTCTTTTGTTACTTCATGGCTAGACTCTAGGTTGCTATTGTTCGAATCAGCTTCTTTGTCATAAATTTCCTTGAACTATTCATCATATGGTTGAAAGTCTTCAAGAAACTTATGAGTTTTTCTCATTTCCTGTTAGAACCTCTAGAAGTCTTCCATTTCACATTCTAACCATCCTTGTCATTTAATCTAGATTTTTAGGGTTTTTCTTATCGAAACGTCCCTCTGATATCTTTCCTATGGTGTATAGAAACACAACCATTTTGGCTTCGTCATTGGTATGAGGGCCAAGTTGGCATACAGTGTCTCATGCTTTAGGGGAAGTTGCTTTGATGGATTATAGTCCCATTCATCACATATAAGGACTAAGCCTAGAGCCACCAGTAGGCTGGTCAATTCCTTTTGTGCTTTATGCTTCTATAGCATTACCATGTTGTTTACAAAGCAAAGAGAAATCAGATATAACTTTGTTTTGTTCCTTCCTCTTCCATACATGGTGTCAGAAAGAGTTGCCTGTTCGAATGCCTCTAATGTGAAGAATTGATCTGTCACCAATTTGGGGAGTCAGAAAGGTTCTCCGATGAAACCTTGATATATGATGAATGTAAAATCTTCCCCAAATAAATAATCTATCGAGGTTGATGAATTTCTTACGCATAGGAAAACCTCAAGAGATAAACGATCACCTAATCGTGGCAATAACTCTTGCAACACTAGTATCAAAAAGAGATGTACAAACTAGTAATATCTACTTGTTCTTGATAGGACATAGGTCCATACAAAAATTGGCTGAATTAAACCCTCTTCATCTAACCTAGATATGGGGAAATTTCTTTATAGAAATCTAAAGTTCTGATGTAGGATCAAATGGACCAAGAAAGAAGAATACCTAAATCTAGACTCGCCTTGGTAATTCTTAAGCTGTAAAAAAATATTTGCAGCTATCAAAATTAAAAAAACTCAAAGTACCTCTACTCCCACTCGTGCTTAAGTATCAAATCTAAATCTATCTGGAAATGATGAACCTCTTCATCATTGTCTAGGCCAAAAACCCATGCTAACATTGAGATAAGATATTGTGTGTGTTTTCTGGGAACTTCTTGAAGCCAAGGGAAAAACAAAATGACCTCTAGTCAACCTTTCCTCTATCTCACAATAATAGAAACCCTCCCTTTCATTTGATTCTTTCCAATAGGTCTCCATATATTCTTAAATAAATGGCTCAACACACTGGCTGAAAGGGATACACAAAAAAATTTTGTATAGTTGAGGCATAGATTGTGACCATGATTTTGTTGCATATTATGGTCCTAGTTTCTTCATCAAATCTTTTGGCACATGCGTCCACCAATTATGGGCACGACTATATGACAAGTAACATGAACTATGGTAGACCACAATTCTAGAACTGAGAAGAAAAATGCTCAGAGGTACCATGGTCTTTCACCCTTTGAAACAATCCTTCTCTAATATTTTTAGGGTTCTGTAACAACCTTGGGTCGAAGATATTGTTGGCAACATGTCACACCACTTCTCTTTTAACACTCCTATAAATCAACACCTTCTTATAGAGTTCAAATGGTCGATCCTCAGGCGATGGGGCATTGGGAAACGATCTTCACCCAAAAATATTGGTGAAAACGAGCCTCCTTGGTGTAGATTATGCTCTTCTTCCAGTTGTTGATTATTTTTCCATGGTTGCTTCAAAAGTTGTAAATATTTTTCACTGAAATGACCACTTTCTTTTTTCTTTCCTTGGGAAAAATCTACCTTTTGGTGTAATTAATTTCCTCAAGAAGTACGTGCAGTTGAGGCTATTTTGTTACCGTTGTTCCATTAATTGTTGTCAATGAGGGGATACGTGTGGTTAGGGGATTTGTATCCCTCAAAAATGCCAAAAAATATGCAATAATGGATTTAGTACATTCCTTTCACTGCCTCTTTTCATAAATAAGCTTGTTGCCTTGGGGAGAGTGTACTTAATTATGTCAATCTTTTCTTAGTGATATGAAGTAACCTTGAAAAGATGGGAACATTAATTTGTTAGATATTAGAGAAATAATCCATGTCCTTTCACTTACGTGAGCTAGTTGATGCTGATGATGGACAAGGACACATGTCAAAAATCGGCCCATGTGAGCATTTACTCCCAATGCCCAAACATTAATTTTGAGACCTCATGTCAGATTTTTTGTGTGATCTATTCTTTATTCACTGGTCACTTTGATATTTTCCTGTTACCGTCAAGCCAAAAAGGGAACTTTTTCTATTTGGTCTTACCAACACCTCTTTTCTATTAATAGCTCTTCCACTTTAAGATTATAATCATTCAAAAAAGTGAGACTTCAGAGTTTAGCTATATTCTTATCTATATGCATATTGTCTCCAGCTCTACTATGTCTACCATGTCTATCAGCCTAGGTACTCCTATTCATCTTCTCCCACAAAGGCCATAGTATACCTTCACTGGGGAAATTAGGGGTGACAGAATTTAGCACCTGGTAAAAAGGTGCAACCGGTTGGGGTTAATTTATTTTTGATGTGTCATTGGCATGGACTTCATTGAAGATGAGAGAAAGATGCAGACCAATAGCAATGTCCTATCCCACTTCATGGACTTTTCACTATACCTTAATGTTGCTAAAAAAAATATAATGGAGCTATGTCACCGTATGTTTGACGTATCTCTGCTAGAAGGGCTCGAAAAAATTGTGCAAGTTACTATCCCTAGCGTCAGCATTCCGAGTGTGATGGACCTCTAGTGGTTCATTGATCATGGTATTGAAATGGCTAAGATTCTTTTTTTGAGTGACTTCCCCACAATGGACCTGACCATCAACTGCCCTTTGTCTTTTCCCATTGCCACCTACCTCATTCAGGAGTATGGTGTCAATGAAGCTCCTACATATCACTTCAAAAAGCACTTCAAGCTTGTCATCTTCGACCACAGAGATCGAGATCAACGTCTGTGTGTGATGTGTCATGAATTGTGTTTCCTTCTTTCCTACTTAAGAAGAAGAAGAAGAAAAATAAAAATTACTACAGGCAACAAGCCCCTATGACGATGGCCAGAGGCCTACCTTTTTATTTTTTGTAAAAGTGCCTCCATTTTTCTTTTTTTTTGTAAAGACCCTTTCTAGGTTTTGCTTGAGAGAGTGTTTTCTTGCAAATATTTGAGCCTTAGGCTACCCTATACTATAAATTTGATGAAAATAAAATATTTATAATATAGATTTTTGTACTTCTTTTGTTTCTTCACTTTATTCCCTATCCTAAAAATCTATTTACATTTTATTTACATATGGTACATATATATGAATTGTTTTTTAAGAATGCCATACATTAATGGAATAGTTTCAGATAAATACCATTTACTCGTATCTATAAAGAAATACCTTTTGTGTCTTCTATCTCATATGCATTCTTCTCCTTACATGCACTGAATTAGAAGGGGCCCTTCCATAATGCTTCAAATTTGGTGTGTTTCCATAGTTTCACAGTGCATTTGTCAAATTTTAGTACTAGGCTTCCCTTTTGGAAATATGGGTCGGAAGTATTTTTGTTGAACCATCGCTTGAATATCTATTATGGCCAACCATGGCTTCAAAATAAATTTCTTTTTCTTCCTCGAGTTTGAGGAGTTCAGCTATCCGTACCTTCATTCCACCACATTCCTCTATTTCCAAGGATTTTAGTAATTGTATGGTGGGGAGTTCCATAGAAATAGGTAAGACTACTTCCTTCCCATACACTAATTTATAGGGAGATGTGTTTAGGATCTGCTTCAGAGTGATTCAGTCTTCCCACAAAGTAGCCTACAAATGTTTGTGTCATTCTCTTTTCCATTAAGCCCCAATTCGCTTGATTAGCCTAATTAGCTTTTTATTTGTCGACTCTGTGAACCCGATCCCTTGTGGGTAGTAATTTGAAAAGGTCTTGAGGTAGATCCCATTCCTAATTTGAAAAATCCGACATCTTCGAACCTATAAAGGGTCTAGCATTGTTGGATGTGATAGTGTTTGGTGTGTTGGTGTAATTAAATGTCTTGTACCTTGTCATAGGTCATAACTACACCTTAGTTAAGTTTACTTAGGGACCACATAGGAGTTGTTGGAGATTTTCCAACTTTCGTGGGCTTATGTTCTTATTACTTTATCACCTCCACCTTTCAAAGACATATCATTTGATTAGGCTTCCACCTTTTGTGGGTGATCCACTATTTGTGGTGGTTATCACATTATCACTTTCCACTTTAGGTGGAGTGATAGATTTTCATTGTTGTCTCATGTCGTAATATTATGAAACTTGTTATAATCTTATGCACTCCTATGTTCTCACCTTGGCTATATAACCAAGAGGTCTCTCATTGTAAAATCAAGCATTCCATTATCATTGACATTGAATACAGTTTATTCTTGTCACATCATTTTATCTCTTCTTTTTTCTTTCTATTTGCTCCATAGATCTTGGTATCCATAGCCAATTTTTAACATGGTATAAAAGGATGTTTGATTCTAGCATGTTATCAGAGCGGGTTGGGTGTCATTGGAGAGTCTTTTTCTGAGGAGAGATACCAAATTTGGGGAGGTTCTAGTTCTTGCTCTTTATTGCAGGTTTATATTGGAGCCTGCTAGTGCAAATCTAAGCTCACCATTGCGTCCAGAAGGTTCGAGAAAGTTGATTTTTACTCTTTTTTTGTCCAAATCGGACATACGAGGCCAAATCTATGAGGGTTTGAAGATGCAAAGTGGTTGCCAAATCCAGAAGGTAGTTGCATTTTTGGAGCATTTTGGGTTAAATATGACCCTACCATCGCGTCCGAAAGGGCCAAAAACCCTAAGATCGACTGTTCAATTGTCCATTTTGGAGCAAGTCATCCGGTGAAGAAATTATTTTTGCCCAAAGAGCCTTATGGCCCCAAGTCATCATAATTGCACCCGATACGATTTTTGAAAAATTAGAAAAAAAAAAAAATATCAATTTTAAATTGATTTTTGATTTCGGTAGTTATTTGTGGAAATTTTTTATTAAAAAAATAAAAATAAAAAACAAAAACAATAGAGGGCCATTTTTTTATGCAGTACCTGCAATAAATAGTACTCTGCGTACAACAGCGTACCCGCGGGCCTGGTAGGTTGCGATGCGGCACCCTTAGATAAGACACAACTCCCCATGCAAGTCCTACCCATTATCGACAATTTTTTTTAAAAAAATCCGGCTACTGCATTTCAATTCCAACAGGGAAGATTCCAGAGCCATAAAAGAAGATTCCGTCAGTTTTCAAAATTCTGTCATGGGCAATTTGCAAAGAATATTCCATCCAAGAGAGGCATATTCTTTTTTTGATGGGTTGTAGGCCATCAAATTTAATCGTACAAACTGCTGATATCAGCATTGCATCAATGATGACATCATCAGCCTAAAGGATTTTTCTCCCCCCTCGCCGTTTGCATTTTGATTTTTGAAGGCGAACTTTAGAGACTCAAATCTCACTCATTTTTTTTCCTTTTTCTGAGCAATTTTTTTTTTATTTGGTTTAATTTTTCGTTCTCTTTATAGTGGTGCAATCAGTTTTTTGTTTTGGCTTCTAGTTTCTCCTGAAATTGCATATTTTCATAGGTGTTGCTGCTTCGTCCTCATTTTGTGAACTTTGGGAGCTCATAACTTGCTCCTACGGTAACATTTTTGAGTGCATTTTATTTTTGAAGTGCATAATTTTTTGTGTACTTATTAGTGGTATGATCAGATTGATCTCATTTTGTACCAAAAATTGTCCTTGAATTTGTGGCCTATTTTGGCATCTGCATGTACCAAAATCAAAGTCAAATTTGCTATTTTTGACAGTGGCAATTGTAAACACACTAAGTATAAAGTGCCAAATCAGATATTTCTTCGGGGGTATTTTTTGTTTGATTGTTCCTATTTTGTGCTCTTGCATTCCATCATGGGTTTATCTAAATTTCCACTCTTAACTGTGTATAATTATGCTACATGGAAAGTACGTGCATCGAGTAAACTAATGTAAAATGGCTTAATTTACTACATTGATGGAACCATAGCTACACCTCCGGATCCTAAGGTGGATCCAACTACATATATGGATTGGCTCACTAAAACTTCTATGGCATTGGGTACACTAAGAAAATTCATTTATGATGATCTCATTTTTCATGTTGATAAATGTACTATAGCCAATGAAGCTTGGGATAAACTTGCTACTTTGTATGGCAAGGTTGATAAGGTAAAGGGATACAAACTTGAAAATGATCTCCTAAGCCTTGATCCTAAGAATTTTAAAACTATTCAAGATTATGTCACTAAAGTAAATGAGCTAAGAGCACAACTAAAATATTGTAGTATTGAGAAAGAGGATGATCAATTGGTCTTTAACTTGAAGGAAAAGCTTCCAACTAAGTATGCAGCCTTTATTTCAAGTTTTCAGACTCAACAATTGACAATTAGCAACTTCACATCACCATATTTTGAGGCTCTCATAGATCTTTTGATTCGGGAGAAAAATAAGCTTATTCAAATGGGTACTTTGAAGTCTTCCAAATCAAATGCCTTGGTTGCAAAATATGAGAAGTCTTCAATTGGAAAAGAAAAAAAAAATAAAAAGCCTAAAAAGAACACTCAATCCACATAAAACCATACAAATTCATCTTCAAAAGAGAAAACATCTAAGAAGGAGAGGTCCTTTTGTGCATATTGCAAGAAGGATGGACATGAAGAACATTATTGTTACAAGAAGGATATTGTTGAGTTGAATAATATTCTCAAAAGAAATCAAATTGATTTGCCTTCTAAAATGTCTGAATCACCTCCTTCTTCTTCAAAATAGTCTAAGGGAATAGTTCATTTGGCATCTACATCACAAAATAAAGGACAAGCTCTTTGTGGTTTTTCAGGTTCAGAATCAGTAAGATGGCTTCTATATTCATGAGCATCTCATCATATGGCATCTTCACAATCTATATTCTCTTCATTTCAGCCTTGTACTATGTCTCCTATCTTGATGGGAAATAATACATACATGAGTGTAATTGGGAAAGGATCTATTAGTTTTGGGGACAAAAATTTTTAGGATGTTTTGTGTGTCCCTCATTTGATGAGAAATCTTATTTCCATATATCAGATTACACATGGTGGAGATGGGAGAATTGTGGAGTTCACACCTGATTCAGTCATCATTCGAGACTTGGAGAGTAGAGAGATCATTTCTACTGGGGTGGTTAATCATTCATCTTGGTTGTATACCTTTGCAGATTTTGCTTTTGATGATGAAATTGTTCCTTTGGCTATTGATCACACTTCTAGTGTGAACCATGATTCAGAGGAGACATTTGGCTACTTGAAGTTTGGAGTTCTCACATCAGATCCATTACTTGAGCCATGCATTTCATCTCCTCCATCTACTATTGCATTTTATGATTCTTTTGATTCCATAGTTTGGGTTCCTTGTGATTCAATATAGCAGGATATACATTGTCTTCCAGATATGGCTAGTTTGGATGGCTTCTTGACAGGTATTCCAGACTTGTTTGCGGAGTCTCATCTTGCAGATTTGGGGGAAATCATTGATGACATTCATTTTCTCTTTGATGAAGATTCTCCTTCTTCAGTTGTTGTGAGGGAACACTCTGACCCTCTTGTTCATTCTCTACATGATCATTCCTTGCAGTTTGACATGAGTGTGGATACTTTTGGACAACATTTGGAGGAGGCTTCTTTGTTTTTAGAGGGGATATCTTTGTCTTTGGAACATGTTCTACATTCATCTCTACTAGATGTTGGATTCTACTCTTCAATAGTGTGGCCTAGAATGCCTTTTTGGAGTGTGTTAGCTTTCAGCATCGACATAGGGACACTTCAGCATGCTTCAGAGACATCATACATCCTGCATGCATTCTTGGTTTTTTTTCTTCCTAAGGGGATGAACGTTGTTTGGAGAGATTGGATCATCTTCAACATTCTATGTCAACCTTCTACCATCATTGCAGAAGAATCAACATTGAGGGGGGGCTACCTTGTCTCTCTTCTACTTCTCTCTTATGGGGGAGTATTTTTCCTCACATGGGGTTTTTACCTTCTCATGCATCATTGAGAGCATTTCTAGTTTGTATTTCATCTCTCTTTTGGGGAGGAGTTTTTTCCCATTAGATTTTCTCATTTTCTCCATTTGTGAGAGATTGCATTGCATTTGTACATGGGTACCTAACATGGCCTAGTTGTTGGGACCCATCTTGCATTATTTTCTATTGTGTACATTCTCCCTAAGTTGCACTTAAGGGGGGGTGTTGGTGTAATTAAATGTCTTGTACCTTGTCCTAGGTCATAATTACACCTTAGTTAACTTACTTAGGGACCACATAGGAGTTGTTGGAGAATTTCCACCTTTGGTGGACCTATCTTCTTATTACTTTATCACCTCCACCTTTCAAGGACATATCATTTGATTAGGCTTCCACCTTTTGTGGGTGATCCACTATTTGTGGTGGTTATAACATTATCACTTTCCACTTTAGGTTGAGTGATATATTTTCATTGTTGTCTCATGTCATAAGATTACAAAAGAAATCATAATCTTATCCACTCCTATGTTCTCACCTTGGCTATATAACCAAGGGGTCTCTCATTGTAAAATCAAGCATTCCATTATCATTGACATCGAATACAAATTATTATTCTCACATAATTTTCTATCTTCTTTGTGCTTTCTATTTGGTCCATAGATCCTGGCATCCATAGAAAATTCTAGCATGGTAAACCAAACCTAGTGACCAGCCCTTTGCGAAAATTAACAATCTTGCCTTTTGTTGCACCTTTCAAGGTGAACCAAACCTAGTCACTGTGAGGATCCACATATGGACAACACTAGAGATAGGATTTATCATTCCAAAAAATTATAATCCCCATTGAGCAAATGGCTCTTCAGTTACAATGGGACTTAACGACAAAGCATAATTTTTTCTCTTGCCAATAAAGAATTGGCATTGGGTGCATTTCTGCACCAAACGGTGTGCTTCAGAAAATATTGAGGGCCAATAATATCTTGCTTGCATGATTTTAAAAGTGGTGGTTTTAGCAAAAAAATGTCCACCCTTAGGACTTCAGTGGAATTTTGATAAAATCATTTTTTCCTATCACTTGTCTAAACAACGAAGCAATACTCTGTCATAGTTCCTTTTAAATAAAATTTCTTCAACAAATACATACCTAGTCCCTTGCAAGTGGTAGTATCTTCCTTTGTGGGATGGGAGAGATGTCAGGAAGTGTCCTTTCTATATGTATAGTGTCTGATCCATCACCCAGGATTCATCAGATTTGAACTGATTTGAAAAGACTTGATCAATCTCCTTGTGGGGTTCAGAACTTGACTCTTGTGCAAGATATTCATACAAGCCTCTTTCATGTACCAGCTTATTCAACTTGATATTAATGTTGTACACTAGGATCTTGGTGATCCAATTGGCTCTCTTTTCAGTTATTTCTCCTTTAGTGATGTATTATGTTACACTTAGGTGAGAAACCAAAATGGTGATCTTATTGGCTGACACTAGGTGTCGAAACTCTTGAGACTCTTTATAATAGAAAAACCTTGTTTCTCTATAAAGTTATATTTGGTTAAATTGTAACCTTTGAGGGTTCTTGTATGAAAGGAAATTAGATGCTCCCCGTTATCTTCCCCCTTCCTCTAAGTCAGCATGATAGCTATACTATGCTTACCACTATATACATATAACAAGAAATCCTTAGATAAATCTAGATTAGCCAATACTAGAGCAACAAAGATAGCATTCTTTATCTACTTGAAAGATTCCTTGCCTCCCAGATTCCATTTGAAAATAAAATTCTTTTTGAGAATGAACATGATGGGCCTTGAGATGCCTGCAAAGTCAAAAATGAATTGATTGAAATAATTGATCTTTTCTAAGAAAGATTGTAACCCCTTTTGATTTACTAGTAAGGAAAAATCTGTTATAGATTTTACTCCTGTGGAGTCTATTGCAATTCCCTCCTTGGACACTAGAGAATCAAGTAGTTTACCTTGAGGTACTCTGAAAACACATTTTTTGGGATTTAAAGAAATCGCAAAACTTTGGCATCTTTGGAAGACGTGTTCTAATTGATCAAAATGATCAACCTTTAATTTTGAAAAGACCATTAGGTCATCTAGATAAATCAGAATAATTGAATTAATCAAACTCGTGAAAGCAATGTCCATAGCTTGTTGAAAGATCACACCGAAATTTGAAAGTCTGAATGGCATATTTGAATATGCGAATATTCCCAAATTAGTGGTAAATGTCATTTTATGTTGGTCACTTCCTTTGACAAGTACTTAAATGTACCTTGAAAACCTGTCAAGGAATGAGAACATCTCTAAACCTACCACTGTTGGCAAGATTTTCTCCATGGATGGCAAAGGATAATGATCTTTTAGTGAGGCCTTGTTTAGGTCTCATAAATTGAGACAAAGCTTGATATCACCATTTTTCTTCCAAATGGGTACTAGATTAGACACCCAAGTTGAGTGTTTAATTGGGTAAATGATTCGGAACTCAATCAATTTAATGAGTTTTTGTTCATCAATGCTTCGATCTTTGGATTAATAGGCCTTTTCCTTTATTGAACTAGTTTTTACCCTTCTGCCAAGTCAATGGTATGCTAGATTATGCTAGGATCGTATCCTTTGAGGTCATCATAAGTCCATGCTATAACTCTGTCGTACCTAGAACATAGATCTCTTAGCCTTTCTTTGTCTTCCCACTAGAAATTTATTTTGACATTCAACTTTCTTTTCTTTCTGACATCAAACTCTTCATAATATTTTCATTGGTTGCGAACTTTTTCTTTCCATTCCTTACATCTTCACAAAAAAAAAGGTTGTCGAGGGAAATTAAACCTCAAGGGATCTTATTTCCTTTTAGCTTAATGACCTACCCTTCGGATGGTCAAACCTATGATTCTAAACGATTGAAAGGTCGTTCCAAATTTTTAATAAAAGTGGCTATCTAGGTGTCATCCTCAAACACTTACTAATTCTGATCATTGTCGAGAATTGACGATTGAACAATAATGTGAATGTAACTTTGCTTTGAATCGAAATCTGGCTCAAACTGTGACCCGATAGAATCCATCCAATATCTTGTATTGTTATGGGATCAAGGAATAACTTGCACATTGAAAGCTTCAAAACCCTGAATTAAAACACATATCCAATTTCTATAGGCATTCATCCTTGTATTTTTTTCCAATGCTTTCCTACGAAATTGACTTACTATCAACTCAGAATCTCCAAATACTTGCAACCTCTTCGTACCCATCTGCTCAACAAGAATTAGACCATGGATTAATGTTTCACATTCTGCATCATTATTTTAGCATGAAAACTAGAATTGATAGGCCTTGAGGATCTCTGATCCTATCAGAGATAGAAATTGAACTCTTGCTCTAGAATTGGATTTTCATTTAAAACCATCAAAGTGCCAGGTCCACAAGCGATTATCCATCAAATCACCATAGAGTTTTTGATCTTTTATCAGCTTCAGATGGACCATTTCATCATCAAATATGACATAAGTACCCAGTCTTGTGGCATGGAAATTGTCGAATGGGTCAGATTTGATGAACTGGTTAAGGATAACCTCTTCTTGAGGGGTTCGCTTTCTTGTGTCTTCTTCATCTTCTAAGATTTCCATGCAGTGTCCTTCTTGTCTAGAAAAAGAAGCATGCAATAATCCAAAATAGAGGACTACATTGTCTGATGTGTCCAGGATGCAAAGATTCTGAAATAATCTTCATCTTTTCCCCATGCTTGGTTCTTAATATAAGATGGGATAAATCTAGTGCCAAATATCCACCTAGCTTTGTGGTGAAATCTCTAGAAAGACACATCCTAAAAGCCAAGGGAATGTCTATTATAACTACCTCTTGCAAAACTATCTAGCTTGAGCATGAAAAAAGGGTTAAGGATAGATCTTTTATCCGGCCAACTATCAGAACCTTCTTTCTATCCAACTGCACGATTCACTTTTCCAAAGGTTCATACTTGAGCATTAAGGCATCGGCCACTTGCTATGGCATGAATATTGTATTGGCTCCCAAATCAATCATATTATTGTGCAAAATTTTATCTCCCACAATTAACAATAAAAAGAAAGGAGTGGGCTTTGGCTTGCTTACCTCATTAACTTTTGCTTCATTCACGTCATTTGTATAAGTTGCAACCTTCAAAATCTGAGGTTCTAATGTGGACCCTTTTATCTTTACTGATATCACATGGCAGAACTTCATCCATCTATAGCCTTGGTTTTTCATTTTTCAGTGCTTCTTGAAGCAATGCAGTTTTCTCGGGGATAGATATCACATCCCATAGAGACACATTAGTAGGTGCCTTCTTTAGTTTCTCTGCCACATTGAGTGTTCTAACTAGCTAAATCTTTGGTCTAAATGGTAGAATATCTCTGGGCTTTGAAGGAACATGATCTATCATGAACAGGTTTGATGTCTTATCAGACAACTTGTCGAGTGATGATGGAATCTATTGTTGGTGAGTTGGCTGAGCAGTTGGTTGGGGAAATTTTCCTTCATGTGAGGGTGGCTGGAAAGTTTTGAAACAAGGTAGAGCTTGTGGAAAATATTCCCCAATGAGTCTTCTCTTGGAGTCTGATTGTACATGTGGAGGGCTAGTTGTCATAGCTTCGTTCACAAAAATTGCATCATCCTCTTTGATCCAAGAGAAAAGTGCTTGATTGGGTGTAATGTTCAACTCTTGGTCTTCAGACATCCCCTGCATTTGTGCTCAGAATCACACATTCTCCATCTCAGAGGAGTTATACCCTTCCGTGTTTGGTTGGGCACCTTTTTTCCTTTGCTCTACTATCCTTTGCTATATATTTCCCTTGGGGAAATTTTGAGGCATATAAATATCATTGTAGGGTAAACCCCATGCATTTTCATCATCTACCAGGTTATTTTGACCTGCAATCAACACCTTCCTATGGATATCTTTAACCATCTATAATGGCATCGTAACCAAAACTATTTGGTTGGCAGAAACCACTTGCTGACCTTCCTGACCCAAAGTTCCTTGATACGTACTCTACTGATTTTGTTGATAGAAAGGTCTACCTCCTTGGTATGTTTGAGTTTATTTCTTTGGAGGAGCTTCTTGATGTCGCTTGATGAGAACTAGCTCATTAGTGAAGGATCACATCAAGCTCTTCATAAAATCAAGGTATACTGGTATACAAGAAGAACTCAATGTTCTTGGCTGTGTGGTAGGGTATAAGTACATATAATGGGGTGGAGATGAGTTTGTCATCTATGTCATAGAAGTGTTTAGAGAGGACTCTTCTCAGAGTGGTGCGCCTAATATTTTCACATAAATAGGCATTAGAGGTTGTGGCAGAAGCTTTCCCGCATCTATCAAACTGTTCTTTACATGTACCACCACCTCATAGGCATCAGGTAGAATATATCCTCCCATGGAAGTTATCAGGACCACAATATCTAAATTGATGGCCTTTAAGTAGAACATGAATGCCATAGCAGCTAGAAGTCATGCAGTAGTTGGGATCCTTTGCCAGTTTTGTTAAACCTGGTATTGAAATTGCTCATAGTTTTTTGCGGGGTTCTCTTGATGGTAATCACTTTATGTAATAGTGAGGAATGATATTCTTTCTCCCAAAAGCATTTGAAAATATTTTCTTCAAGATTGTCCCATGAGTTGATTGAACCAGAAGTCAAAGATATGTACTAGTCTTGAGCCTTCCCTTTCAAAGAAGTGGCCAACCAACTCATAACAATATTTTTATCTACTATATTATGCACCCTACATACTTATGCTACATCTTGGAGGTGATCGGAAGGGGTTTTAAATTCCTCCCAATAAAAAAATTGAATAGTGCTGAGGGCATTAGCAGGTATGTAGGCTAGACATCGGGTAGAGTAGGTGATAGTAGCGGACAACCACTATCCCAATTTACAAAGTTCCTAGGAGTAGGAGGGGGTACATGTTCCATGGAGAAAAGGTTCCTATATATCAGGTAAACTACTATTCTTATGTGGAAACTTTGGCCTCCAGGCGGAGTTGATTAGGCTCTAAATTTTGGACTCTTACTCCTCACTCTACTACTTCTCATGGGTGATACAGAACTTGTGACTCTTCTTCTCCTAGGTAAAGAGAATTGTAATTGAGAATAATGAATGTTACCCTTCGATGATGCTCTTGTCTAAACGTTGGGCATGAAACCTCCGGTTTCCTTCCTTTGGTTTGATTTAGAAATATTTATGAATTTTAATTAGGCCTTTGGAAATTGTCCCACCGAGTGTGCCGGAAAAAGAACTGTTGATTATCAAATATTGTGCCTCTTCGACAGTCTTATGGGAAATTCAACAAGTGGGGGACAATGTGCGCCTCACTGAATACCTCTGGGATTTTTATAGAAAGCTAAATCTTCTCTGAATTTTGGAAAAGGGTAGAAATAAATGCAAACTAAAAATATATGAAAAATGGCAATACGCCAGCTCACTTTAACAACATTTCAAAACCACAAGTTTCCTTCTATGAGTGATATAATAGACACAAAACACAACTTCCCTTCATTGTTGGGAGGACAATGAAAATAAGAGGCTCGATACAAGCACAAATGGATTCATTCAATCGAACCGTAGGAAATGCATATTAAGATCCGAATCAAGCATAAAAGTTCCAAAATTAATAGAAAACATTTTTAAAAAGTAGCATAAACCCTTCCTCCTAATATAACATATCATGAAGAAATGATAACCCTACAAAGAAAATGGAGAAGTCAAATGGCATATTATAGTCTCTACATATTATAATTTAATCATATATATGCACAATATGGAAATACGATAATCAAACTATTCAAATTAAGCAAGACACAGTGTTTTATTCTAGACAAAGATATAAAGAAAGAAATACTCAAAAATACCATATCATGCACAGATTCAAATATTTCCTCAAAATAACCCATACTTCAAATATAATTGAACTTTAAAATAGAGATTAGATTCCAATACGATAATACTTTGATCATAAAAAATACATAAGATGGCAGAGTGAAGCAATGTTCTGTAAACTTTAAAAGAAAATATTTCTACTAACTAAGAAAGCTAAGGAAAAAATTTCCAATAGGAAAACTTCAAGAACCCTTTCATTATGCTACTATTCTCAATATATAGCAACCTAGAATAGAGAAACAGTGGCCTTGTTCAGTATTAATGATTCCCAGACATCCACAACTAGCTTAGAAAACTGATCCTAGATCTTTTATTTTGTCAGTAGAATCCTGCTCATCAACTTTCAATTGCCACATTTATATCATTTGGATATTTCAATAGGATTATCCCTCGTAATCAATTTGATACTAGAAAGATAGTCTGGAAAAGGTCTTGTCGATCACTCTAGTGGCTTTGGTGGCACTGACTCACATCCCTTCATTGGAAAAGGAAAAATGCATTCCAGCGATCTCCGAGTAAACACTCCCAAGATACAGCTTCCTTGTGTGAAGGGATCATGTGTCACATGGGCGGATAATCTTAGATTCATGAAAAGTGGATTGAAGAAAACATCTGCCAAGTCAACACGTGGTCCGACTTATGACTGAGGAGAAAGTGATTATTAAATAACACAAAGCCACTATTGGAATAATTGATGCATAGGTGTCCTTGATGAAGCTACAGTCTTCAAAGGAGGAACTTTACCAGGAAAAATATTCAACCACATATAAAGTATGATAATGGCATTCAAATTGAGATTGATATATTGATTCTAGAAGATGATTTACAAAGAGTACATATGCCTAATGAAATAGGCAAGTGCTAAACCTAAAAAAGAAAGGATGTTGCCAAGTGTTCAAATCACACCTCATGTGACAACAAGAAACCCTAACCAACTACCTAGAGAATGATAACAAGATGGATATAAGTTCTAGAAAACACAACTCATCTTCTAGAAGGGAATCTTATCTCAACAACTTTATTAAATGATTAAGACCTAAGTTAACTTATGCTAGTGTAATAGTTAATTAATTTCACTAACACCCCCCCATAAGTGCAACTTAGGGAGGAAATGAAAAATGAAATGATTATGCATGATGATGATGGGTCCCACCTTACGGCCATTTTAGGTAGCCATGTACAAAAGATGCAAAATGCAACTATCTCCCACAAACAGAGAAAAGGGGAAAACCCAGTGGGAAGAAAACCCCTCTCCGAAAAAGGAGATGAAATGTAGAAAGGTGATGATTGGAGGACTCAACATTATCCCCCCAAGGACAAAAATCATCACATGGATATAATATAATTAAAATCCCCCCATAGGAGGGAAATAGAGAGACTAAATAGCCCCCCCAAAATATGAGATCACCTGCAAAAAAGGTAAGTGTATGTAGACAAAATATCATCCAATGTCGACAAAAAAAATGTCTCCCTTTCGAGATGCAGGGTAGCTTCCCATTACAGATAGGAATTGAAGGAAGGAAGGATGTATATGAATGTGGATGATGTCTCTGAAATCTTCTCATCAGTCTCCTTACCTGATGAAGATGAAGATGCCACAATCAAGTCAGGTACATGCTAAACAAGATCCAAAGACTATGATGGTTTGACAACAGGAGTGCAATGGTTTTCATCAAAGAGGAGAGATATAGCCTCAAATATGTCCTCCAAATCTGAAATGTTATACTCCATAAAAAAGGATGCAATGTTTGATAGATAGGAATCCCAATCAGGAAAATAGTGTGATATTGTAATTAATCACTGGACGTGCTCAATGAATCACTACCATGAGAATGTTCTTGTTGAATAGGAATGATAGGAGCCTCAATCAATGACTCTGCACATGGAACCACTGAAGGAGAAGGTAGATCAACTGTCTTTGATGGAGAAGTAGGAGCATCAAAAGAACCCTCTTCATCCTCATCCGAAGATTCAAAATATTCCAAATATTCAAACTCCTGCATAGTATCTACATCAAAGGGTATCCTGTCTGAAAGATGAAGAGGCACAAGATAATCTAAAATAGGATCATCTGGGAATGGCTAAATGTCATGATCTCCATGTATCTCCCAAATTTTAGTCCAAAGAGTGAGAGGGAAATCACAATGATCAACACTTTTCAAGGTGGAAATATCAATATGCATTGCAATGACTCCTAAGACATGATCCCTTTTCAATTCCAAGAAAATTTCTTACTGTCAGTACTAGGAGGGGGAACAAGATTATACAAATGTGGCAACAAAAGAAGCCATCAGAGATGTGTGATGATACCATTTCTCCATTGTTTATAGTTTCCCCGTTTCAACATGATCAATGCAGGATGAAATGAAAACCCCATGATAAACTATGAATAATCTCCAAGATTACAAAGACAATGATAGTGATATGCAACTGAAGTGATGTCACCCAGAAAAATCTTTTTCCCAAGCTTCAGGATATCCAAGTTATAGAACAAATGCATCAAATTGAACAAAACCAATGCTAGAATACCTAGAGCTGAAACTAATCAAAGTGAATGGAGATCAAAAGAGCTCTGAATTACCTTCCCAATGCCACTGGAATCATTTGAAATTCGATCAATGGTTGCAAAGATATGAGCCTTTATGTCTAGAGAGGAGGGTTGATTTCAAATGACTATAAAATAGTTTGGATGCAGAATCTAAAAAACTAGAGTCTACCACTAAAAGTTAGATGTCAAGACCTTTCCAACGGTATATCGTTTTTGAATTTTTGATACCATATGTGAAAGATATGGCCTCCAAAAAATCACTATTGTGTTAGACCTACATAGACTAATCAGGCACAAAAACTAAGCACTGGGGGGCAAAAAAAAATGAAGCCCTTGGTCATTGATGTGATTGCGGGCTATCTGGCTACAAAAAAAAAATGCATCCCTAGATCAGGCGATGTCAGAGCGGTAGACTGGCGAAGCAAAGTGGCGTGGCTAGTACAAGGTGGAGGTGTCGCTGGAGAGTAGCGGAGCCCTTGGATCTCCAAGTGACCAGGGCGGGACTACCAATGCCGGTGGGTGCTTGGCGGAAGTCTTGGATAGGTGGTGGCAAAAGAATGATGGCCGGTGGAGTCAATGAGAGGTGACTGTCAGATGATGTCGGTCGATGTGACAAGGCCGACTAACTATCTGTAGACTAGTCAGCAGGCCGACCAAATTAAATTTTGAATATTGCTTATTTAGCAATTCAAAATTAAAATAAATAATATATATTTAAAAGTACAGAAAGAAATTAATCCCGATGCTAACCAAAAACAAACTATAGCACGTAGAAAAAATAATTATGCTAACTGATTATTAAAATAGCAGGTCACCCGTAGAGATAAATTTTTGCCAAAACTATAGAAAAATAAGCCTGTTTTTTGAAATAAAAATTGCCCAATGACTAAACATTTTTTTTCCATGATGGAGGAATGAAAGGGGAAATTTTATTTCTGCAAAAACTGTACGGATCATACAAAATGCAAAAAACCCTAGATACCTCAAATGGCTTCCTATGTGAATATGTCCAAATTGGACGAATGGGCAGGCAATCTATAGGTTTTGAGGCCTTCTAAGTGCAATGGAGAGGTTGGATAGAGCTTGATCTGAACCATAAAACAAATTGGTCCCCAAGTAGAACCAACTAGCCTGTAAAGAAAACCCTCAAGCCTGCAAAGAATCTCACTAGCCAAACTTTCTTGATCCTGGGATGAACCTTCACTGGAATAGCTTTGTTACCATGTTGGAATAATGGATGCATAGGTGTCCTTGATGAAGCTGTAGTCTTCAAAGGAGGAACTTTACCAGGAAGAGATATTCAACCACATAGAAAGTATGATAATGACATTCAAATATAGATTCTATTATGATCTATCTGATGATTTACAAAGAGTACATATGCCTGATTAAATAGGCAAGTGATAAACCAAAAGAGCAAAGAATGTTGCCAAGTGTTCAAATCACACTTCATGTGAGAACAAGAAACCCTAACCAACTACCTAGGTAATGATAACAAGATGGATATAAGTTCTAGAAAAGACAACTCATATTCTAGAAGGGAATCTTATCTCAACAACTTTGTTAAATTATTAAATGTAACCTAGGACTAAAATGATTAAGACCTAAGTTAACTTATGCTAGTGTAATAATTAATTAATTACACTAACAGCCACCATGTGGCACATTGTGTGTATGTCGGAGATACAACCTCTTTGCATGCAGATCATCTTGAAGGCAAAAATAAAGCTGAAAACAAAACAATAGACAAAGGAAAATAAATTTCCTCACAACTAGCATATGTGAACACTAATTTATTCACACTCCAGAAGAAATGTAAAGACCTAGAATGAAATGTGTAAAAGTAGTTTTCAGATTTCAAACAACGTAATTTATTGATTACACTATGCCACAATTTAAAAATTAAATGTTGTAAATGACAATTTTGAATTAAGCAATGCATGAAATGAACTAATTTGAGCTAGATTTACTAAAATTCATGTAACAAAAACTCAACCAACTAAAATAGATAACTAATGGTAGAAAATGGAAGTTTAGAAACAAGGTTTTTAATGTTGTTCAAGGTAGTTTCAGATGTGCACTGGGACTAAATCGCCCAAAGGGGTGTGTGAGTCTCAGTGAGGGTCTTTTTCAAAATTTTGAAATAATTTTAAGTGATTTTTATGATTTATAGTTTGTGTGATCTATAACTTAAGGGAAAATGTAGATTTTATATGATTTTCAATTATTTCAGATGGAAAAATGCAACCTATATGTACTTTCACTAATACAAGAATTAGAAACCCTAGAAGAATAATTAACTAATGGAAATCCTAATGCAATGTTAATGCAAGCAAGATCTAGGATGATGATGCACTCAAAATCATAAAATGAAATGTTCTAAATGCAGGTTCAAAGAAATGTAATATAGAAAATTGTCATCGCTAGGGTTTAGGACATAGATAAACAATCTTCTATGCTCCACATTCAAGGAAACCCTAGAGATCTCAATCCAATGAAGAAACGAGAAAGAGATCTTGCAATAGGGTATATTAGGATCTAATTTATGATTATGAACTAATGAGGGGTTCACCACCTAGCTAGGGCTTGTAAAGACTAATGAAATTCAAGATTTAATGTTCAAACCTAGTGATGCATGGAACTTGAATGAATGACCTAGAAATGCATATAAATTGAAACAAAAAGCTATAGAATTAGAGGCATGCTCTTGGAAAATTTAAGAGGATTAAATTATGGCTAGAAATATTGGAAAAATGTTGATTTTAATGTTGAGTTGGACTCATTCCAATTTGGGTGATTTAGACCCAGACTGGGTCTTTTATGCCGAAACATGAATTTGATAGTTCCTAATCTACATCTCCAGAAACCCTGAAAATTTGGTAGTACTGGGACCCATATGCCCAAGGTGGCGTATTAGTCCCAATTTTATTTTTTAGAAGGTTATGATCTGACTCTGTTCTCCAATATTTTATCTTTCTGTACAACTTTGTTTTTGGATCTAAAACCCTAATTTCAAACCTATAAATGATGTTTTAATGAAGATTGCAACCTTGCAAATGAGGGGAAAACTCCAACAAATTTCTCCAAGCTTGTAACCTAATATTCAATGATCCTTCAAGCTCCAAGACACCTAGATCTCTAATCACACATGTATAGAGGAGAAAAACTTGTTGATTGTTAGTGAATAGGGGTTTTCCTTGGTGAAACACCTTTGAGTTAATTAAACCAAATTATGAGATAATGAAACATGAAACAAGGAACATGAAACATGTATAGTGATACCTTGAATTATGTCTTGTAAATTATGTATTGCAAATTTGCATTTTAACATGAAATGGCCATGAAGGATGTAGATCGATATCTTGAGATAAGTGTAGAACAATGCCCGACCTTCGATCTTGAAGGAAACATCACAACACTAGCTCAATAACATGATTGATGCTTGATATAATTGAAATGATGATGGATCTTGAATTTCTATAATAAATGATGAAGAATCTACCCTTGAATTCTCTCCTGATCACCTTGTAAAGTCTTGGAATTCTTTAGTCTTGATTTCTTGACTTGATATCATGAATGGTTAGTCTTACTTACGTGAAATAATGATTTGAAATCTTTTTTAATTAGGAAATGCATCCAAATGACCAATTTTTAGATCCCAAAGACTGACATCCATAAAATTTGACTTTAAAACCTTGATTTCCCACTCAAAACTCAGAAAAGGAGCCAAATGGGACTCATATGCCATCTATAGTATATGGGTCCCTCCTGGGTGGGACTCATATGGATAAGGTACCATATGGGTCCAAAATGACTTTTTTGGAGAGAGAAAGTATCAAGAACTGAAGAAATTAAGTTTATTTGATGTCTATGTTGAGATTTTGGTTAAAATATGCCTCAATATGCACAATAAAGGGTCCTAAAGGCCTATTAATGAAGATATAAATGTTATAAATTAAAGAGGGCCAAAAATTCAATGTGAAATTGTAAATAAATACCCTTTACAAAATTAAATTAAGAAAAAATAAAGTCTATTTAGCTGAGAAGGGCCCTAAATCCAACGTGAATGTGTAGAACACACTACACCACTATATTAGGTCCACTTAATTTATAATCCTCCTAAATTTAATGTGAAGGTATAAATAAAAACACTTTACAACACTAAATTAAGGAAAGGTTAGGTTTGTTTAGCTTAAAAAGGGCCCAAGACCTAATGAGAATATGTAAACACATTATAACACTAGATCAAGGCAACCTTAAATCCAATTTATCATTAATTATTTGCAAATCAAGCAAGGAAAAGGTGTAATTTTTTCATCATTATAATTCCCCTTCAATTTTATCTTTCTCATTCAAAACTGAGGCGTCCAAATAGGCGATGCTACTAATTTTACTCCTATATCAAATTTTAGTACAAGAATGAAAGAATTTTGTTTTTATGCACCTATTATATATCCATTTCTCTTTTTTTTTTTCCAATAGATCTCTTCTCTATGGATAATTTCATTCAAGTTAGATTTAAGTTTTTTTTCCTCCTCAAAATTTTATCTATTCATTCCCATTTTGATGAATTTTTCAAGTAGCTTCGAGGTGATATTCTGTTAGGGCCTTCTCCATAAAAATATTTTTGAAATTTACCCTATTCGATTCTTTCATTTGACCTTTTAGTAACTTCAATTTCATATACAGTTGAAATATTATTGATCATGTAACAAAGAGGGCACTTGACCACCAATTTTTTAGATGAGGAAGAAATGTAAGATATCTAACCCACATGGATACAAATTTGAAAGGATATTTTCCCTAAGATATTTTTTCTTTGATAAAAAAGGAATTTATATAAATTTATTCAGACCAATTTCAAGGAGAACTGAACTAATGAAGTCATGAGGTTGAGAAATAAAACTATTTGAAAAAAACACTTTGTCAAGTTTCTCTAATAGTTTATTAAAATATTTATGCCTCTTTTTCTAGGTGAAGGCAAAATTACATCGTATACAGCCAAAGAAATCATTTAAAAAAAATTAAATTTGTAAAGTCCTCCATTAATTTTTGTGAAGCGATAACACTTCCTAGTTTTGTTGAGAAATCTAAGAAAATATTAAAATAGCCCCCAAATATAACTAGTTCTTTATTAATGGGCTAAACTATAGAACTCTAATTATTCAAAAAAAAATTACTAAGTGGTGCTCATGGTACCATATAGATTGAAAGCCTATAATGAAGGAGAGGAATCCAAATCGTGGAAAAATATAATCATCAAATAAGACATTAAGGAAATTTTATCAATAAGTACAAAATTATGATTCCAACTAGAGGGAAAATCTCTAGATACTCAGGTCTAGCTAACATTATGGAGAACTTCCATTTAGACAATATATCAAAAATAAAGAAACATTTTTCCCTTGAAAGTGTATGTTTCAAGAAGTAGGATGATGTCCTTTTTGCAAGTTACTAATTGATGCTTAATCAAGAATATTTTGTTAGGGGAATTTAAGCCCAAAAAATTCCATGAAAGGGTCCTCATTTCCCTTGAGGTGAGGAACAAAATCTCCTTGATCTCAATTATTTTTGAGTTGTAGGTTGTATTTTAGAAGTAATTTCTTCCTCAATTTTAACATTATTCACTTTTATTCCTTTCTTTCCTTTAGTATATCCATTAGGGATTTCCATCCCTTGTGATTGTAAAATGGGAAGACTATCAAGAGGAGGGTTCTCTTCAATCTCATTTGGGATCTCCTTACTTTTTTTTTTCATGAAAATCAATACTCATAGTATGGAGTATATTGTCCACTAGTTTAAAAATTTCCTCTTTAGATTCAAAATTCTTGTAACAATCTCAAGAGGGATTCGTAAAATATATCTTAAATCATGAATTGTATTATCTCCATTTTCATTAAAATATCCTAGGACCTCTAGTTCAATAATGTCTTCCTTGTTTTGGAGAACAAAAACCAAATCACTGGAATCAAGAACTATAATATCTAATTTTATAAATTTATCTATTTTGAGTGGTGTTGTGCTATCATCATTTACTAGCTCCATTTATATGTTTTCCTATAGATTTCCCTAAATAAAAATCTAATTTTCCATTTCAACCCCAATAGCCAATGAGTTGTGTTGATGTATTTTATATATCTAGGGAGGTTTACCAAGGATATATTTTTTTGGAAAGGACACCTTAAAACCAAGAGGGTAATTTTGAGTCCTAGGAGAAGAAGAAATCCTCTTTAGGGTATTTAAAAAATACTCCTTTGTAGGTAAATTCCTTAATTACACTATATTTTGATGCAAAAATAAAAAATATTAGGTCCCAAAATGAACTTGTTGATCCTACAGATTCTCTCTTCCTTCAAGTGCTAGGGTATATTTTCATGAAGAAGAAAAGAGCATAAAAAATAAAAATAAGATGATTAAATCATATCTCTTAGATGTGTTAATATCTCATTCTCTTTAATATTGGCATAAAATCAAGTGGGTATTCCTCGAGGTTTTCCTTATTATACATTCAAAACAAATCAAATGGACAAAAAATGTTGTAAACAATAGTTTTGCAAAAATATATGCACTTAACCCCAATGGCTATCACTATGTCATGAGTGATCAACTGTAATAACCTTTATATAGTTGATAAATACTCTACATATAAAGTAGAAGATGAGTACAATCTTGCAAATTCTTGTGATGATTTCATTTACACTATAGTAAATATTGGCATAATATAATTATACTAAACATGGTTCTCTAGGGATATAACATTTATGTTTTCTCATAAATAAATAAAAATGGAATTGAATCATGAATAATATATAAAATGTACACTAAAATTTCCCTACAACTAACCAAATTATAAATATTGTTTGAATAAGAATGTTCAATCTAAAACTATTAAGGACAAATCTTGAATCATTGGGAAATGGAGTCATAATAACAAAGTGGAAAGGTAAGTTTTGAACATAACATTAATATTAATAGGTTTACTAATAGAAACTAAAAATAAGGCATAATTAATGAATATGATTAATCATTTGTGACTCGGACTACAATAATCTTTAAACCTCAAAATAGTTGTTTTGTATGTTTTAGGACTTAGAAAAACCAATTTCTTACAGGTTTCACTCAAGCAAACCCTAGAGATCTCAATCCAAGTATGGAATGAGGGAAAGAGATCTAAAATAATGTTTCCTAGTGTGTGATTAAGGGTATAAAGGGGATTCACCACCAAGCTAGGGCCTAGAAAGACAAGAAATGTAAATGATATGCAAAGCTTAAGTAAACGACGTAGATTATGAAATTGAAAATCAAAATAATAGAGTGAGAAAGGATGGAGGTGCACCTCAAAACTTGAAGAGGCTCAAAATAAGGTCCAAAATATTGAAATTGTTGAATTTAATACTCATTTGGACTCATACGCTAGAATGGGTGAATCAGTCCTAGATTAGGGTTTTTGGGAAGAAACTGAAATGTAGCAATGACAAGTATGAATCCTCTAAAACTTAGAAAATATGCTATACTAGGACTCATAAGCCACAAGTAGCATATCAGTCCCATTAATGTTTTTTTGAAATCCAAGGTCTAGATTTGTTCTTCTATCTCTGCTCTTCCTTCCTAACTTTGTTTCCATATTTGAACCTGTAAAAAAGGTTGCAAGAAAAAAATATATATTGATTTTCTTATGGGGGGTTTACCTTGGTGAAACCCCTAGTTTGGTAATTAGACCTTGATAGAAATGATCTATCTTGAAATTAAATATGAATGCAAGCCCTAATATTAAATGTATCTAAGATTAGGAGATATAAGATGCAATACAACCTTATTCTAATGTGTTAGAATAAGATACATGAATGAAGCATAAAGATGAGCATTCACTTTGGGAGATCTCTAATCACCCTAATAATTCACAATAATGAATGTACCTTCCTTTAGGATGATATTAGAATGATAATGGAGGATTAAATCACTTATGAAATAATTCATTAGGCTTGGTTTGATGGCTAGTTACATTTCCCCATCCTAGAATCCATCATGATTCTCCATAGGCAACCATAATAAATCCTTGATGATGCTAGATCTTGGATGAAAGTGAGCTTGAAGACCAGAAAAAAACCTACTATGCTTTTCCAAGACTTCAAATTTTCTTGTTACTTTCTTTTGAATGCTCTTGTGAAAGTATTTTCAAGTTCTCATGTTGATATTATGAATGCTTAGGTTTTCTTAGGTGAAATAATGATTTAAAAACTTGTTTATATAGTAAATTCATCTAATTTATTAGTTATTTGATCTCAAATATCATCATCAACCAACAATTTTAATTGAAAAACTTAATTTCCAACTCAAACCCTAAAAAGGGCTCACATGGGACTCATATGCCACCTATGGTGTATGGGTCCCACTTTGGGGGGACTCATATGCCAAAGGTGGTGTATGTGTCCCACATTAGCATTTTGAGGTGAATAAATATTGGGTTGTTGTAAACTTGAATGTATTTATCGATTTTGTCAAGATTTTAGTCAAAATAAGCCTCGAGATCCAAAATAAAGGGTCTTAGGTTCCTATTAATGATGATTTAAAGGGTCATAAATGTAAGGGTGCTAAAATAGTTCCAAAGTAATGGTGAAATCGTACCATCTCCAAGAAGTGAGTATAATTTGCTACATAACATTTAGCCCCAAATTTAGCACCCATATGACTCTACGTGCATATGCAAGCTAAAGGAATCTGAATAATAAAATTAATTTCATAAAAGGATACTCATATGGATTCATTCATGAAAACTGGGGAATGAAGCCCCCGTTGTTGCTATCTATAAAACCATAATGATAGGAACTGCATCCTACAACACAAACTCGTTAGTCATTCAAAAATCCTCTATCTAACTTCTTCTACAAATCAAATTCGATGGTAGATGTATGGCCCCATGTATTTCACTTTCTTTATGGAGGTGGAATCAAGGTAGCAGTCTAGCTACATCGAATTTGATAAGTAATTTCATATAGTATTTCAAATTCCCATAGCACATAGTGATAAAACTTTGATGAGAATAGGAGTGGAGTCATGAATCCAATGCAACAAACAACATAGAAAATGGAGCTCTCTAGCCCCCAATATGCTAGTTTGAGTGAAAAAGTCACTTTTAACCGTAATATGCTAAATACCTAATGTGAACATATATGAGTAAAAACTGAAGTAATTTGTAATAATTTTTTCTTTTACCTTCTTGTAATTTGATTTCATTGGATAATAATTAAGGATGTCAAGTGTACGAGAATACACCCCCCTAAGACTTGATAGCCTGCATGAGGAGGTAGCACAAGGCGACCTAGAAAATATGATGAGTGGATTATTCTCTACCTTAGCTTATTTTTACAAAAATAATTTGTCTTATGCATTTCTAGATAGGTTTAGGACCCTGAAAAAAGAAGTTGCAAAGTGTCCCTTTTTTTTGCAAAGTGTCCCGTATTTTTTATAAAGTGACGCCACTTTTTCGTGAAGTGTCTAGGACCCTTAGAAAAGTACCCTAGAGAAACTTTATCACATGTTTTTACTATTGATGTATAAATTTAAGATTTTAGAATGCCTATAGGATATATTTTTTCTTTTTTTTTGTTAGATTCCTTTGGAATCATGAGAAGATCTTGGTGGAAAACTATTTTGTCACTTAGGAGGCCTTCTCATGACACTATTGGAGGAGGATACACAAATTTATAGGCTACTGGGATATATTTGGCATACCTAATGCCTTCCATTTAATAGCATGATTCCATGCTCATGGCATTAGTAGAGAGATGGGATGCAAATACCTACATATTTCGTCTACCTACATGTGATATGATGATCACTCTGGAGGATGTTCATCACATCCTTCAAGTTCCCATTCAGGGAAAGACCATCCATTTTATAGTGGACTGAACCTACAAGAATATTAGGGAAGATGTACCATAATATCTTGGAGGACAAGTTCTAGATGATATTGTTGGGCCACATATTGACCTATAGTGGCTACTCGATCCAAATTTCCACTTTTGAGATCGATTATGATTTTCACCATAAAACTAGTACTAGTCCCAAATGGCTTGGGAGAACACCTGGATGGATGCCTAGTTCACATGATATGGGAGATAGAGAATCGTGGGACCATCTATGCATGGGGTCATAGTATTCTTGCACATCTTTATTATGATTTATCATGATTTTATTATCACAAGGCTGAGAGAATTGTACATTGTACATAACTACAAGTCTAGTTATTGGAGCATATCACATATGCCAGGATGATAAGGTTCCCTTCTATATGTGCCCTTGGATACCATGCACATTTAGCTATCCACTGAGATGAGCCTAACAGTATAGATATCTATTATTCTAGAGAGTTAGATTTGACCACCTGGATTAGGAGGAGATCTTATAGAGACCCTTCCATATGATACGATAGTGGCCAGATGAGACTCAAAACTTGAGGAGGATGTACAAAGATAGGTTTTTACTCATGATGCATGATTACATAGTAAGACCATTCTACTATGATCATGTCATGAGATAGTTCAAACAGGTATATGTACCACTAGTAGCATGACCATTTTACAAGCGATCAATGTAGAGTGCTTGGAGGCTAGGAGATACGAGATGACTCAAAGCCAACGATGTTGTCTCCAATGTTGATGATGTTGGTGCTACACATGAATATGAGGAGTAGTGGGCTGAAACATGAAAAAATTGTATTTATTATGCATCAACCTATAGGATTTGTGGGGCCACTTCCAAATCAGAGGGATGAGGAGGAGAAGACAGGTGAGGATATAGAGATTAAGGTTTCAGACCTATTTGTAGATGAGGTACAAGAGGACTATGATGAGGAGGAAGACTTAGACTATGAGGGAGAGGAGGAGGAGGAGGAGGACCAACTGATGAGTGAGGGTAGTGAGATAGTATATGAGGGTTTAGTTCCCCATGAGTAGATAGATTCAACTCATACTTGTGTTACTAGATCATAGTAAGTTTCCAAAAGATGTACTGACACTTATGAGCATGGAGAGGCTAGCTCATCTTCTATTCCTCTTGCAAAAGATGAGGCTATTTTTCCACAACCATTCAGTGATCTAGGTGATGACACTTTATTTATGATTATGGTCATGCTTATGTTCATTCTTTTAATTTATATATATATATCATGATGTGTATTGACTAGCTTTATAATTTCTATTTTGTAGGCTGCATGAGAGAGTTGCATGATCTCTACCAATGAGTGGTCGTAGAGATAGTACCTCCTTCACTCAAAGATGAGGCTATCAGTATATAATACATGCCTCCACCTATTATGGAGTAATATCTAGAGTTTTTTGATCCTTTTTCAAGTATGAGAGGATCATATGAGTGTGCTAATAGGCACATTGATCCATTGAGAAATTATGTCTCAACTTCCATCTTGTAGTCCTAATTTTCTTACCTTGGTGATATCTTGTGTTTTTTGCAAGTTCTACTGGAGGAGGAACTGGGATGGAACTTGGCATTATTTTGTTTGCCTATTTCCAGGTTTTTGTTCCCATTTCATCTTCGAATCTACTTCCTACCGTTCAGACTCTTTGCTTTTCTTCACAGGTTCTGGCAGAGGTGGAACCAGATTTGGAACCTGGCAATGTCCGATTGCCATGCTCCTTCCTTTGTGATCTGATCTTCCTTGCTATTTGGATTTTCCTCGAGATGTTTTCCTCCACTTTGTTCTGATCCAGGTTTCTTGTTTCTTGTAGTTGGAGGGGGTAGACTTGGAACCAGAATGGTTCTTGATCTTGGACTTTTGGTATTGTCCTATTTTTGTTCTGATCCGACTCTGACTTTGACTCTAGTCTTTTGTGTTGTTGTCTTGGTTTGACTTTGGGTTGACTTCCTCTGGTCAAAAATGTCTCTAGCTTGTTTCTTCTTGCTGTGGGCAAAGGCAAAACTGAAATGGTTCCTGAACCTATAATTTCGGTGGAGTCCTATTTTGTCTCCCGTTCTGACTCCAACTTTGGTAGTGTTTGAAAGACTTGGAAGTCTTGGACGTGCTCGGTGTCTATTTGACCATTTTGGTCGTTCTGTCAGTTGTGATAGGAAATGGGTTTTGGCCATGTGGCACCTCTCTAAATGGTGATTGGACAGAAACCTAAATAGTTATTGTGGCAGTTGCATTGTCAACCAAGGGTGGCAAACTCAACCATTTTTGGTGTTTGCATTGAATGCATAGATAGCTCGTTGCAGGGAAATCTGTCAGGTCTGATCAATTGCATGATTTAAGGATTGACTTCATTGTTGTGTATGAATGATTGAGTTGACTACATATGTTGGTGAGATATAATTTTTCTCTATAAGTTGCAGAGCCAATTGAAGTTGTGGGTTGAAGAGCGGAAGGAGAAAAAGGACGTGAGTTCTTGGAGAGAGGTTTTTCGAATTGTATGTTGAGAAAACATTGTAACAGTAAATCTAAATCTCTCTGGGTGATTGTGAGCTATATAGAGAAGACTGCAAATTGTATGTGTTTGTTTCAATACTTTAATACAATAGTCTTAACTTTGTGTGGTGGTATTTTTACCTGAAAAGGTTTTCCCATGTAAAATATTGTGTCAATATGTGAATGGTTTGTTCTTCTGTTATCTCCTTTAATGGTTGTATCCATCCCAAGTAGTTTATGAAGATATTAGAATCAGTTTATGCTTCGATCCTCTATTGTATTGGTGTTAAAGGGAATTTATTCCACAACTTTTCCCCTCAAAGTGGTATCAGAGCTTGGCCAGTTGTGTTATCCTTGTTAGGATGAATTAGTTTTCTTCACTAATACTGTTTTAGTGGGAGTCTTGCATTGTTAAAAACTTGGTTATGTTTAAGATGGAAAAGTACATCTAGAGGAGTAGAGATTGAGAAGTTTAAGGGCAACAAATTTGAGTTATGGAAACTCAAGATAGAAGACTTGATTGTGGATAGAGACCTCTGAATTCAAGTGTCTGGAACTAAGCCACAAATTACAACCCAAGAAGCTTGGGATCTTGCTGATAGAAAAGCAAGAGGTTTGATTAGATTGAGTCTAGCCAATTTTGTGCTCCTAAATGTTCATGAGGAAACATCTGTAGCTTCTTTATGGAAGAAACTTGGTGACATTTATCAGGGAAAGTCTATGGTAAATAAGTTATTCCTGAGGAAGAAGTTGTACTCCTTGAAGATGGACAAAGGTGCATATGTTGTAGACCATCTGAACTCATTTAATATGAGTATTACTCAACTGGCATCTATAGGTGTAAAAATAGAGGAGGAGGATCACTCCATGCTCCTGTTGTGTTCATTACTTGATAGTTGGAATCATTTTGTGATGGCTATTGGAAGCACTACCACCGCTTTCAAGATGGATAATGTGGTTTCTTTGCTTGTCTGAAGAAATGTGAAGAAAATCTTCTGAGATGGCCAAAGAGGCTCTTGCTATTCAAGGTAGACCAAAGGAGAAAGACAAAAAGAAAGACAACAAGTTGAAATCCAAGTCTAAAGGGAGATCAAAGTCTCCTGGTAAAAAGTCCAAGGTGAAATGCTGGAACTGTGGGCAACCTGGTCATATTAGGAAGGACTGTAAGGACAAGAAGAAGAAGAATTTCTCTAACAACGTATCTTCTCAAAGTGATGTGGATGCCTTCATTCCAACAGCCTTGACAACTTAGGCATCAGATGATGTCTGGTTGGTTGATTCAGGTGCTTCTTTTCACATGACATCCAATAGAGATTGGTTCTCAAAGTATAAGAAGTATGATGGTGGAAAGGTATACTTGGAAAGTGATTCAACACTGGAGATTGTTAGCAGAGGAAGAGTTAGAATTCAATTTTTTGATGGGAAAATCAAAGGAATTGGTGGTGTTCTTCACATCTCAGGTTTGGCTCAAAATCTTCTTTTTATTAGTAAGTTAAATGATGTTGGTGTAGAAGTTTCTTTTTCTAGTAAGGGATGTAAAATGGCTAGAGGTGTAGTGGTGTTGGCTAAGGGTGTTCGTACTGGCAATCTGTACAAGTTGGATGCATGAACTGTTCTTTACAATAGTGCCTCTGTAAAGTCATGTAATTCTGCACCTATAGAGAAATATGAAGACTCTTCTCTGTTTGCAAATGCTATGGAGGTTAAAATCCCAGTAGAGAAGACTATGTTATGGCATCATAGACTTGGTCCAATTGGTGATAAAGGTTTTAAAACCTTAAAAAATTAAAACCTTTTAGAAGGGCTTGATGACTGTAACCTTGAGTTCGATTTCTGTGAACATTGCATCTATGGAAAGCAACACTGTGTTTCCTTTTCCTCTAGTCCTCACAAATCTTCTGGTATATTGGATTATGTTCATTCTAATGTTTTTAGTCTAGTTAATGTTCCTTTGTTATCAAAGTCTAGATACTATGTTTCTTTTATTGATAACTGTTTGAGAAGGGCATTTGTATACTTTCTTAAAAGTAAATTAGAAGTGTTCAGTCGGTTTAAAGAGTTCAAGTCTTTGGTAGAAAATAAAACTGGAAGGAAAATAAAGTGTTTAAAGATAGACAATGGAGGTGAGTTTTGTTCTATATATTTTGAAAGGTATTGCACTGATCATGGAATTAAAAGGCATAAGACAACCCCCTACACTCCACAACAAAATGGAGTTGCTGAAAAGTTGAAGAGGATGCTAATGGAAAAGGCAAGGAGTATGCTGAGTGGTGCTGGTTTGGAGCAAAGCTTCTAGGCTAAGGTTGTGGCTACAACATGTTATCTAATAATAGATCTCCTTGCTCTGCTCTTGTTGACAAAACACCTTTGGAAGCATGGTCAGGCAAGAAACGCTCACTAAGGCATGTCTGAGTCTTTGGCTGTGAGGCATATGTTCATGTGCCAAATGAAAAGAGATCTAAATTAGATAACAATTCTATGAAATGTATTCTCATCGGCTATGGAGTTGGTGTGAAATGATACAAGCTTTGGAACCCTGTTACTGAGAAGGTTGTGTATAGTAGAAGCGTGTTTTTTCGTGAGCTGAAACCTCTAGTATGTGATCAACAACTTGAGACAAATCAAAGTAACAAGAAGAAGGATGCAGTGGAGATTCCCAAAACTCCAGAAAGGGAAGAGTTGCATGGTGTACCTGAGGCTAAGGAGAGCTCAAGCAGCTTTGGAAGTTCTGATGATGAAGAACAACCTCAACCTATAAGGAGATCTACACAAGAAAAGAGGAAACCGGAAAGGTATGGTTTCTCTATGTTAGAATCAAATGGTGCTTATGCTTTAATAACTAGCACTAGTGAGCCTAGGACTATGAAAGAAGCAATCAACATGGCTGATTCAAAGTCTTGGCTGGAACCCATGAATGAGGAGATTGATTCATTGAAAAAGAACGATACCTGGAAGTTGGTACCACTGCCTAAAGGGCGAAATCCTGTTGGTTGTAAGTGGATATTCGAAAGGAAGACAGGCCTAGATGGCAGTGTGGAGAATTATAAGGCACAGATGGTTGCATAGGGTTTTTCCGAAGTTGAGGGAATTGATTATGGAGGATCTTTTCCCCTATAGCAAAGTTGATATCCATCAAATGTTTGTTGTCATTGGCAGCAGTGTATTACTTCAAAATTGAGTAGATGGATGTGAAAACAACATTTCTCCATGGTGAGTTGGAAGAAAATTTTTACATGTCCCAGCCTGAGAATTTTGTCAAAAGAGGTAAACAAAATCTAGTTTGCAAGTTAAATAAATCTCTCTATGGTCTAAAACAATCTCCTAGAATGTAGTACCATAAATTTGACACATTTGTGCTGTCAATTGGGTTTGTGAGATCAAAATCTGACCATTGCATTTATTATAAATGTGAGAATGATCGTGTGCTTGTTATTACTCTGTATGTGGATGACATGATATTCATTGGTAATAGCAAGACTATGATTTATGACCTTGAAAATCAGTTTTCTGCTAAGTTCGAAATGAAAGATCTGGGAGAAGCAAGGTACATTCTTGGAATGGAGATAACCAGGGATAGAACAAGTAGAAAACTTTGGCTCAGTCAGAGTAAGTATGTGAAAACCATTCTAGAGAGGTTTAGCATGAATGAGTGCAAGTAGCTAGTTGTTCCAATCATGCAAGGATTGAAACTATCTACTGAAGATTGTCCAAAGTCAGCTATTGAGATGGAGGACATGACCAGTGTGCCTTATGCAAGTGTAGTAGGCAGTTTAATGTATGCTATAGTCTAGACAAGACAATACATTGCCTAAGTAGTGGGAGTTCTAAGTCGGTTCATGGAAAATCCAGGGAGATCACATTGGGATGTTGTGAAGAGAGTGTTTAGGTATTTGAAGGGTACTTCAGATTATGCTTTGTGTTACCATGGGTGTATGGTTGCATCACAAAGGACCCTCAATATTTAGGGATATGTTGATTCTGATTAGGTAGGGGACATTGGCAATAGAAGATCCACCAGTGGATACACTTTCATACTTAATGGTGGGGCAATCAGTTGGATGAGTAAGTGACAAGTTGTAGTTTCTTTATCCATGATAGAGGCAGAGTACATGGCAGCAACCCATTCTTGTGAGGAGGCAGTGTGGATGAGGCATTTGTGTTCAAACATTGGATTTAATGCTAGGAAAATTTCAATCTGTTGTGATAGTCAAAGTGCCATTTTTTTGGCAAAGAATTCAACCTTTCATGCCAAGACCAAGCACATAGATGTGCAATATCACTTTGTGAGGGATATGGTTGAAGATGGCAAGGTCAGTTTGGAAAAGGTTGACACCTTGAAGAATGTTGCAGATGCCTTGACAAAGCCAATTAGAATAGACAAGTTCAAATGGTGCACAAAATCGATGGGCCTTGGTGTCTATGATAGTCAGTAAGGTTTGATGTTTTGAGGAAGCTAGAATTGTTCACCAAGTGAGAGCTTGTTGAGAAATTACGTTTCAACTTCCAACTTGTAGTCCTCATTTTCTTGCCTTGGTGAGATTTTGTGTTGTTTGCAAGTCCTGCTAGAGGTGGAACCGGGATGGAACTTGGCATTATTCCATTTTCCTAGTTCTAGGTTTTTGTTCCCATTCCGTCTCTGGCTCTGATTCCTACCGGTCAAACTCTTTGCTTTTCTTCGCACCGGCGGAACCGGATTTGGAACCTAGCAATGTCCGATTGCCATGTTCCTACCTTTGCGATCTGGTCTTCCTTACTATTTGGATTTTCCTCGGGATGTTTTCCTCCACTTCATTCCAGTCCAAGTTTATTGTTTATTGAAGTTGGTGGGGGCGGATCTGGAACCAGAATGGTTCTTGATCTTGGACTTTTTGTAAAGTCCTGTTTTCTATTTCGATCCGACTCTGACTCTGACTCTGGCCTTTTGTATTCTTGTCTTGGTTTGACTTCAGGTTGACTTCCTCCGGTCATATCTTTCTCTAGCCTATTTATTCTTGCCATGGGTGGAGGTGGAGCCGAAATGGTTCCTGAACATGTGATTTTGGTGGAGTCCTATTTTGTCTCCCGTTCCGACTCCGACTCTGGTAGTGTTTGAAAGACTTGGAAGTCTTGGATGTGCTCGGTGTCTATTTGACCATTTTGGTCATTCTGTCAGTTGCAATAGGCAATAGGTTTTGGAAACATAGCACCTATCTGAATGGTGATTGTATGGAAACCTAAATAGTTATTGTGGCAGTTGCATTGTCAACCGAGGGTGGTGAACTCAACTATTTTTGTGTTTGCATTGAATGCATAGATGACTCATTGTAGGGAAATCTATTAGGTCTGATCAGTTGCGTGATTTAAGGATTGAATTCATTTTACTGTAGGATTGATTGAGTCGACTACATATGTTGGTGAGATAGACTTTTTCTCTATAATTTACAGAGCCAGTTGAAGTCGTGGGTTGAAGAGTAGAAGGAGAAAAGGGACGTGAGTTCTTGGAGAGAGTTTTTCTAAACTATATGTTGAGAAAACATTGTAACAGTGAATCTGAATCTCTATAGGTGATTGTGATCTATACAGAGAAGATTGTAAATTGTATGTATTTGTTTCAATACTGTAAACAATAGTCTTAACTTTGTGTGGTGGGTTTTTTACCTAAAAAGGTTTTCCCATGTAAAATATTGTCTCAATTTGTGAATGGTTTGTTCTTCTGTGATCTCCTTTAATGTTTGTATCCATCCCAAGTATTTTTTGAAGCTATTAGAATCAGTTCATGATTCACTCCTCTATTGTATTGGCATTAAAGGGAATGTATTCCGCACCTTTTCCCTTCATGATCAAGTTGAGTGTCATCTATCAGTACTACAGGCTACATATGAGGATATTTGGTCATCTCAAGATCCAACAGAGGTCGAGAGACTTCATCCAGAGGTTGTTAGGCTACATGAAGATAGAGACTCAATAGATTGATAGCACCTAGAGGTTCTTGGATGGGAGACCATGACTGTTGGATGAGCAAGGGACCTACAAAATGCATTGTATTCTCTTATTAGTTCATGATCGGACACTACCATCTCTTGAAAAACCATTCCTCAATGAATGTGATCACCAACTTTGGAGGGATCTAGTTGTTATAGGCCACACTAGCATTGTATGTTTTATGACATTTACCTTAAAAATTTGTGATATATATATATATGCTTATGTGTTTAAGTTTGATGGAAAATTTATTTATCAAATAATCTATGTAATACTATTTAAAAATGTCTCCATGATCTAACATGCTCTATGCGATCTAACTAAATCTATCCTAGTTTCTTTTAGATATAACATTATAGTGAATTATGGTACATGCTAAATTAAATTCACCTATGATCTAATTGTAGAACATTAAATAAAGATTAGGATCTAATCTAACACGATATACATGATTAAATTGAATAGTATGAAACCTAAATTAACCACCTAAAATTAATTTAAATAATTACTTTAATATTTAAGATACATAAATGATTTTTTTTCAAGAATGAAGCAATGCAAGAGAACATAGAATGTCATCTACTAACTCTAACACAACTGCTTTATCATTCACACTATTCAAGAAGATTATACATAGTACCAGTACAAATGTGTGGCATTAATAGGTTTTTTAAGAGGTGTATGATCCATTTCAATTAGCGTATATGCTCCAAACCCATAACTTTCTTCAATTATGTAAGGTCCTACCCAATTAGGGCTGAATTTTACTTTTTCAATCAAGCCAACATTGACGTTATGTTGATTCTTAAATAACACAAAATCACCTTTAGTAAATTCATGAGGGATGGAATTATCATTGTAACTACATTGCATTTTTCTAGAGTAAGCTTGGAGATGCTCAAGAGAATTGATGCATTGTTCGTCAAGTATTTCAAGATGATGTGATCATTGTTCTTTATAAGTACTATCATCAATAAGTCCTTGAAAAGCAGTCCTTAATGAAAAAATCACTAACTCCAGGGGAATTATTGCCTTGGTACCATAGAAAAGTTTATAAGGAGTATTCCTAGATGATATTCTATTACTAGTATGATAAGGCCATAACACATATGTCAATTGTGTGTACCAATCCTTATTATTTTTGCTAACTATTTTTCTTAATATTTTTTCTAGAGTATTATTAGTTGATTCAACTTGACCATTAGATTGTAGGTAGTAAGGTTTTGAAAAATTATGTTGAATGTTGAATGTATCTACGAATTTCTTCAAATAATTATTCTTAAATGGTGTCCCATTGTTTGAGACCAAAGCGAAAGGAATTCCAAAGTGAGAAATAATGTATTCCAATATTAAATGACATATTACATTTGCAGAGGTTGAATGAAGATGAATTAATTCTACCCATTTCGTTAAATAATCCATCATAGTAATTATGAATGTATGTCTAGCCAAAGAAGGTGGTGATATTTTTTCATTAAAATTCAAACCCCACATCGAGAAAGGCCAAAAAGGAACTTGGGAATGAAGCTCTGAAGCCAGAGCATGAATCAAATTTCTATGCTCTTGAAATTTGTCATATTTCTTAATGTACTCAAAGAAATCTTGTTTTGTATTCCTCTAATAGTATCCTATGTAGATTAAATTTTTAACTAATGATCAGATTCCTCCAAAATTTACTCCACAAGCACCTACATGAGCTTCCACAAGTGCTATGAAGATTTCAGAATTTTTAAGGCATCTAAGCAAAAGACCATCAAAGGACCTTCTATACAACACATCAACAAGGATTATATATCTAGACGCAAGTTTTCAAAGATGAGCTCAGATATTCTTAGTTTTTGACTTAGGAAAGGTACCCTCTTTTAAATAAATTAAATAGAAGTGCATACCATTCATTAGAGATTTCCATGGTGGTTGATAACACTTCTTCAAATTTAGATTCTATTGATGATTTCATAATTTTATGTACAATGAATGTGAAATCTTTTGAAGGATCTTGAGGAGATATTAGGGAATCCACACTTGTCATTGCATCCACATGCTGATTATCTTTTCATGGGATGTTATCAATGTTGTCCGAATTAAATTTGTCCAAAAATTAATTGTAAGATCCTTATTTTTTCATAATTTTTCATGCTTTTCTTGAATTATGTTTTATTTATTTTCTTAATGAATACTTGTGAGTCACTGACTATCTTAATCTCATTTTCCCAAAGTTAAATCAATGCATTATAATATTACAATTAACACTTCATACTATTTTGTGTTGTTTGTGCATAGGAATTTTAAAGAATAAGATAAGGGAGTAGGCCTTTCTTCAAGAGAGACTATTATAACCCCTATATCAAAGCCAGTTCTATATTTAGAGTCATCAAAGTATAACTCCCATGTATCCATTTCAATCGTCAACACATTATCATCATAGAGTCAATCATTATTAGGTAATGCTAGCCAAAAGAAGGGGTGTCAGGTAACTGGTCATTCAAGGATTATCATTTAATTTATTTTTGTGAGACAAACTTAACATGAAAATTAGTTAGCAACATAACCCACTTAGCTAAGTGCCCTGATAAATCTGTTTTAGTGAAAAGATGATTTAAAGGATCAAATTTTTTCATCACATGTATTTCAACATTTAGTCTAATTAATGCCTCAATTTACTAGTAGTGAATACAAGAGCCAAACATTGTTTTTCCATCATTGTTTATTGTGTTTCATAATCAATCAAACTTTGGCTAATGTAATAAATAGAATTTTCTTTACCATTTTCATCTTGTTGCGCCAATAATGTTGCAAGAGCATGGGCCAATTCTATTGTATAAAGGATGAATGGCTTGTCTTGCATAGCATGTCATAAAATAGGTAGAGCAAGGTAATCTTTCAAACTATCAAAATCCTATTTACAATATTTAGTATAGTTAAACTAAACCTCCTTCTGAAGGAGATGTGTAAATGGTAAGGTTTTGTCCACTAGGGATGATACAAAATGGATAGCTTGAATTGTTCCTTGTAAATTTCATAATTGAGAAATTTTTTGACGAGGTGGCATGTTAACTATAGCATAAATTTTCTTTGTGCAAACCTCAGTCCTTCTTCGAGATACTATAAAACCCAAAAAAAATTCACTATTTATGCCAAAGACACTTTTTCATATTCTTTCTCATGTTATATTTTTGCATTCACTTAAAGATTTTCTAAGGATATTCACATTGTCTTATCGATTTAAAGATTTAGCTAAATTATGATCCACATAATCTTCCAAAATTTTATGTATGTAATCATGAAACATCAAATTCATAGCTTGTTGATATGTTGCACCTGCATTTTTTAATCCAAAAGGCATTACTACCTAGAAAAATGTACCTCAAGCTATTGCAAATATTGTTTTGTATTGAACTTGAGTGTTGATGAAGATTTGATTATATCCGGAAAATCCATCCATGAATGACAAAAAAAATATCTGATAGTCAAGTCCACTATCATTTCAATATTAGGAAGGGGGAAATCATCTTTTTTAAATTATTTATTTAAATCATGAAATTTTGTACACATCGCAATACGATCATCAGGTTTTGCAACTAAACAAATATTTGAGATCTAAGGAGAATAATCTATACAATGCATTAAACCAACTTCAAGGAGTTTTTCAATCTTAGCCTTAACTAATAAGGCCATCTTAGGATTCATCTTTCATATCTTTTGTCCAATTTTTTTATCATTTTCGGCAAGGACTATGTTGTGCATTACTATCTTAGCATCAATTCCAAACATATCAAAATAGTTCCTAGCAAAAATATTGGGAAATTCATGAAGTAAATTTGTATGGTTTCTTCATTAGTGATATCCATCGGTATGTTGATTATATCTACCAAAGGAAGTGTGGTTTGTTTCAGGGATTTAGGATTATATTCTTCATTGTCTTTATCAATCTCATCCTTTTCCTTTTCTTTGTCTTATTTCTTAGCACTAATCATAGCACATGTAGCTCAGTTATGTTTAGGAGGACTAAATGGCTTATAATAAACTCCTAATATTTATTTCAAGTGTTCATCTTCAAAGTACTCCAATGATTCTTTACAAGTTTTATCAATCAATTCAGGATGCTCCAAGGTGAGAGTTGTTTTAGAGTTATACATGATGGTGTTGATGTTTAATGAGGATCTTTTAGTTTCTTGTGTTATCTTAGAAAGGAAAGATCCCAAACCACATTTTGTTTCCTATGTGCTAGGCTCTATAGGAACATGGATTCATTAGTATTTCCTTCCATACCATTTTCCACTATAGCCAATTTATTTCATAAGCTCATAACCTTTTCCACAAATTTTCTCCATTTATTTTTAGTTTGATGGTTGTTGATAGTCAATCTCATCAAAGCTTTTTGTATAGCTTATTTCTTCTTCCAAAGTAGATGAGATAGATGTTTGTGATTTTTCTTTAATAAAAAATCATTAACATTACCATTGGTTTCTTTTTTTCTTAGTTTATTTTGTTGTGATTGTGTATTCTCCCATAAATGAAGGTGTGAACTCTAATGAACTATTGGTGATTGAAGATTGCATCAAATGGTTGTCATTAATATTAGCAAGTTGTCATTGATGTCAACACAGTACTGTATGTATGACTTGTTTACCGAAATTTATTTCCTATTGAAGATAATTGTTATATGTGGTTTGGTGTGTTGGTTTTTAGATCTAGTTTATACCATGTGACAAACTATGATTTGGATATCTGAAGATCTTGGTTGACTTAGGATGAATATGATACATATATATATATATGAATATGTGTCTCTCTAGAATACATAGTGATGTGAGGTTATGAAAGAAGGATATAGAGACAAAAAAGGGTGTGAATAAAACATATCATAATAAGTGAAGTTTATGAAGACAATAACCTCATGATTAGAGTAGAACTATTGAGTGATTATTGGTATATAGTACTACCTTTATAGAGCTTCATCTGGAACTGAATTCAGACAATGAAAGGTGTATTTCATCAGTTCACTTTTTGGAAATAAGCCATCACTTTTGTACTTTAGAAGTGAGCCATTTGGGTTTTACGCTTGTTGATAGTGAGTCCTTATTCTAGGTAGTGACCCTTTTTGTAACCAATTTTGATATTCTCTATAGTGTGAATTAATCCTCACCATGGTTTTTCCCTCGTTGGGTTTTCCATGTAGATCTAGTGTTATTGTGTTTATGTGACGATTTTCAGTTTCTTCATTCATTAATAAATCATTTATGTTGTATGTGGATTTAGTTATGGTAAAAGGTTTAAGGAATTTAAATTTGGTGACAGCTAATTCACCCCCCTCTTAATTGTCTTGTTCAACAATTGGTATTAGAGGGAGGTCCTTTGGAATAAGTATAACAACATGAAGGAGATATTGGAAAGTTGAACTAAATGATAAAGGGATATGAATTAGATGAAGAATTGAGAACAAAGACCTCAAAGTCTAAGAATGAAGATCTGAAAGAAAATTTCAAGCAAGCTGGTGAATGTATTCAAAAACTAAGAAATTAGATCTACAAATTTAAGTTGAAACATAAAGAATTTTATCAAGAACTAAAAGAAGCAAAGGAGACTATTAAAAATATAATAATGAAATTTGAAGAAATAAAAAGAGTGGAAGAGCATTTCAAATGTGAAAGGGTATGTGCAGGATCATGATGGGCCAAAAAGTGGTGATATGTAAGCCATATAATTGTCCGTGTGGCTGACAAATTTTTTCTTACCCAAAATTGATGAAACGAAAAGGGTTTTTAGAGGAGATTCTCAGCTTTCCACCAATATAAGTTATGCTTTACTTTGAATTTAATAAATAATTATTATTCATTTTCTATTAGAATTAGGAATAAAGTCCTAATTGATAGGTTGATTGAAAAACATCTATAACTTTCAAATGGTATCACATTTTTTGAATCCAAAATATGCATCACATTCTATGCTTTGCATAATATAGGATTAAAAACTAAAAAATTGAACTTCATGAATTTTTGACCAAGTTAAGGTGGCTAGATAGACGAGCTTTTATATTTTTTAAAATTTGTCATAAAAAAATAATAATTAATTATTTCCTTGGAAAAAAATTATAAAAAATAATGCATCACATCAGAACATGAGTCCTCTACTTATATCTAAAAACTTATAAAAAAATATTATCATTTTATTGTGGTTAGGGTGGTCAGACAAACACCTACTTGTTGTTTTTACCTTGAAATTTAAATACTACTGCATTGAAATTTAAAATTTTCACCAAATAGATTTCAAAAATAAAAATAAAGGTCCAGTAGTTTATGTTAGTGTAATTAATATTTAATTACACTTGCATAAATTTACTTAGGTTTTTCTTAGGTAATAATTAGTTTACTTAATTCATAAGTAAGTTTTATTTAGTTGAGTTGTTTTTAAGTCAACATTAGGGTTGCATACATTGCTTTTATAAAGCAATTCTCTTATTGTAATTTCTTAATTCTGAATATTATCAATTTGCACATTTCATGCAAACCTCTAATTTTTTGATGTTTTCTCTTTTGTGGAAGGTTTTTAGGTTTGCATGTCTGATCTAGGGTTTCTAACATGGTATCAGAGCTTAGACATGCATCCCCTTCTCAAATTCTAGAGAAATTCATTACAGACTTCGTTCGGCGTTCCTTGAGGGTATCATGCCTTGAGTTTTTATATGCAACATCTTGGATCAGATTTGGCTTCATCATTGGATTTAGAGCACTGGAAGAAGTTAGGAATGACTTTTATTTTTCTGGTTTTCATCATCGTTGAAGAAATCTGTGAGGGTTTCAAGCTCGGTGATTTTTTGCAAGCTCTAGAGGTAGCTGATTTTTCGGAGCATTTTGAGCAGGAACATAGGTCACCATTGCATTTGCAGTGGCCAAAAACCCTAAGGATGCTTGTCATTTGTTTGATTTTTGAGCACTTGATCCAGAAGGAAAATTTTTTTGCCGGGGAGGCTGTACAGCCTCCCCAACTTGCTCCCCGAAGCAAAATTTTCTAGAAAATCATGAAAAAATAATTAAAAAATTCTTTTTTTTTGGCACCTCCAGTTCAGAAGGTAGGCGCCACCGCTGTGCCACCAAGCAGCCATTGGCCCACCACCACCGCCGACATCCTCCACCATCCCACCCCTCGGCAAGTTAGTCCATGCGGGCCTTCCAACAAAGCCGATGGTCCTATTGAGGACCGGGCGCTATACCACAGCCCCCTGGCACCGACCTTTGCACCCCGCGTGATCACATGGGTGACTAGGGGCTCTTCCCTAGCCCCTTGCATGCCAGCCCCTAATCACACATAGGACCAGGGGCCAAAATATTTTTAGCCCCTTGGGCTGCCTGTAGGCCTTATTGGCCATTCTAGAGCACTTTCACGAAATCGAGAATAAATTTTGCATACGAAGTTGGTTGTTCACAAATGAGATATCATTGGAAAGTGGGTTTTGAGTTTGTTCTATTGGTGCAGGTTATTTTATTTGATTATGCTCAAGTTTAATTTTTCAAGTCCTGGAACCTAGATGTTGTTGGTTTCACTCCGAAGGCCATATCTTTTGACTCGGTGATCCTTTTTTCGCCATTCTTGCGGTATTGAAAAGATCTGAGGTCTATTTTCATTTTTTGTTTATGCATGTTTAGGTGTTTTCTCATTTTTCATTCATTGGGGATTGTAATAAATGAACTCTTATAAAGTTCCATCAGGGGGGTTTCTTGCATAATAATCTTCATTGTATTTTGATGGAAACTCACATGGGTTGTAATCTAGTTTCTTAGTTTCTTTTGGTGACATTTTTTTCTTGGCTTGACACATATCAGATTCATATCAGTTCACACTTTAGATTGAGAGCCTATGGTTAATGATCCACATCAAATCCATCTTAGTTTGAGGGCCACTACATTTGTGGTTAATGTTCTAGAGTCTTTATGGTACTTTTCCCATGGAATAGTTTCAGTCTTATTTTGACATCGGAATCAAGATTCACGGCTTCCAAATTCTGTCATCATCATATCATGTACTATTGCTTTATGGATTCCAGGGTTGTTCCAATTTGGAGTGGTCGAGTGTTTTGTGGCATCGGGTCTACTGTTGCTTTTATCATGATTCCTTGAGTTAATCAGTGACTCTCATCCGGTTTCAGTAGTAGACAAAAGTATCTTTCCTTGCTTGCTAGATTTTGGTTCTAGTGTTAATCTACAAAGCTCTTCCAGTGCTTCTTTGCAGTAGTCATCTCATTGTAGGGGGGGGTTGTCCCACTAGATTTTCCTTCTCTACCTCATTATTGAATTTGTACATGGGTACCTGATCAGGCCTAGTTGTCGGGACCCATTCATGCTTTCTTGCATTCATCTTAGTTTTAGGTGCATTCTTTTTTAGTCTCCCTAAGTTGCACTTATGGGGGGTGTTAGTGTAATTAATATTTAATTACACTTGCATAACTTTACTTAGGTTTTGCTTAGGTAATAATTAGTTTACTTAATTAATAAGTAAGCTTTATTTAGTTGAGCTGTTTTTAGGTCAACATTAGGGTTGCATACATTGCTTTTATAAAGCAATTCTCTTATTGTAATTTCTTAATTCTGAATATTATCAATTTGCACATTGACATGCAAAGCTCTGCTTTTTTGATGTTTTCTCTTTTGTGGAGGGTGTTTAGGTTTGCATGTCTGATCTAGGGTTTCTAACAGTTTAGAAACTACATTCAATCTTCTACAGATTCTATTTTTACATTTTTTAAAATAATATAAATAACCTATTCAAATTTTTATGTCAAATTGTCTAACTCTGATTTCTTGTCTTTTTATTGCCACTTAAGGGCCTATTTTTTCCATAATGATCTTGCACATACCTGGAATAAAACAAAGAAAATAAGTTATAAATCAAAAGATAGAAAAATGTGATAAGCTTGAACATGAAGTAGTAACTCTTAAATCTAATCTAGAAAAGGCAAATAATTTTGAAGACAAATTCCAGACAAGTTTTGGATTACTTGATGAATTGATTTAATCTCAGAAGGCTGCGGAGGATAAAAGTGGTCTAGGAATTTAAGATGGACAAATTTTAAAGACTATAATCCAAGTTTAAACAAAATAGATAGTCTAAGGAAAGGAAAAATTTATCAAGGCAAGAATAGAAGAATCAATACCAAAAGGATACCCAACCAGCAACCTAATAATAAAAGGTAGCCATCTTTTAATGGCTTTTGTTACTCATGCAATAAATTTGGACATAGTCAAACAAAATGTCAATGTATAATGAATAAAAATAGATTAAGTTAAAATTTTGGATTCTTTGTTGGACAATGTTATGTGTGTAACAATTTTGGACATAAATTTTCTGAATATAGAAGTTAGATAATGATGAACATATTCAATACCGGTAGAAGATTTCATTCATTCCAAGGTTACTATTACATGTGCAATATTTTTGGACATAAGGATAACCCATGTAGGACAAAGATGAATACAAAATCTCATAATCAAAGATTTTTTGTATGCCACTCTTCCAACAAACAAGGAAATTTTTAAAAAAATTGTAATAAAAAAGTTAGGAAGAAACCGAATCTAAAATAGAAGGAAAATTTTATAAACAAGGTAAATAAAGAAGAAGTGAGGAAAGAAATGGAAAATATTTAGAGGAAGAAAGAAGAACCTAAGAACAAGGACAAATTAGATAATCTTATATCTGTATCTGGTGCAAATGCTCCTTCTATGAACTGAATCCAATAATGGATTTAGGGGGAGAAGTCACAGAAAAATCTATCAAACCCCTTCTATAAAAGGTTTCATGCAATGAAAAAATGATATGTGATGAAAATTTTCATTTTGAAGGCAATGAAGAAAATTCTAATAGAAATCAAGTAATACAAAAGATTTCTGGAACCCTTTTTTCTTATTGTGCATTTCATATTATGGTTGACAACTTTGGAAAAAGAAGGAACTGATAGACTAAAGTACGAATGATTATGTCATGAGAAATAAATTATCCTTTATGATGAAACCCTAAAAGTGTAAGTTAAAATAAGGAAGATTGAGTAGTCATTTTTTATTTTTGAAGTGAATAAGCTGAGAAGTAAAAGAGTTAGATTTTTAGCAAGCAAAAGTATAGAGAACAAGTTTGGAGAAATGGAGTCAAAGGAAATGGTGATATTCAATCTACACAATGACGAATTATAAAAGTTAAGGCACAATGGTTTATTCATTTAGAGTGAATTTCTGTAGTTTTTGAATGTGGACATTCTTTGGGCCATTTTAAAAAAAAATCAAGGTGATCATATGATATTTGACAAACCCTATGAAATCATGAAAGAAGCAATTGCAGAAATAACAACATTATGCAATAATGGACCCATTCTAGTCAAGAAGTCCATAAAGATCAAATAGGTTGAATCCCTAACTAGGGTAAAAAGAGATGAAAGGGCACTTATAATTCACACCATAATTGACCTAGTAATATGGTATGTGGAATACAACATCTCATATAAGATTTCTTTTAGGAATAGGGAAGGTTCTATAGACATGCAAAATTAACATCATATTTAATCATATTCTCCTTAATTAAATAAATCATTTTTATTTGATTATTTCCTAATGTGTCTTCATTTAATTAAATAAAATGTATTTAATTAAAATGGCCAATATCCATTATTTCCTCTCATTTTTATTTATTTTCAATCCAAAAGTCTAAGTCAAAATGTAACAATCACCTAATCCTTTCTTAAGCCAACTAAATCATGATTAATGTTAAACTTAATGCAAGTCACATCCTCTAGCTTTTCACACTTATAGAAATAAATCATTTAATTTATTTATTAAATATTCTAATTTCTCTCACATAGCATCTTTACGGAATATTCCTCCAATTTGAATTTAGCTCTCAAATGACTTGTCCCTTCCAACATAGAATTAATTCCCCTCTTACATGTCCCCCACTTGGCATTTAAGACACTGTTCTTCTCCCTCCAACAAGTCAAATTTCAAATTTGAAAAGGCCACCTAATGTCATTTATTGGCACATTGACCAAAACTTGCACAACCTTGGTGCATTCACATGGTGACAAGTGACTTATTCCTATTGGTTGAGTATTTGTCCCACATTCCTCCTCTTTTCATCTTCTCTCCTCGAAATATTCTATAAATCCAAGGCCTTCTTTCATCATTTGCATCCACAATTTCATAAAAGTTATTCTCTTCACATTGAGAGATAACTTTATCTAATTCATGGAATTTTCAACAATCTTCATCATTTGGCTTGTCAAAGGGTTGGGAAAGGGATAATTTCTACACAAAGAGTAGCACCAATCCAATATGGAATAGGTATCCTCCATTCCTTTTATGCTTTCAATCAGTTTATTGGATCTCTTGGTGGCTTTGTTTGGCATGTTGGTTTATCTCATAAGAGTGGTTGATTTGATAGGTTTTATAGCTAACTATACTAATGTGTGTCAAGTTTAATCTTTGCATATTTTCATGCTCACATGTGACGCTAGAAAGAGGGCTGAAACAATGCATTTCACTTCTCTTTTTCTTGTATTTGAAATTTGTTGATTCTACTTTCTAACAAATGAAATAGGAATTTCGTGTTTTTTTTGTTCTTGTTATGACTTGAGGGAATCTCCCACCCTTTACCATACTTCCATTTCATTGCAAATTCCAGTTGCTACACAATGGTTATCATAGGTTTTCTTCCTATTTTCTACGCATTGGCTCACTTTTATCTGTTTATTAGAAAACTATCATAGAATTTGCTAAAATTTACTACGCATATATTTTATTCTCATGCGCTGAGTTTCAAATAATTTGTAATGTACCTTGTTTATATATTCAATGATCTCAATTGATTAGATTGTATATTTTCTACCAGATTATAATCGGAATAGTTTTTTTCATAGTATAATGTGGTCATGTGTTTCTCGAGGAAGATAAAGTAGGATTTTATCGCAAACTCTACTTCTGTCAAGCCTTCTTAATTACCCTAAATTTTTTGAATATTCTTAGGTGTTGCTAAGTATTTTTTTTAATTTTGTTTGGCCTTTCAAACACTTGGAGTCGTTGCTAAAAAATAAAGGGCTAACTAAAGGAGGTGATTAATGGGGATATCAAGTGATCCATAGATTGCTTGGAGTCACTTGTGAAACTTGGGGTAGGTTGGAACTTTTATGAGGGGCAATACAAGTCAACAAGTCACTCTGGCTCTAGTTAGCTTACACCTAAACTCGGGCTTCTTGTTCGCTAGAGATAGAACGGGAGGAAAACGAAGGAGGAGGGATTGTTGTTTACACAAAGAACTCACAACGTTGAAGCATTGGAATAAATCCTTGAAGAATCTTGTAGTTAAAGAGGATTGAAGCCTCAAATTTTGAAGTTCACAAAGAATTTTTAAATTCTTGGACCTTCCTATTCCTTTTCTTTTTTTTTTGTTTTGAACCAATTCACTTCAAATTTTTGGTTTAAAATTAAACATTGATTTGATTTCTTCAACTTGGTTAAAATTGAACTTAGAAACTTACTAGATTTTGATTTGGGCTAAAATTCAACAAACTCACACTTCAAATATTGGTGCTTTAAAAGAATTCATTACTGCTTTTATGGTCTAAAATGAACAAGTGTTTTTCATGCTTTCCAATATTTTTCACAAATTAATATTTTTAAAAGGTGTATGCACTTCTCTCATGCTTCACGAAGATATTGAGAATCAAAATTATTTTCACGATATTAGATTGTTTAAAATATTTCCTCCACACTTTGATTTGGGATCTAAAATTGAACAAACTTGTCTAGTGTGAGAAAAAGGCATTGTGAGTGTTCTCTCTTTGTCCATGCAAGCAAAGATGATCGAACTACGAATGTAATTACTCGCTATTGTACACATTTAGAGAGCCTCCCTTGGTTGGAAAAATTACTCACCCCAAGGTAACGACTCAAACTGGTAATGGGCTAAATGCCAAGCTATTCCCAACTTGTATAAAAATTTGAATGGTGAGGAAAGTTCATCATTATAGGAGCTCCTATGGACAAGCAGGTGATACTCTTTATATGGGTTGATCTTGCCTCTCGTGTGGCCTTCTTAACAGGTACCCTGACTATGAACCAATTTGTGTAGAGAACAAAATCTTAATCTATTTGTTGGTGCAAAAGGTCATGTCCTTTGAAGCCACCCCACATATACATGCGATTATGTTGTAGAGATGAAAAGTATGCCATGGGAATTTAATGGGTACTAATGCTTGGCTGACCCAAGAAGTGTGTTTTGTGGAGGGGAGCCGGTATGGTCAAGCATCTAATCATCCACATTGAATATGTGTAGCTGGATTTATCCAAGTGGGAACCTAACAAATATTGTCTTTTCAACCTAGGGTTGTGCATGTCATTGGAATCAAAACAATTTGCTTGGATCTAAAACATTGGAAAACAAAAGTTCACGAAGAACTTAAAAAATTTCAAACCCTTTGGAGGAAACAAATATCCTTTGACAAAGTCAAGTTCTCTTTCTTACCCTAGGGATTCTATCCTGAGAGGTTTCTAAGTACTTGGGTTTAATCATCATATTTTTTCACTAAAATCAACTTAGAGAACTATGCTCTTGAAACCTTTATTTTCACATAATGGACCTTGTGGTTTGAAAAGGAATTGAGACATAGACATCTAGTTTAAAACTTTAATCAAATATTTGTTTTTGGTAAAAATAATTCATTAAGAAAAGAAAAAATACAATTGATCCCACACATGTGTTCTCTCAAATGATTTTCTGCAAGATCAAAATCCAGAAACCTAGGTTCAAAAATATTAGCCCAAAAGCTCATGCGGAGCATCTTGAAATGCTTCTCAAAGTTAGAGAAAGATTGGTTTAAAATTTTTACAAGAAATCTTCAAGAAACAACCCTAACTTGTTTGAGTTCTATTATCAACAAAATCCTGAGCTTTTTCAAAGGTTTTCTTTTCTCACATAGGAAGTGTCAAGTGTGTTCTTCAAAACCAAGATCTTTTAAGAAGGATTTTTATCTATGTCAAGTCTAGGATTAAAATAAATTACTCTCATCCACCTCTCGACCATCAAAATAAGTCAAAATCACCTTAACAACAACTCTTGGGACCTTTGAAAACATCATTTATGCTAAAATTCTAGGAAAAATCAGATCACTTTGTTTTACTTAACACACTTATTCAAACTATCATCTTGTGAATGAATTTACTCTAGGAAAAGACAATTGCCTAGGGTTTACAAGTTAATTATCATCTTGTTTGAATTAACACACTTATTAAAATTATCCAATCTATAATCACCTCATTTGAATTAACACGCCTAGTCTAACCGTCTTCTCATGTACAAGTTTACTCTAGGATAACACAACTTCCTAGAGTTTACAAGTGCATTATCACTTTTGTTTGACTTAACACACTTAGTCGAACTATCAATTAATCACAATCAATCAAATCAAGTCCTAAAATTTAAGCATTTCCCTCAAGGTTCCTAAAGAGTTTCATCATTTGTATCACCAATCTTTCGCTTATCTCATCTCCATCATCACTTTGATCCTTAACTTATCTTAGTTCTTATTTTCTTCGAACCTTAGGATTAGATCAATCTAACGGGTTAGAGGTTCATCTCTTACATTCCTGAAAATTGATCTTTATTTTATGGTTCAAAATTGATCTCAAAACAAAAATAATATGGAGCAAAACAAAGAAACATCCATTTCAAGTGATCTAATTCAAACTAAAACAACATTTGACCCGACGATAACCACCGATCTCCCAATCAATCCTCCTCAAATACCTCAAAATTCTCAAGAGGAAGGTCATGTAGAGGACATTACTGACAATGGGATGACACAAGAATAACTTCTAGAAATTGTGCAAAACCCTGAGAATCACTGAATTTCTAGTGCCATGGTTAGATTATACCCATCCCAATACATGTTAGAGTTAGAAAAAGAAGGGGATAAACTCCCTTCTGACTTTGACGTAAAAACCATTATGGAGAGGTCTCTCGGTATTATGCCCTCACCCGCATCCACACTTCCACTTCAAAACCTCAGTCAAGACATCCCCCAAATCATATCATCTATCGTTTCAACCCCATTGATTGTTAACAAGGGAAGCACCATGCTTCACGAACTTCAAAAAGATTTCCTTTTGAAAAACCAAGGGTTGAATACAAGAATCACATCAAATCAATCCATCCTAGTAAATCCATTACACCCTTACATCCCCCTCACATTTCATAATCATACTAATTCATCCTCATTTCATGCAACACCAGATTATCCTCTAGATAGACAAATCTCCCTCACTATCTCACAAGGAGAAGGTGACTTCTTCAGAGTAGGGGTAATCTTAAATCCCTCATCATCACTTCCAGGGATTGCACCACCTGTCTTTCCACCACTTCCACCCCTAATACTCACATATACATCATCCCCAAGGTTAGGTATTCCTCCTCTTCTCACCATAAATCAATTAAGTCAGAACACCTTATGAAATCCACCATTTGTGTCATCTATATTGAAACAAAAAATGGAGACCATCCAAGTAACTACATTGATCAACACATCCACCATTCCTCAAATCATGGTTCCTCAAGGACTAAGCACCTCAATTGCACCATCTATAACTTGAACCCCGATCATTAACATGACCATTCTTCTCATCAAAATGGTCGATGCTCTTCCTAATCAACTGCCATTACCACCAAGGAAAAATGTGACCAATTCATTTACCATGACATTGCAAGCTGCTTGAAAATCTGACCAACAAAAATTTCTCCAAAATCAGTAAGCTGCACAACTATCCACTCAGCAAGTGCAAGCCCAATTAACAACACAATAGGATACATAGGTCCAAGCCTTGTTACAACAACAACAATCTGCCAAAGCTATGGAGGCACATCAAGTCACCAAAGCTACCCAAACTGCACAAGCCGCATATGCCGCTCTAATTGCATAGGCAATCCAACAAGCGCACACTCAGGCATGAGCCCAATTCCAAGCTTGACAATCACAAGCACAAGTACAAGCACACACACAAGCACAATACCAAACACAATTGTAGGTGCAATAAGAAGCATATAAGTAAGCCTTGCAAGACTATCAATTACAAAAGCAATACGATCAACAACAAGTATTGTTGGTGCAACAATAACACAACCAACAATAAGTGTTGTTGGCTCAAGAAGAAACGCATAAATCACTTTCTCAACAAAGCTTGCCACAAAACCATGACAACATCACATATTTCAATCCCACACCCCAAAACATATTCACTCCACCTCTTGATCTGCAAGGTGAGGTAATGGAAAAAATCAAATTTCTCTCATAGCAAGTGCTAGATTTTCAATCTAGGAAGACAATCAAGACACCTAGAAACTTGTGCCCCTATCTATTTGACAGAAGCTTGGAAATGTTACCATTCTCAAAGGGATTCAAAATCCCCAAATTTGATAAATATCGCAAGATGGGTAACCTTGAAGACCACATCAAGGAGTGTTAGGTACATTGGATGGAAGTCACCTACAATGACACATATATAATGTGGCTATTCCCTCAAAGCTTGGTTGGTGATGCTATGGAATGCTTTTCTCATATACCTACACGAATCAAAAAAATTCAAGAACTCAAAGACGCTCTCATCCAAAATTAAGCATTCAACATTTTTGTGGATGTTAGTTTTGAAGAACTCTCTGTGCTCAAACAAGGGAAGGGGGAATCATTCATCACCTTTCTCCAATGATGGTGAGCCAAGGCCAATCAAAGAAAGTGGTGCATTCTAGAATAACAACAAGTTTGTACCATCATTGCCAATACATACAAAATCTTGGCATTCTATCTAAAGATGCAATGCATCACTACGTATGATCAACTGATCCCGAAGGCACTCAATATTGAATGAGATCTTGCTACACAAGGTGGGATGCCCACTTATCTTAAACATTAGGATAGTCACCCATCCAACAACTATAATGAAAAACCTTGCACATGGGCAAAGAGCCAAAATGTCATCAACACTCCCAAGCAAAATAATCAAATGAATCATCATCAACCATAAAATAATAATTAGAATAACACACATAAAAATATGGTGAACCAGAAACCACCCCAAAATCATATCAATAATCTCAATAATCAAGGAGGACCATCTTCATGAAGCAAGTATCCCCCTAGCAGAATATCACAGCCCTTGGGGATTCAATTGAATCCATCATGAAAGAGTTTGTCAATCAGGGCATCATCAAGGTCTGCCCCAAGATAATTACAGTGAACCCCAGGTGAAGCCACCCTAGTATACAAAAATATCCTTTATGATTATCATAATCTCAAGGGACACGCAACTACCAACTCTATGAATTTGAAGAAAATCATCCAAGATCTCATTGGGGATAAAATCGTAAATGTCGAGCAACCCGCTGGAAATCAAGATGTCAAAATATACATGAACCTGATTCCTAATCACAATCAAGGAAATAACCAAGAGAAAAATGAGGGGAAATAGAAGTATGCTAGTGAAAACTTTATATATGAAGACATCATCGCATGCATAGATGAAATGATCATTGTCATTAGCATCAAATGAGCCAACAGTGATTGTGGAGTCACCACACGCAGTGGAAAGGTTACTATTGTAGGGGAATCACAACCATCTAAGACCCACGTCTCAAATCCAAAATCCATCCCCTATGATTATTAGTCATTGACCAGCTAAAGAAAACCCCCACCTAGATCTCTATCATGGAGCTACTGAAAATTTCTGCCACCCATAGGAAAATCCTTGATGAAGCACTAGTTGCATCAACTATCTTTGCTAACCTTGATACTAAACAATTCTAGGCTATGGGCAGTAGCATTACCACTCCAAATCTCCTCACGTTTTTTGATCATGACTTCCCTACCCAGCCATCTCAGAAACGTGCGATTCACCTTCAAGTCTTGGTTCACAAGAAAAAGGTCAAAAGGGTCTTGGTGGATGGAGGCGCGGGCCTCAATATTTGTTCTCTTAAAATTATAAAAAACATGGGAATCTTAGAAGACTCTATTGGAGAAACAAAGGTATTACCATCAAAGCATATGATGACCACGAAAGAGTGTCTCACGGTACTATCAAGATACCAATCAGAGTGGAACCAACCACTATGGAAACCACATGTCAGGTCGTCAACCTTGAGTTTCCCTACAATATCCTCCTGGGACACCCATGGATCCATGGGATGAAGGTAGTCACCTCAACATTTCACCAATGTGTAAAATTCTCATATTAGAATGAGGAGGTAATAATACATGGTGATCTGGAGCCATTTGCCTATTGCAAAAAATTGCAATCCAAGTTTCACAAAATTCCCCAAGTACCAAAGAATGATGAAGGCCCATCCAACCTCACCTCCACTTTTACGACAAAGACACCCTCCATCCTTGACATATCCGACATCAAGCTCATGATCCAAGACAATGGGTGTGGAGATTATAGAATGAAGAAAAAATTATTTTTTGTAGGAGATTTACCGCAATCTCCTAGGTCACATGGAAAACCCCAAGCAATTGAAACACCTATCCACACTTTCAGGGTAGACCCTTCTAGATTTTGCTATAGGGGGGATCTAATTCGGGAAAATGTGGAGGAAATAAATATTTCAAGGTCACTATAACAAAATGAAAGGCCCACACCCACCCTACCCATGGATGAAGCTAGCAGAGGACTGCAAATGATGCTTGGTATGTTGATATTTTTTCCTTGATGTTGAACTTGGAATTATGGCACTTTGATCTTGTTTCTATGTTCATGGAATTTCATTGGTTTAGCTATGTCATTTTTGTATTGACATTGTGATACTTGATTGAGGCTCAACTTACTCTTGGTTTATGCATGTTTTGGTATTCAATAAATTGTTATGGACAACTTTATGGATTTGGTTTACATTCAGATTTATTGCATCTTGTGGTATTGATGAGGTTGAGATTTATGTGTAGATAAAGGTTATATTTCTTATACAGGTATATGACAAAGCTATTCAGATTGCTTCACTGATATCATAAGTTGATCATGGAATAGTTGGTTTCATTCTGAGAGGTTGGCACTTCATTACTACATATCAGGTTTATATTGTATTGGCATGTTCAAATTTATGTACTTACATGGCATTGATAAGGTTTTGAATAGTATCATAGGTGTGTTTTTCAGCCTCATACAGGTAATGCTTATGGGAAACTTGGATTACAAACCATAATTGGAGTTGGTATTTAATATTATGAAAATCCTATTGGGTTTCCTTAAGTATTTGATAAATTTGATATTCTTTGCATGGGAATATGATATGGTTCATGGCTTATTGTTGATATCCATTGGCATCTCTTTTTAAAAAGAAGGTAATATCATTGAAATGTTTATAATGATGTATTGAAGCATTATTGTTGGCTCACTTACATTTGAAAATTACTTAGAAAGAATTCATATTTTGATCGGGTCTTATATTTGTTGATTCATTAGGCCTTAAGGCTAACAACTGGAATGAGAAAATATTTTAAAACAGGTCACTAAGAAGTGACATTGCAATCAACCTTGTAAAGAGGGAATTTCTAAGTGTCATGGAAGCCACCCTTTATCATTATATTTTTTCATGCCTATTCCTATTTATTTGGTTGACTGAGTGATGTGGAATCGACAAACTAGGAAGTAATGATGGTGTTAGCATTTTGAAATCTTTTAACTTTGATTAAATTCACATGAGAATGACCTATCGGTTTATTTGAAATCATTGATTAAAAGCTAGATAAATGGTTTGTATGCATTCCAAAGTAAATGAGATGGTCAACATACTTTGCATTTACTTGTCCATAGAATTTAGAATGCATTATGATGTATTTAGTCCACTCATACTTCAAACATGATTATATTTTGGATTGGGGCATCGAATGTTTTGAAGGAAGATTAGGTCATTCTTGTTGTGTTTCACAAGCTTAAGGGTGCGAACCCTAGACACATTGCCACCATGAAAGAATTTGTAACCTCTGCTAAAAGTTTAATGTCTCCTCTCTATTGCGAATCTGTCCATTTATCTTTTGATATCATGTTTCACATTTCACTATGTATGGAAGGTTGTTTTCAGGTGGGTATTGTCAAGGATGGAATAAGGAAGGTTGAGACCTAGGCATATATAAAATCTATCTGGTATTCTCTTACTTCTTGAATAAGTATCATCATTCTTTTTGGAGAAAGATTTTTGTTTACAAACATCAGGTAGTTACTATTTTATGTTTCAAAATAAAAAATGCTTGAGTGGTTTCCTACAAGGAATGACAATCTTTCAATTACCTAAGTTGAAATTGATACCCTAATAGAATAACATATCTAATTGATTATGCTACAAGGGGTTGTGTTTTTCAGTTTGTTGGTAATCATGCATTTTGAAAAATATATCATTATTTTTCATGGATTCAGTGGTAGTAGTTCTTGGTCATTGGGTGCACAATAATGAGGGTAGAGTTACAAATTCTTGCAGTGAGATTCTTAAATTTTTTCTTCTTGAGAAAGCTTATCTGAAACATACTATTGTATATTTGTTATTATTATTCCTCCACCTATTACTAAATCTATTGAAGATTCTTCTGAATAGTTGAATAAGGGTATTATTGATCTTTCAAAATAGTGCATGCATTTTGTATTCTTGTAACAAATGAGATTGTTGGTATAGTCAGTTGAAGGATTTTTTGAATCATTTCCTTAAAATGTATTTCTATCATATTTCTTCATCATTGTGAGAAGAATCATTCTTCCTTGGTGCAAAATTCTTTGTATATTTTGGAATCTTACATTGTAACCAAAAGATATATTTTTTATTCTCTCGAAACCTTCGTTGAAGGTTCAAAAAGGTAGAATATTCATTTTGTAAGAGTGGGATATAAAGTGAGTTCTTGAAAAGATAGAAGAATATAACTTTCATAAATTAAAATCTAAAAAGAGATAGTAAAAAAGATTTTTAATGAATGTTTGAAAATATGATGCAAAGTATAATAAAGAAAAACATTATTTATTTAATATTTTAAGAATTCATGCTGAGTATTTAGGGTATTATATAGAGATGTATGAGTGAGCTAAATAGAAACAAGGAGATGCTCTATATTATTGTAATTCAGTAAATTGAAAAGGGGTTGGTGCTCCTTGAGATTAGTGTCTCTAAAAGAGGGGTGTGTGCTCCTTGAGATTGGTGTCTCTAAATGAGGGGTTGGTGCTCCTTGAGTGGGTCCTCATAAATTATCCTATAAGGCATTGTAAGCAGTGGTTTTTGGAATTAAGCCAGTGAGGTAGTTTAGGAGTGGTTTTTCTACCCTAGGAGGGTTATCCACTTGAAAAATTCTTTGTCTTATGATCTCATTGATGTGATTTTTTGGTGAGTAATTGTTCTTATCTATCTAAGCTTGGTTGAATGTTAGTCCATTCATCTATGCAAGTGTTCATATCAAAATGTTTTACATAAGTGTTCTATCAGTGTTAAATATTCAGATTGAAAAGAAAGCTTAAATGTATTCATTTGTTTCAGAGCTCAAGAATTGTCTGGTTGAACTAAATCTCCTTGTTGTTTCATGCTTATAATATGTCATTCAATTGCACAATTGGTTTCGTATCTCATAATTCTACATTGAAATATGGTAATCCTAAAGGTTTTTTTAGTCATCTCTTTTGAATTTGCATGATAAATCTCACAAGGACTAGTGGGATAAGTTGTCAAAATGAATAATATTAATGTTGTCCTAAATGGTCTCAATGCAATCACTCAGCCATGCTGTCAATAAAAAGGATATCAAAATTATAAGTCTTCATTAAAGTTTAAAAAGGTTTAGACATTAATTCACCCTGCCCTCTCAGTGTCTGTCTATACTCCAACATGGTATGGGATACAACAAAAATGAAAGCCTTGGAAGGAACAATGATGGAGGACTGGATCCCATCATTGTAGAAATATGAAGGATAAATATTTTCCTTGGATGTACCCCTCTAAGTATAACAGTACATGGTAGAGGTATGCCTATTAGAGCAGTTAGGACTCTCCCTCAATTATCGATTGTTTCCCTATGATAACCAGTATCCATAGGTCTCCTCCTAGATAATTTCACCTTCGACATAACTAGGGTCTATAGTATTAATGATGATGAATATACCATAACCCACAATTTTTCAAGACTCCTCCTTGTTCATGATTAGTACCTCATCCAATGAGTCAGACTACCAAACTCATTAAATAAACCTAGTTTAGCCCCACCTCATCGACTATGAACAACAAGGACCATTGGCTCTAGACACATTCAAAAATGATGAGGTTCTCTCAGAATTCATAGGACTAAGGGATACATTACCATGTGACGATCACAAATCTGAGTTCAACATCACACTGGACACATAGGCCTATTACAAGGAGATGATTGAGTCCTTTAGTTGCAAAATAAAAAGAATGAGAATAAGTGCAAGGTCATTGAGTGAAAACAACATTGTGGCACTCTCTAACCATATAATAGTAAAAATAAAGGACACATCCAATGGTTAGAACCTCTATGAGGCACTAGAGGATGAAGGATTTAATCTCCGCCTATTGTACTTCATCAAGAGAAATCAACAGTCCTAGAAAAATGGTACAATTCTATCAATCTAGGAACATAAGAAACACCACATATCACCTTCTACATTGAGTCACTACTCATAGAAGAACGAGAGATCTAAGTGGCATTATTAAGGGAAAATAAGGTTAACTTCACTTGGAATTATGCTGACATGGTGGGTCTTGATCCGGAATTTGTGGTTCATCATTTAGCTATCTATCTAGGAGAAATCAAGTAAGACAGAAGTTGAGAAAAAGTAACCCTCATATAGCCTTGATAGTCAAGGTAGAATTATAGGAACTGCTGGATGCCATTTTTATACAGCCAATTAACTATCCTAAATGGGTGTCAAATCTTGTACCTATTTCAAAGCCAAATGGGAGCATCCACATCTGCACCGATTTTAGAGACCTAAACAAATTGTGTCCTAAGGATTGCTTTCCACTACCCAAAAATGATATGATAGTGGACACGATGGTCGGACATGAGATGCTATGATTGATGCATGGATTCTCAGGGTACAACTAAATTATGATAGAAAAGGAAGACCAGAATAAGACAGTGTTTACATGTCCATGGGGCAACTACTACTAGAATATGATGCCATTTGGGATAAAGAATGTGGGAGCGACATTTGAAAGGGCCATGACACTCTTTTTTCACCACATGATTCACAAAACTGTGGAAGATTATGTGAATGATATATTGGCCAAGTCAATAAAAAGATAGGATTATATAGCAACTCAAAGTGCCATCTTTGACAGATTGGAGAAATACAAGGTTAGACTTAACCTCAAGAAATACATTTTTGGTGTAAAATCAAGAAAATTCTTTGGATATATAGTATAAATGAGAGGAATAGAAGTGGATCCCACCAAATTCAAAGCAATCCTCAACATGGAAGCATCGAGGACACTTAAACAACTTATAGCCCTATAGGGAAGTCTCCATTCCATACAACGATTCATAACACAACTAGAGGATAAATAGATCCCATACTCTCATCTACTCCACAATGGAGTAGAATACATGTGGTATGATGAGTCTGATCAGGCATTTTGTAAAATAAAAGAATATCTACTTATGCCACCAGTGTTAATGCCACCAATCCCAAGAAATCCATTAATCCTATATATTTTGGCAACCATGGAAACTCTCGATTCTCGACTAGCTCAACAAGATGAAAATTGAAGAGAAAGAGAAATATAGTACATTAGAAAGACAATTGTAGGGAATTATATCAACTACACACCAATAGAAAAACCTTGACTATTAGTTGTGTTTGCAACTCAAAAGTTCAAACACTACATGTTGGTTCATTGGATCAAGCTGATTACAAAGATAGATCCAATAAAGTATCTACTCTCTAAGGCCACTCTCACCAGATGAACAACCAATTGGGCCATGATATTGACAGAAAATGACATATAATATGTAGAGTGCAAGGCTATCAAAGGACAAGAAATTGCAGACCAACTGGTAGAAGCTCGAATTTATGTTGACAACCCACTTATCTGATAATTTATGAATGAGAATTCTTTTCAAAATAAGTATAGAAAATCATTGGAAGATGTATTTTAATGGGTCATACACACAAAATGGGTCAGGCATTGGAATCTTCTTCATCACTCCCCAAGGAGACTGCATACCCAGATCTTACAAACTATCTTTTCCATGCACAAATAACATAAAAGAGTATGAAGTTGTCATCATAGGCTTAAGGATTGTAGTACAATGGTAGATCATCTCTTTAAAAATATATGGAGATTCACAACCCATCAACAACCAAGTCAATGGTGAGTACCAAACAAAGGATGAAAAGCTAACTCCATACAAGAAATTAGTGGAGAGCCTCAAATAATTATTCATTGATGTTACCTTTGAAAACCTACCTAGAGCAAACAACAGAGCAATACATATTATGGCCACAATTGGATCTGTCTTGGAAATCTAAAACAATATTCCAAAATAAGAATTCTTGGTAGAGAAGCATCTTGTACAGACATTCGACGTACCAGAGTCTGAATTCATCTATGAAATTGTAGGTCTTGGTGATCCTTGGTATCATGACATCTACACCTACTTGAGAATAGGAGTCCTCCTAGCTAACATAACCCCAAAATTTAAATGAGCCTTTGTCAAAAGGTCCTTACGTTTTTTCATCCTAGGATAAAATCTCTATCGTAGGATCATGGAAGGAGCCCTATTACATTGCTTAAATCCCGAGGAAGCCCTAACAATGGAATTTGCAGTTCGCACTCAAGTGGTATAAATTTGGCTAAGAAACTACTAAGGACTAGGTACTACAAACCAACAGTGGAAAGAGAGGCACACAACTTTGTCAAAATGGTTTACAATGCCAGCACTATGGAGACCTTATTCATGCACCAACTCAAGAGCTTCATCCTATTATTACATCTTGGCCCTTTTCACAATGGGGACTTGATATCATCGAAAAAATCACACCCACCTCATCCAATGGCCACAAATTGATCATCACCACCACCAAGTACTTTATAAAGTGGGTCAAATTCATCCCAATGACCTACACAATTTCAAAGTAGATATCAAAGTTCATCCTGAACTATCTCACTTGTCGATACACTGTCCCCCAAGCTATTATGTCTGATAATGGGACACCTTTCAAGAATCAGGATGTGTGTGACCTTTGCCACAAATTCAATATCCAACATCACTTTTCCACTTCGTATTACCCACAAGGCAATGGCCAAGCAGAAGCCACTAATAAAACTATCTTGAAAATCCTTAATAAAACAGTCAATGACTCTAGTGGTGGTCGGCATCTACAACTAGATCCTACCTTATGGGCCTACCACACTAAAATATGCATTCCAATAGGTTCCACCCCATTCCCCCTATTCTATGGATCAAAATCCATCCTTCCAATCGAGATCGAGCTCCCAATATTAAGGATATCATTGTGAAACCTCATTATAGATGAGGAATATCAAGTTTCAAGGTTAAATGAGCTAGAGTTATTATATGAACAACACATGGATGCCATGAACCATCTATAGGTCTATTAGAACCACCTAAAGCACAAATACAACAAGAATATCAAGAGACACACCTTCCAAGTTGACAAACTTGTGCTAAAAGAAAATTAGAAGAATGTGCCAAATCTAGAAAGTAAAGAAAAATGTGAGCCCAACTGGTTGGGACCTTTCATCATCACAAGAGCCTATAAATTAGGGGCATATCAGCTATCAACACCAGAGGGTGGGCCTCTACAAGAGCCCCTAAACATCTTTCATCTCAAAAAAATTTATGCCTAAAAACTTTCAACGTATAAAACAAGAAAATACAAAAAATAATTAAAAAAATGTCTTGAAAAATGGTCACCCAGATGAAAACCTGGCAAATAGGTGTCTTCGTGACCAATATATATATATATATATATATATATATAAATAAAAATAAAAATAGAAAAAAAGATTGAAAACAGTAATGAAAAAAAATCGTCCTCTAGTGAAAACCACTTTGGTGGCGCTTTGGACAAGTACTTTGATGAAAACCTGGAAAGCATGCGCCAAGCATAAATAAAGAACTCTCCATCCACTAGGATCTTCATGACCTATTCCAGGCACTCACTTATCCATTACATTCAATCTATCATTCCACCATTCATTCGCATTTGTATCGTAGCTTGATCTTGTGCTCGTATCATGGTCCACCATAGTACTAATTTGCATATTCCTAAGGTCAGTTTGTCTTGAATTTATCAAAGTAGTCTATCACATCATGTTGGGGGCATTTTACTATACCTACATCAGATTGGATTCATCTATATTCTTGTGACCTTCCTAAATATAAAAAATTAAAAAACATTCAGAAAATCACAAATGAAAAGCATCTAAAAATCCATCAAAAATCCAAAAACATGTTAAAAATATAAAAAATCAAAATAAATGTCATCCATATGAACTACGTCATACCTTAGCTTGAATGTAGGTAGGGTTGATCTTTGATCATCCCCCAAGACACCCTAGGTCAAGTCCTTTAGGCATCTGTCACAGTGGCAATCTGTTTTCCCATCTATCTTATCATTGAGTCAAGTCTGTCACCAGTCAAACTACATGGTCTCTACATGTATAACATAGGGAAATATAATCTATGGATTAGATCCCAAGACCCATAGGATAGGTCTTTAAGTTAGTCTCTTGGTGAAAAATCTTGAAAATACAAAAAACATTGAAAAATATCAAAATTCAAAAAATAGACTCAAAACATTTTCAAAACATCAAAAACATCCAAATATCTGAAAAAACCCAAATTGGTGCACCTGTCTCATCTCACTTTTACTCACAATAAATTTCTGTCATAATAAATCAATCATCATCTTCATCCTTTGGTAAATTAGTTAGAAGCAAGTCTAGAAGTTTCAAAAGTGAACACCTAATCGTCAATGTCTCAAGTCTAGATCAGTGAATCAACAAGTTGGTCAACTTTGAGTATCAATAGCTTATCATCCAATCAATCTCATTATCACCTGGTCACAAAATTTCCTAGGAATATGACCTTCTTATGATAGACATCAACATCAGGAATCACCATAGTTTAGTCTTGGCTAGTGGTACGAAGAACACTAGATTTTTTGGTTACTTTATCTTGGTCTTTTAGATTTATCTTATTTTGTGCCCATTCCAAGGACCTCTCGATGATTTCTAAACATAAATATTTATATAGGAAGGAATGGGGCAATGATTATCATCTTTTTATTTGTTGTTCTTGTTGGATGTTCTTGTAAAATAACTTCATCATGCATTCTTTGTTTTGTTTGTAGGGAGGATCTTTTAGGTGTCTTGTTGACCACATAAGAAGGATTTCCTTTTTTTCTGGTATGAGATTTCTAGAATATCTGAACTACATTCTGAATAATTTTTCATTTTTCAAGTGTGAAGAAGAGTACTCCTATTTGTTTGACGAGTCAAACTCCATCACACTAGGCACAATCCCATCCTAGTTCTTAATACCTTGATGCATCGCACCTATGTGTGTTATCAAACTTAAAGAAGGGTATGATTCTTATCTCTCCCATCCTTGGATAATAAATAAATCGTCATCATTCATCATCATATCCAATAAATTCTTGATGACTAATGGACTTGTTGGACTTCTGCATCTTCTTGGATTTATGGGTTGATCCCTCTCATTCTATCCTCTTTCATGCTAACAATACATCCATCTCATCCATCTCGGATACATTGCATAATCATTTAAGATGTTTAAAATAATATAGATTTTTTATTCTAAGAATCTTCCAAACATCTCATTTGCATCATCATCTAGGTTGTTTAGGATAATATAGATTGGTTATTCTAAGTATCTTAAAAACATCTCATTTACATCATCATTATCATATAGATTTGTTAGGCTAACCATCATACATCCATCTTGAACCTTTTTGTTGTAAGATTGACCCAAAATTGAACTTTTTCATCAATCTCTCGAGGGGGAAATGTACTAATGTACTTATTTCCATTGGGGCATTTGAAAAAAATTAGAAAAAAATGTAATATCGATGTCGATGACATCATTCTTTGGAACATTTCAACAAGTACATTGCTTCAAAGAGGGGAAAAATGTAGACATGCAAAATTAACATCATATTTAATCATATTCTCCTTAATTAAATAAATCATTTTTATTTGATTATCTCCTAAAGTTTCTTCATTTAATTAAATCAAATTTATTTAATTAAAATGGCCAATATCCATTATTTCCTCTCATTTTGATTTATTATAATCCAAAATTCTAAGTCAAAATGTCACAATCACCTAATCCTCTCTTAAGTTAACAAAATCATGATTGATGTTAAAATTAATGCGAGTAACATCCTCTAGATTTTCTCACTTGCACAAATAAATCATATAATTGATTTATTAAATCGTCTAGTTTCCCTCACATGGCATCTTTAGGGAACATTCCTCCAATTTGAATTTCCCTCTCAACTGACTTTTCCCTTCCAAAATTGCATTAATTCCCCTCTTATATGTCCCCCAATTGGCATTTAAGACCCTGTTCTTCTCCCTCCAACAATTCAAATTTCAAATTTGAAAAGGCCACCTAATGTCATTTATTGGAACATTGACCAAAACTTGCACAACCTTGGCGCATTCACATGGTGACGAGTGGATTCTTCCTATTGGTTGAGGATTATTCCCACATTCCTCCACTTTTCCTCTTCTCTCCTCAAACTCTTCTATAAATCGAAGGCCTTCTTTCATCATTTGCATCCACAATTTGAGAAAAGTTACTCTCTTCACATTGAGAGCTAATTTTGTCTACTTCATAGCATTTTCAACAATCTTCATTATTTGGCTTGTCCAAGGGTTGAGAAAGGGCTAATTTATACACAAAGAGTAGTACCAATCCAATATGGAATAGGTATGCTCCATTCCTTTTATTCTTTCAATCAGTTTATTGGATCTCTTGATGGCTTTGTTTGGCATGTTGGGTTATTTCATAAGAGTGGTTGATTTGCTAGGTTTTATAACTAAATATACTAATGTGGATTAAGTTTAATCTTTGCAGATTTTCAGACTCATAGGTTCTACCTTAGTGATTTTCATTTATGTTGCGCATCAAATGGTTGAGAATGAGGACTATTTTCACTTGTGTGAGTCGTTGACATATCAATTGATGAAAAATATAACAGTGAAAAAGAATGAAAATTATGATTTTCTCTTTGGATATTTGGTTATATGCTTGGTGATGTGTTTTATGTATTCATTACCATTGAAATAAAATTTTGTGTGGAAGTTATCTATACCTTTTAGGATGCAAGTTAACCGATATTTGAACCATCTAGCTGAAAAATAAAAGATTTGTAAAGAATACTTTGAAATAAAAATGAATGCATGGAATTGTGGTATGCTTTCCAGTTTGGTTATGATGTCTGAGGTAGGACTCTCTTATAGAAAGAATAAAACAAGAAGAATGAGTTCATGTTCCCCTCTGGAATAAAGAAGTAGAAGACAAAGAAAAAGGGAGAAAAAAAGGAAACATAAACTATACAAATATTTTCTCCGATATCAATGGATGATGAAGAAGAAGATATTACTAAAGAAAAAGTGTTATCAATTCTTGAGCTACCTGATGGATTGAAGAAGACTGGAGATATATGGTCATTGATGGAAATCGTACAAAACTCATGATTCCTTGACTAATTTAGCCAATTTCAGTCAGTCTCAATATGTTTGGACTTAGGGTTTTCTTCATTAATGTTGCCTGGGAATTTTTTTTCCAAAATCCCCCTAGATACCCTTGGGGCTCTAATTTGTCATTGAATTGTTGCTTCCTATTTCTAGTCATTTTAAATCATCTTATGTTATCAAAGCCCGTAAAGTTACTAGCCCCTCATGCCTAGTTTTGAAAATATTTTATAAGGTTGATCAATTGGCCTTATTTGGCCTTTACATCCTTTGAAAATATTATGTCTTAAGTCCTTGAGGAATTTTGTGCGTCATCCTAGGATGGTCCCCCTCTAAAAATAACTTGTAGAGACATGCTGAATTGTTTCCACTTAAGTCCCATATCGCCCATCGCTAATAGCTTTTAGGTTTGTGATCTCAAATGAGCGATCAGCTATTAATAGTATTTTATTTGATTTTGTGCATCATGGTTTTATTTTAAATGTCCAAAGTTATAGTGGTGATGCACAATAGACTATGTTATCACTGGTTCCTTTGGTATCACTAATTTCTCATATACTTGTGAATTTGTATTAGCGATACCTGATGGCTATTCATGCCCTTAGCATTTTCTCTTATCACTCATCATGAATATGTCTTAAGCCTAGTGTTTCAAATTAGCAATGAGCAATGAGGTCATTTGTTCAAAATTTCTTTCACTGATTTGAGGTTCTCTTATGAGTGATGTATCTTGTGCCATTGATTTTGACAGAGGTGTACATTTCTTGATCTTTTTCTCCCTTCAGTGATATGGTTTGGAGAACAAAACATGAATATGTGATGCATGATGGAAAGGGATTGTGATCAAGGATGGGTGTTATATTCGGTGGCTAAAATCCCATTTTCCAAGTTCTCACATCACCATTAGAACCTATAGACAATAAATTGAACCTGTGATGCATGATGAGGGATGAAGATATTCAAGAGGGTAGTGATCCACCGACCTATTTTTCATCGCACCCATGCCCTCATCACTAATTGAGCTCTAAAGGAGTGGGGAAAATCAATGACGTGTGATGTGATATTCTAGTGAATATTCTCTTCAAGTGATGGCTATGTACTTCATCAATATAAATGAATGGCATAGTTAAGGGTTGGTGATGCTTATTGATCATTAGATTGTAGGTGACTAATGAAGATCAAAGGAAAACATGGTAGTACTTGAGGTGGCATCATTTCTTTCTAGGAATAGGTTACAAATTCTAAAAATAATGCGTGAGGTCACCATTGATGATGTTTCAAATATACAAATATCAATGGCCTAGATTCAAAGCTGAGCTGATAGGTTATCAACTTGCTAGCATGAGGAGTTTTTCAATCATTATTTGATGCATGATCCAAATCATCTATTTAATGCAGGATTATTTGTTGTTTGATCTCACCATTTTAATTCTACATAGAATACGAGGTATGAGTGACAGGTGCTCAAGTTCTGAGGATTTGATGTCTTATTCTCGGTAGGCTGGTATTCATATAAGTTCTCTATAATTCATGTTTTAATTTTTTCTAGGAATTCCATATTTCTAGGATTGCTTGTAATTGTCACGGCTGGTGGGTGTGCTTTTATAAAAATATGGTTTTGAGGTTTCTGAGTCGGTTATGTTTTCTACTCATTTTCAACCTGCTAGCTTTCATCTAGGTTTTGTGAAATGGGAAATTCTAGTGTGCCAACTTAGCCTACTAGGAGGTCTAGCCATCTTAGTGTTTTTAATTTCATGAGGATTTACCTAAGGTTGAATAGGAGATTCTAGAGACTCTCATGACTCGAAAAGGAAAAAGGAGTGCCCATGGTTGAAAGAAGAAGATAATTGTCTAAAGTACCTGCAACTAATGAAACATGACCATTTCAAAATAATTGGACAATGTTAAGCGCAAGGCGTCGGCTATACCTATGAGGAAGGCTATGAAAGAAAGAGACAAGTGTCCAAGGGCCTTCCTGAGGAAACATGATTCTCCCATTGTTCTTTTTGATAGCCTTTTAGATGATGGAGTTGAAACTAATTTGGGGTATGGCCAACACCATGTCTCCCTGGTGTTGTATGATGATTCTAATGAGGAGGTGGAAATGGCCTCTAGTTGCCTCATAAATAAGGAGTGGATGAGCATACTCTAGTTCTAAATAATTAGAGTAATGTCCCGTCCTTGTTTTTTTTTTTGACGACACCATTGTAAATGTGTCCATGGTTTTGGTCTTTTAGTCTTCCATGTTGATGTGGAAGTCTTCCAGCTAGTATGATGAAAAAAAATTTGTGTTACATGGATACTTCTTATGAAGAATTTTGTCTTTTTGCCTCCCCTTTTTTATCAATGATTGCATATAACCATCTGGGGAATCTCTCAAATTTTGTTGAAACTGTTTTGAAATGAATATGAAATATAATTGTAATTCAAATGGATGCTTGTTGCTCCGTTTTTATATAAATCGGATGTTGAGGATGATTACGAGGAGGAGGAGTTCAAGTGATGGAGTCTTAGAAAGTTCTACGTGAAAATTCTACTCAGAAAAGGAGAATGATGTAAATAAATATACTAGGAACTAAGTTTTGGGCGTACAATTATGATGTAATTATCTTGAAAGGGTGTTATAGTAACACCAATAATGGAAAATATCAGTTTAAAGAACGTGTTCTTCTGTGTAGTTTCTTTGCAAATTATGAATGAGATTGTTCATGATAGTTTTGTTTGTCTTCTGTTGTTTAAACTGAATGAATGATTTTACTTATGCATCAATTCAAGGGGTTGATTAAATTCTAAAGTAAGGTCATGGGTTTGTGAGGAACTGATATAGGATCTGGTAAGAAACCATGTTTTAGATGTAGTGAGTTGAATGCTATAAGGTAGCATATCAATGGCCCACATATTATTGGGTTGAATTGTTAGTGTGTTACTAGTTAATTGAAGAACGAATCCTTTGTCCCATGAATCAAGAAATGGTCTCTTCATTAGTTTATCTTGGATCAAATTGATTTTAGTCATGCATCTAGCCAATGACTTAAAATAATGAACAAATCATAACAACCATCATTTCAAGAATATCTTAAATCTGAAGTATCATTTGGTTCCTATCTCCAGATAGTTTTAATTTTATAGGTTGACCAAGCCATTAGTGAATTTTATCTATGTGAATTTTAGATAAATTCATCTATGTATGGAAGTGATCTCAACTAAATGTAGCAAATATTTTTGTCACTTCTTTCACATCTAGTGTTTTGCACCTAAAGGGTAAGGGACAAAAACCTATGCTTCATTCAAGAAAAAACCTTAGAGATTCTGATGTAATAGAGATTGAAATATGTAAAATTATATTGTTACTAAGGTCGAAATTCAATAGAGAAGATAAAATATGGATGAAAAATTAAAAAAATCTAAAGTGTTTGAAAACACATTGTGATATGTAGAAAGACCTGAAAAGATAAATAGAAATGCAACTAAAACATAGCAGGAAAGTAAAACAAAAAGAATGCACTTGGAAATGTTGTTGATTCTAAAAATTTGGGCTACTAAGACACTTATGCCATTCTAGGCGACCTAGTCCCAAATCTCGAAAATAGCACAGGGGCTCGTTTCAACCAAATGGGTATCCAAATCTATAGAAATATCTGAAAACATGTGCAGTGGGACTAAGTCACCACTATTCCACTTTGGATTTTTGAAAAATCTAAAAGTAGAAATGGATGTTTTGGATCTACACTTTCTATTCCTACAGGTATCTGGATCTGAAACTATGATTTATGACATTGTAAACGACTTTTGGTGGATGTTTTTCCCTAGCCAACAATGATATTTCTTCAAAAAAATTGTAACCTATCCTTTAATGATCCTTAAGGTACCTAAATCTTTAAACACACAAGGAGAGAAAGAGAAGTGTTGAATATTAGGGAATAGGGGTTTTCCTTGGTCAAAACTATTCTAGGTAATTAAACAAAAATGATGAAATAAGATAATGAAGCATGAATATGAAGTAATTGAGTTAGTAGTTTTCCATGATGATAGTTCTTGTATTTCCACAACAATAGATGAGGAATTTTCCCTTGAATTCTTTGGAAATATTTCTTGATGACTTAGAATGCCAAAACTCTAGCTTACTTGAGAACAATGATGAATGAATGGTGAGAAGATTGATTGATTGAATCAATATCCAGCTAGTTAGGGTTGAAAATGAGGGGAGAACCCTTTATTTATACATGATTTTCCCTAATTTCTTGAAAATACCACATCACATGTCGACCTTAAGTCTTAGAGAATACAAATCAGCCAAAATTTTGAACTAATTTTGATTTTTGAGCCAAATGGGACTAAGTTTCCCAAGGTGGTGACTTGGTCCCACCAAGGAAATTTTACTGGTTGTTAGAAATTAGATAATATTAAATGATTTTTATCGGGTTTACTCTTAAAAAGACACTTAAATAAGGCCTACAAGTGCACTAAGGGGCCATTTAAACATAAGAAAGGGTCAAAATATTGATGAAAAGCCTAGGAAAGTGTGAGAGTTTGTTACAACTCCTTAAAACACTTTGGAATAATTCTTGGTAAGAGGTTATTTAGGTGAAAAACATTAGAAAGGTCTTAGACAAGTGTGAAAGTGTTTTACAACAATTCACAAAACCTTTGCAATACATCATAGAATTCTTATTGATTCATAGGGTCCAAGACCTAATATGAATGTGTTTACCACATTACAACATTAAATCTAGGCAAAACTAGGTCAAAATTGACAAGAAAGACCCAAATGAGTGTAAACATTTCCAAGGATAAATTTTTTCATGACACATTTATCCCCCACTTTAGTGAGAGGGTGTAGTTGCTTCAAACTCACACTAAAGTAGACATTCAAGAGGGTCCTATCGTACCAATGTGGATGGTCTAGGAGAAAAACGATGGAGGAATTCAAGCCCCTAAGATCCAAGATCCTAAGTCAAATTGACATAAGTGCAAAAGGACACGCACAAGGTGAATAATTTGCAACAAAATAAGATATGTGATCATGCAATGGAAATAAGTACAAGGAAGAGGAGAAAAAGTAAAAAGGTGGATCAAGCTTCAACCATTTTCAAAGCTCATTATGTATCAAATGTAGGTTATTTGTCCAAAAATACATACTCACTCTAAGGTGACAAAACTCTTGGTTGTCCATAGGGTGAGAAGTCCAAGAAGGTGAGAAACATACACTCATGGCTAGTATGTACTCACACACACAGAGGTGGCTATGGGGAAATTCATCTCGCAAGTTGGGCTTCCTACTCAAACCATACCAAAGTTATACCTCCTAATAACTTTAATAAGGCACCACAACAAAAAATGTTTTTTAAATTATTTTTGAAGTGTAAAAATGGTGTAAGGAATTTTCAAAGGATTTTTCTTTGTTCGTGCAGGGTCTCATCCTTAGCAACATTGTACCTAATTTTTCCAAGAGAGGGAATCACAAGAAAAAAAAATTCACACAATGAAATATGAGTGTCGATGTATGCCCCCACTTTAAATTGATTGCTAATGCCATTAGTGTGATGGATTTCTTTAAATTAGAAGAAGAAACAAGAGATTGCTTGAAAATAATTATGCTAAGTTAGATTTCATGAAAAAGATATTATGTCACATGTGAGTCAACTTTAGACATGTCATCCACATCCCAAGCTTTCTATTATATGTTCATGAAAGGTTAATGACTAGCCAAAAGAGATAATGACAAGTGACATATGAGGACAATGCTAACTAACCCCTTTTCCCCACTTAGTGTAGGAAAAGGATGATCTGAAATGAGGGAGGAGATGTATGGTTGAGTGAAAATCAATATCAATTAGATCAATTAGGTGCCCTCGCATAAGGGAGAGCACTGAAATCCTTAATATGTTGGATTTTACTACTCAAAGCCTTACATGCATTAGTAGAATGACCATGAACTATATGGTAGGCACAAAATGAATTTGTGTAATAGAACATATTTTGATTTTTTGGTGGAAGAGATATCAAGTGATCTTGGAGGAGCCTCGACAAGATACCCTGTTGATCAATGGTAGAAATTTTTCCTCTAGCTTCTAACAAAGATGTCTCTTGCTTAGTACAAGATCTCATACCTACAAAAGGCATTATAGATTGTAAAATTTTGTACTCTCCTTTACAGGAGTGCATAAAACTAAAATCATTAGTGTTTTTTGAGATAACATTGACATTAAGCGAAGAATTATTTGTTCACCTTATTTCTTTCAAAGGATAAATATTACTAGTTTCTATCAGTTCAGGATGCACTAGTGTTATGTTTGGTTAGGAGGAATCATGTGTGATTGTGTTGATGTCGATTTAAGGCTTGATGATTTATATTAAAGTAAAATAACAAAGAAAATGAGTCATTTCTTGTGTGTTAAGCTCTATAGGCTTGCAGATACCTTGTTTGTTAGTACCACATCCTTTGACACTCTAACCATGTTGCTGCGTAAGCTCAAAACCTTTTCCATAAAGATTTTTCACCACTCTTGGATTAGGTGGTTGGTCATTATTAAGTTCGTCAATTTTTTTTGTGTAATTGGTTGTCTTGTTTTTAAAGTGGTTGAGGCAGATGGTTTTGAAGGGTTTTCTGATTTTTTTTGTTAACATTACTATCTTTTCTTTTCCCTTTTCTAAGTATTTGTATATGATTTTGTATTCTCCCATTAATTTAGGTGTGAAATATAAGGAACCAAAATCATCATCTAATAGCTTCATGACTTCATCAATATGTTGTTCTTTATTTGTTTTTTTGTGTGAGTTCAACTTGTGTAGATGGTGTTAATGTGTTTAAATAGTTTTTTTCATTTTTCTGAATGTTCAAGTAGCTATTAGGTTCAAGTTTGGCTTCAAGTTTGTGTACTTTGTTTTTGTAGATGTATTTGATTTGACTATGAAGAGTAGAAGTAACTCTATTAACTACATGAATCCATAGTCTACCTAAAAGAAGATTATATGAATGTTCATGAGGCATAACATGGATCGGTTTTTCCAATGTGGCCATCCCAATTGTAAGAGGTAAAGTAGCCACACTAAGAGGTTGCTTTGTGACATTGTCAAATCCCCTAATAGATAAGTAATTAGATTAAATGTTTCATCTATCAATTCAAAACTTATCCAAAAGGCTAACACTACAAACATTAAGGGTTGATCTAGTATCTACAAGAGTTTGCTTGATCCCTTTCTTTTCTATTGAGAGATTACTATGAAAGCTTAATTTTTTTTTCACTTCCAAAGAAGGGAGCTCACTTTGAAGAAAAACAATATCAAAATTTATTACTTGATTCATGGCTGCTATGTCATTTGGTTTCACATTATAAGGGATATGAACTTGTTGTAAGGTCGTTTGAAGCATAGTGTGATAGCTAGGTGAATTCTGAATTGAATCCCATAGGGATATCTTTGCAAGAGTATTCTTAAGTTGTTCAACAAGATCATACTCCCTAATGTATAAATTTAATATAGGATCATGAGTCAAGATGGGATTAGCCAAAGGTAAGGGTGTTGGGGTTGGTTGTTGTGGTCATGGATTATTTCATTTGTAATGTGTGTGAGAAATGATATTATGACTCAGTTTCTATGAAGCATTGTTCTTAGGTGGGTAAAGTATGAGTTTGGTTTTGTTTTTCAGTTGGAGGTACGTTTGAAGGTAGAGAAAGGATGAGTTTAGGTTGGTTTTGAGTTTTTTCTTTGTGTGAAGGTGGGTATAGGATGAGATGAGGTTGAATAATATTAACGTCCCTTAGAGAAGGAGAGTCTAATGTTGCCCCCTCGGCTAATGTCCCTTAGAGAAGGAGAGTCTAATGTTGCCCCCTCGGCTTCTTCTAATAACACTATATCATTAGTGTTATTGGTATTCTTTTCTTGCACCATGGTATCCTCCCTAGGAGGATAGTTGTAAGGAGAAATACAAGGCAAGTGTTCTTGACATGCAAGGCTTGGTTCTTCCAAAATAGCTTCATCACAAGTAAGGGAGTTATCAATGGTTGAATTATCTTGTTCAATAAGGTTTTCCATGTGGGAAGAGAAACACCTAAGACTCTCATCAATCATATTATTGTCTTCACAACTAGGAGAGGAATATATGTGATTGCCATGTTTATCTATGATTTCATCCTCTTTAACTAGGAGATTCTCAAAAGCAAGGGCTAAATGAAGAATAGGTAAGGTGATGTTTAGGAATGTGTCTATGATCTCATTATATTTTTCTATAATATCTTCCCAAGGGGGATGAGGAGTAGGACAAGCAAGATCTCCATGACTCTCAATGATTGTATCTTCTTTCACCAAGATATGCTCATCATTAAAAGAAGAGGTATCATGAGAAGAACAAATATGATTATCATGGTTATCTATGTTTGTATGCTCTTCTATCACGTCATCCACACAAATAGGAGAGATAAGAGAGGGTGTAGGTTTAAGATAAAAAATCACATTTTCACTCTCTTGTACTAAGAGACTCTCATAACTAGGGAATGCATTGAATGAATAACTAACATGTTTACTGACTAACTTTTTCTTTGAAATTTTGAAAAAAATTGAAACTTAATTTTTTGAACAATAATCTATGCAAAATTGAAAGGAAATGTAAATACCTAAGATGAAATGCAATTTTCAGATTTCAAACAAGGTAATTTGCTAATTACACTATGCAATGATCTAAAAATAAACTATTTTGAATGCAAAATTGAGATGAATAAATGCATGAAATGGACCAATTCAAGCTAGATTTAGTAAAATGCATGTAACAGAAAGTCACCCCACTAATACAGATAGGTGATAGTAGCAAACATAAGCCTAAAAATAGGGTTTTTAGCTCTATAAAAGGCTATTTTAGGGGCATAAAGCAACCAAGTCACTGAAGGTGGTGAATTAGTCCTACTAGGATTTTTTGTCAAAATGTTTAGATTTTTTGTATTTATTTTTATATTTTTTGTGTTGTATGATGCATATCGAAGATGCAAAAGAAGAATTTTAGAAAAAAATTATGTATTTAAGATGCAAAAATGCAACCTTTATGCACTTTCACGAACGCAAAATTTGAAACCCTAGAATGCAACTTAGCTAATGCACTGTGCAATGCAAGATATTTCTAGGATGATGATGGAATCCAAATTAGAAAAGAAGATATTGAAAAAGTGGTTTCACCAAAATGTAGCGAATATCTTTCTCACCTCTTGCACCTCTAGGGTTTTGCATCTAAAGAGTAAGGGATGAAGACCTATGCTTCATTCAAGAGAAAACCCTAGAGATTCCAAAGAAATAGAGATTTAAATATTAAAAAGGATATTTTTCCTAAGGTTTGAAGTTGATAAAGAAGATAAAATATGGATGCAAAACTAAATAAATATAAAGTGTTTGAAAACACATTATGATATGTAGAAAGACCTAAAAGGATGAATAGAAATGCAAGTAAAATAGAACAGGAAAGTAAAAAAAAAAGTATGCACTTGGAAATGTGTTGAAGACTAGAATGAGGACTAGAAATGTTGTTGATTCTAAAAATTTGGCCTACTAGGACACTTATGCCATTTTGGGCGACCTAGTCCTAGATCTAGAAAATTGCACCAAAGCATATTTTAGCCAAATAGGTAACCAAATCTATAAAAATATCTGAAAAAAATGTGTAGTGGGACTAAGTCACCATTTTTGGTGACCAATTCCACATTATCTTTTCTTAAAGTCTAAAAGTGGAAACGAAAGCTCTCGGTCTACACTTTTTGTTCCTCCGAGTATCTAGATTTGAAACTATGATTTTCGACACTATAAATAAATTGTGGTGGATGTTTTTCCCTAGCCAACAAGGATATTTCTTCAACAATTTTGCAATATATTCTTCAATTATCTTCAAGGTGTCTAAATGTATAAACATATAAGGAGAGAGATAAATTTTGAATGTTAGGGAATAGGGGTTTGCCTTGGTCAAACCCCTTTTATGTAATTAAACCAAAATGAAGAAATAAGATAATGAATAATGAATATGAACTAATGGAGTTAGTAACTTTCCATGATGATAGATCTTTAATTGCTATAAGAATAGATGAATATAACCTTGAACTATTTGAAAATATGTCTTGATGACTTAGAATGCCAAAGCAATAGCTTTGTTGAGAAGAATGATGAATGAATGATGAGAAGATTAATTGAATGAATAGAAAAATAATTAGGGTTGAAAATAAGGGGAAAAACCTTTACTTATACATCATTTTCACTAATTTCTTGAAAAATACCACATCACAGGCTCACCTTAAGCCTTAGAGAATAAAAACCCTCTAGAATTTTGAACTAATTTTGATTTTTGAGCCAAATGGGACTAAGTCACCCAAGGTGGTGACTTGGTCCCAATAGGGAAATATTACTGAGTGTCAAAAATTAAATAATTTTAAATGATGTTTATCGGGTTTATTCTCAAAAAGACACTTAAATAAGGCTTGTAAGTGCACTAAGCGGCCATTTAAACATAAGAAAGGGTAAAATTACTGATGAAAAGCCTAGGAAAGTGTGAGAGTTTGTTACAACTCCTTACAAAACTTTTGAATAAGGCTTGGTAAGAGGTTATTTAGGTGAAATACATTAGAAAGGTCCTAAAATGGTGTGAAAGTGTGTTATAACACTTCACAACACCTCTAGAAGACATCATAAAATTATTATTGATTCACAAGGGTCCAAGACCTAATGTGAATGTGTTGACCACATTACAACATTAAATCTAGGCAAAACTAGGCCAAAATGCACAAGAAAGACCCAAATGAGCGTAAAAATGTCCTAGGATGCATATTTTGTGAAAGACTAAATGAGTATCTTAAGAATACAAATAGGATTACCCTCTTGGGTTTCATAGAGCTTGAAGAGTAGAAGTAAGGACTCTTAAAATTCCTTACTTGTGTGTTGGCCAATCCTCATCCTTATTAATAATTGAACATTGTCAAGTTCATAAGTAAGGGATGAGATCATGTTTGGTTCATAAAAAATCACCAACAGAAATGGCGACTCTGCTAGGGACGAATGTGAATCTATAGTTGTAGACTACCCTATCACAGAGTCAAGAAGAATTTGAAGAATTTGAACATCTAGTTTATCTTTTAGGAAAATTACAAACCTAAAAATGGCTATGTTATAGTAAATTGTAAGAATTCATGTGTGGCTTCACTATTGCAAAGACAAAGGATGATATTCATTTTCAGAAGGCTTTATGTTGCTTGAAATTTATTCCTCTACTAAGAGAGTTTTCAACTCTATCATAATAACCTAGCGAGAAAAAGGTTTGATGATTTCCAACCAAGAAGAACTTGTAGTAGTTGCAACATATCCAGTTATTTTTTTGTGTTTAAGTTTCTAAGAAGAAATAAATTTGTATGGAATCTATTTTTGAAATATTTAGAAGAAAATTGGGTTCCCTATTGAGTAAATTAAGCACTATAAAAGGGAATGGTGGTAGTTTTTTTACCTAGTGGTAAATTTTAAATTGTAATATCTGAAATGTTTTGAAGAAGTATGCTTACTCCTGAATTATGCCTCTTAAAAAGTATTAAAGCATGGGTATGTTTGAGATTTAGAATTGTTATAGAAATTAAGGAATGAGGTAGTGGATAGTTGAATGAGAGGTTGAAGATTGCATAAGGGTTTGATAAATGTATCACCTCCATGTATACCCTTATGGAATATCAAGTAGAAGTATGTAGGGCATGCAACCCTTATATGTCCATCAAAATAATTTCTCTATGGACAGATATAATCCATTAAGTTTCAATGGTATTCATGGTTTTCATAATAAGATTCCCAATGATGTTAGGAAACATATACCCAAATTTATGGGAAAAAATGATGAGTCAGGTACGAAACACCTAAATGTATCCATATATTTGATGGGTGAATCTGAAGTAGATCATGAGGATTTTTTTATGAAGCTCTTTGCTCATTCTTTGAAAGAAAATGCTAGAGACTAGTTTTCATATTTTCAAGTACATTTTGTAGGTTCATGGAATGAATTCATGATAGAATTTGTGGAACAATTTGGTGAAAGGGTTAGTCCTAATAAGATAAGAAAAATGCTTATGAAAATCCGAGAGGATGAAAATGAGATGGTTCCAGCTTTTAACTTGAGATTCACACAAGCAGTAAGAGGTATTCCTGAATATGTAAGGCCTAATGATGTAGAGTGTTTAATTATATATCTAAGTGCATTTGATAATGAGACGATTTATTTGATATAGGAAAAGGAACCTAAAACATTACATCAGGCATGTCACATTGTTATGGATATTGATAATATTATGAAATATTCAATGATGAGGGGTTATATGGATACAAGTGTTTATTGTCTTGATGTATGTCATATAAATGGAATATATAAGGATGAAAAAGATTACCACACAAATTATGTACCTAATCCCTTATCTGGTTCATCATCACAACATGTTGATCATCAAGAGATGCAATATGAACTACAACAAAGTGTGAGTGATAATGATCAGGTATCACTTATACTATATAATATGAAGACATGAAGGGGAATTTACCTATGAGTTGCTAGCAAGATTTTTGATGCCTTGTTGGAGATCCCTAAAGGGTTACATCCTATAGATTCTATTTGTATTGACATATTTTGTGCCATCTATGAACCAGGGCTTAGTACTTTGCCTAAGGAATTAAAATCGAAGGATTTTGATCAAATAAATGATTGGATCGGGATTTCTGATGAAGATAAATGTGAATTTATCAAAAGAATGATGTCTCAAGATGAGAGGGGGGATCCTCCTATTATTATTATTCAAGGTTTTATTCGAGAAATAGATAAAGAAATCTCTAAAGAGGAATATCTATCTAGTAGTACAGATGAGGATATTTTTATATTTGCAAGTATTGTTGACATACCTTTGATGATTTGAGATTAGAGTAGTGAGCATGAATATCTTGATTGTTCTGATAAGGAGTATGAGTCTTGTTATGAGATTAACTTGAAGTTTTCCTTCATGCCTGAGGAATCTAGTTGTACCATTAATCATGAGGTTGTTTCTTTTCCATTGTATGAACATATAGCATGCGATGAAGTTTTGAATTGAAATACCATTGTATTCAGATTGGAATGCCTTGGAAATGTGGTAGATAATGAATTTCAAGACATGAATCTATATACTCAAGATTTTGAGCCCGATGTTAAAAATAATGAGATTTTTTATGATAGTTAGTAAGCTCCTAATTTTGAATTTTTATATAAAACAAAAATGGAATATAAAAGTTTTATGACAGAGATGGACATCATAGTTTTCAACAAGGGATGTGTCAAGAAGATTTGTCTCACTAAAAATGAGAAATGTTTAAGTTGCAGGAAATTTTGCACATGCAAGAAAACTAACCTAATAGTTGATGGAGCACCTAAACACCTTACTACTGATCACATCAATATTGAGTTAGTGGAATCATCTTTTGAAACTTTTTATTTCAGTTTCAAAAATGATCTTAAAGGAGAATGGGAATGTGTTGATAATCCTGAAATAGGAATTTTTTTTAATGCTTGGAAAAATGTGGATAGTTCTTGTGGATTCTAAATCTGCAACATGTTAGTTTTTTTCTGAACATTTTCATGATCAAACAAAACATAACGAATCTAGTATCCTTATGGAATATTGCATCTAGTTAAATATGCTAAATGAGACATTGAAACAAGAAGAAAGACCAAATTGGTATTTTTGACTAATTTAGTCCTTGACTAATTTGGCCAATTTCAATCAGTGTCAATATGTTTGGGCTTAGGGTTTCATTCATTAATGTTTCTTGGGGATTTCGCTACCAAAATCCCACCCTAGAAACCCTTGGGGCTCTAGTTTGTCATTGAACTCTTGCTGCCCATTTTTGGTCATTTTAAAATATCTTATGTCATCTAAGCCCATAAATCTATTGGCCTCTTGTGCCTAATTCTGAAAATATTTTATAAGGTTGATCAATTAGCCTTATTTGTCTTTTACATCCCTTGAAAATATTATGTCTTAAGTCCTTGAGGCCTTTTGTACATCATCCTATGTTGATGCCCTTCTAAAAAAACTTGTGGGCATATGCATAATTGTTTCCACTTAAGTTCGGTATCACCCATCACTAATAGCTTTTAAGTTTGTGAGCTCAAATGAGTGATGAACGATGAGCAGTGGTTTCTTTGATTTCACGCATCACAGTTTTATTTTATATGGCATAAGTTATATTGGCACTACGTGATGGACTATGTTATTACACATTCCTTTGGTATCACTAATTTCTCATATACTTTGCAATCTATATTAGTGGTACACGATGGCTATTGATGCCCTTTGTGTTTTATCGTATCACTCATCGTGAATTTGTCTTAAGTCTAGTGTTTCAAATTGGTGATGAGGAATGAGGTTTATGCTTCAAACTTTAATTTTCTAATTCAAGGTGCTCTTAGGAGTGATGTATCTTGTTCCATTGATTTTTCATGTAGGTGTATGTGTCTTGATCTTTTTTGCCATTTTTTGATATGATCTGTACAATGAAACATGAATCCATAATGCACAATGGAAAGTGATTCTGATCAAGGATGCATGTTATATTTGACAACTAAAATATCATCGTGTGACTTCTCACATCGCCATTAGAACCTACAAAAGGTAAAGTGAACCCATTATGTTATGATGAGGGATGGAGATCTTCTAGAGGGGAAGTGATCCAATGACCTATTTTTCATCACACCCATTCCCTTGTCATTAATTGAACCCTGAAGGAGTGGGGAAAATCAGTGTTGTGTGATGTGATACCGCAAAAAATATTCTCTTCAAGTGTCGACTATGTACTTCATCGATATAAATTAAGGGCATGGATCTGTGTTGGCAATGCATGTCGATCGTTAGATCATAGGTGACTAGTGAAGATTAAAGAAAAATGTGGTAGTACTCGAGGTGACATCGCTGTTTCTAGGAACATGTTGCAAAATCCAAAAATAATGCTTGAGGTCACCATTGATGATGATTTAAATTCGTAATAATTGATGGCCTAGATTCAAAACCAAGCTCCTAAGTTATCAACTCACTCACCTAAGGAGGTTTTCTATCATTAATTACCACATGCTCCAAATCATCTATTTAATGTCAGATTATTTGTCATTTGATCGCACTATTTTTAGTCTGTAGAAAATTTGAGGTGTGAGTCATAGGAAGAAGTGTGTGAGTGATAGGTGCTCAAGTTTTGATGAGTTGATGTGTTATTCTAGGAAGTTTAATATTCATAAGAGCTCCCTTTAACCCATGTTATAAGTGTGTCTAGGAATTTCATATTTCTAGGATTGGCTGTAATTTTATTTGTATGATTTCTGGCTTAGATTGTGTGAGATTTTTTCCATTAACATTTCAGATCACACTCCATGATCCATCATCAAGATGAGAGCAGAGCTAAAGGAGAAAAAAATAAAATTGTAGAACAAGTGCTACCTAAAAATAACACAAGAAGAGGGAGTGGGGGAGAGAAGGGGTATGAATACCAAGAAGGACAAAACAATAGAGAAAATAATAAAATAAATTAAAATCAAAAGGAGGCTAAAGGATGGAGAAAGAATAGAAAATAAAAAAGAAATAAATAGCACTACAAAAATAAGAAAGAAAATTGGAATTTTAAAATTAAAGAGGAATTCAAAAAATATGAAATAGAACAATAATATAATGGAAAAGAAAAATAAAAATAGAACTAGACACAAAGGAACCAAATAAATGAAAACCAAAAAAATGTAAAATATATACAAACACAAATGCATTCAAATTATCGAAATCAACACATAAATAAATGAGAAAGCACAAAAAAGTGCAAACATAAAACTGAAGAGAAACAAATGATTAAGAGAGAAAAAATAAAACAAATAAATAAAAATAAAAATAATAGAATAACAAAACCAACCAAAATAGTGAACAAGTGGAAGAAAGCAAAAAATGCAAAAAACAACCAAGAAAGCCAATAAATTACAAAAATAAGTAAACAAATAGACAAATGCAATAAAAGAAAAAACATATATATTTAAAGTTATATATATGTGTAAAGCACCAAATAAATAAGAAACAAAGAATTAAATAACAACACAAAATAAGAGGGAGAATACAAGAATAAATAATTATAAAAGAATTAGAACAATAAAATAAAGGAATAAGAAAAATAAAAGACAACAAAGGAGACATACATATATTGAAATCTAGCACAAAAATATATAAGAAAAGAAAAATGAATTCAAATAATCTAGAACTACAAATAAATAAGGAACAATAATATAAAAGAAAGAACAATAGTATAAAATATATAAAAAAATGAATTCAAAATTCAAAATTTGCAAATAAATAAATAAGAAAGCACAAAAATGTGCAAATACAAAAATGAAGAGAAATAAAAAGTATAAAAAAAAAAAATGATGAGGAGAGAAAAGAAAATAATACAATAACAAAAAAAAAACCAAAATTATAAGCAAGTAAAGGAATGCAAAAACATACAAACACAACCAAGAAAGTCAGAAAATTTCAAATAATAGTATACAAATAGACAAAGGTAATCACAATGAGGAGATTGCTTCCCTTGTTGAGTTGTGCTTAAGGTCCACTTTTTTCTCCTTCCAAGGGGTTATTTATGAACAGTTCGATGGAGTAGCCATGGGTTCTCCCCTCTCCCCTATCATTTCCAACCTCTTCATGGAGAATTTCAGAGAAATGGCCCTTCATTCCTTCCCTCTCAAGCCAAAGTGGTGGAAAAGGTATGTAGATGACACCAATGTTTGCTAGCCTCATGGTTTGGATAAATTAGAGGACTTCCACTCCCACCTCAATAACATGGTGTCTTGCATTTCTTTCACCAAAGAAATTGAAGTGGACAACCGGCTCCCCTTTCTTGACATTCTTCTTCTTAAAAAACCCGATCGTTCCCTTGGGCATCGTGTGTATCGCAAGACCACCTACACCAATATTTATCTCCACTCATCTTCTCACCACCACCCATTCCAAAAAAGTGGTGTCCTACAAACTCTTGCCTTGAGGGCCTTTAGAATTTGTGATGAAGATAACTTAAATCTTGAGCTAAACCATCATCGTCGTATGTTCATTCTAAATGGGTGCCCTAATAAGAAAATTTGTAGGGCCTTCAATCAAGCCAAGGCTCGGTTCCTCTCCATCGCTAAACCCATCCACTCTTTTGGTCCCCCTATGGCCTCCCTCCCTTTTGTTAATGGCTTATCCCAAAAAATCTCCAAGATCCTTCATAAATAAGGCCTCCAATGTGCTTTGAAACCCCTCACTACAGTGATGAATCAGCTCCCCTCTCTCAAATATCCCAAGGAAATCCTTCTCCACTCAGGTGTCTACAATGTTGTGTGCTTGTGTGGTGCACCTTATATCGGCGAAACTGATCGTTTATTCAAGACTAGAATTAAAGAGCACATTGCTAACATCAGACATGAGTGTGTCCTCAAATCTACTTTAGTTGACAACTCTTCCTCCACCAAACACCATATTTGTCTTGAAAGCACCCAAATCTTGCACAAAGAAGACAATTTTTTCAAAAGGAAACTGAAAAAATCCATTGAAATCAACAACCATTCCTTGAACCTTAATCGGGATGAAGGGTGGAGGTTAAGTCAGGCATGGCATCCCTTGTTATCCAACTTTCAAACCCTCCTCCCCCCCCCACCCTCCCCATGATCCCCCTTGTTTCCCTCGTTCGGTGGGTTTCTTTGGGCTCCCTTGCCTTTCCTGGGTCTCCTTGTCTCGTTCCTTTTTCCTTACCTTGGTTTTTGTTGGCTTCCTCTCTTTTACTCTTTGGTTGCCCCTTTCCTTCTTTTCTATTTTTGTATTTTTTGTTTTCCCTCTTTGGATTTAGTCTCCCCTCCTCTTTTGGTTTCTTCCCCTTTGTTTATTTTTTGTTTGGCCCCTTGAGGCTCTCATCCACTTTGTTTTCACCCCTTGGTCTCTTCTCCTTTCTCGTTATTTTTATGTTTTTCCTTTTTACTTATTTGTATTTGAAATTTTTTTATTTTTACTTTTATATATGTTTGTGTTGTTTACATATTTCTTTGTTAATTTTTTATTTTGTTTATATTTATATTCTTTTTTTATTTTATTTATTTTTACTTATTCTCTTTTGTAGGCATTTGTTTTTTAACCCTTTTTGTATTTGCTTCTATTTGCATTTGCATATAAATAATTTTTTAAAGCACCATATATATAAATATATAAATTTGTATATTTGGTGCTTTACATATATATTTATATGTAAATTTTTATTTTTTTTTATTCCTTTGTTTGTTTTATTTTGTAATTTTGCGTATTCATTTCTTTACTTATTGATTTTTATGGTTTTGATATTCTTACATTTGTATTTTTGTGTTCTTATTTTGACATAATTTTATTTGTGAGTTCCTTTATATTTATTTATTTCTTATTTAATTGTGTTCCTTTACAATTATATATTTATATAGTTTATATATTTTTTGTGTATTTAATTGTTTTTGGTCTTTTTTACTTTTTAATTATTTCATTTGTGTTCATTTGTTTTTGAATTTTTGTATTTGTATTCCTTTGCTTTTGCATAAAAATATTTTATTGTAAAGCACCACATATATAAATATGTATATTTGGTACTTTACATATATATTTATGTGTATTTTTATTTTATTTAACTTTGTATATTTTGTTTGTTTATTTTGATATATTTGTATATACATTTATGTATATACACATATTTATACTTATTAATATTTATGGTTTTGTTATGATTACCTTTGTCTATTTGTATACTTTTATTTGAAATTTTATGAATTTCTTGGTTGTTTTTTGTCCATTTTTCCATTCCTTTATTTGCTTATAATTTTGATCTTTTTTTTTTTTGTTATTGCATTATTTTCTTTTCTCTGCTAATCATTTGTTTTTCTTTATACTTTTGATTTCTCTTCATTTATGTATTTGCACATTTTTGTGCTTTCTTATTTATTTATTTGCAAATTTTAAATTTTGAATTCATTTGTTTTTATATATTTTCTACTATTGTGCTTTCTTTTATATTATTGTTCCTTATTTATTTGTAGTTCCAGATTATTTGAATTCATTTTTGCTTTCTTATATATTTTTGTGCTAGATTTCAATATATGTATGTCTCCTTTGTGGTCTTGGTCTGTTATGTTTTTATTCTTTTATTTTATTGTTCTAATTCTTTTATAATTATTTATTCTTGTATGCTCCCTCTTATTTTGTGTTTTTATTTAATTCTTTGTTTCTTATTTGTTTGGTGCTTTACACATATATATAACTTTAAATATATATGTTTTTGTTTTTATTGCATTTGTCTATTTGTTTACTTATTTTTGTAATTTATTGGCTTTCTTGGTTGTTTTTTGCATTTTTTGCATTCTTCCACTTGTTTACTATTTTGGTTGGTTTTGTTATTGTATTATTGTATTATTTTTTTATTTTATTTTATTTTATGTTTTTCTCTCTTAATCATTTTTTTTCTTCATATTTCTAATTTCTCTTCAGTTTTATGTTTGCACTTTTTTGTGCTTTCTCATTTATTTATGTGTTTATTTCGACAATTTGAATGCATTTGTGTTTGTATATATTTTACATTTATATTTTGGTTTTCATTTATTTATTTCCTTTGTGTCTAGGTCTATTTTTATTTTTCTTTTCCGTTATACTATTGTTCTATTTCATATTTTTTGAATTCCTCTTTAATTTTAAAATTCCAATTTGCTTTCTTATTTTTGTAGTGCTATTTATTTATTTTTCGTTTTCTATTCTTTCTCCATCCTTTAGCCTCCTTTTTCTTTTAATTTAGTTTATTATTTTCTCTATTGGCTTGTCCTTCTTGGTCTTCGTACCCCTTCTCTCCCCCCTCTCTCTTCTTGTGTTCTTTTAGGTAGCACTTGGTCTACAATTTTTCATTTTTCTCCTTTAGCTCTGCTCTCATCCTTATGATGGATCACGAAGTGTGATCCGAAACGTTGATGGAAAAAATCTCACACACCCAGAAATTATACAAAGAACATTATGGATTGTGAAAACTTGATATCATTAATTGATTGTAATTGTCAAGGACGGTGGGTGTGCTTGTATGGAAATCTAGTAATGAGGTTTCTAAGTTGGTTATGTTTTCTACTCATTTTAAGCATGCTATCTTTCATTTGGGTTTTGTGAAATGGGAAAGTATGGTGTTTCAACTCAACCTACTAGGATTTCTAGCCATCTTATTATTTATGAATGTCATGAGGATTTTCCTAATGCTGAGCAGGAGATTCCAAAGACTCTTGTGACTCCTGAAGGAAAAAGGAGTTCTCATGGTTGAACGAAGAATAAGACAATTGTCTAGAGTACCTACAACTTATGAAATAGGACCAGTTAACAAGAATTGGATAAATTCACAAGCAAGGATATGATTATACCTGTGATGAAGGTCATGAAAGAAAGAGACAACCATCCAAGCACCTAGGTAGGGAAACATGACTCTCTTGTTGTGCTTTCTAATATCCTTTCAGATGATGGAGATGACACTAATTCACGGTACAACCAGTACCTACTCTCCTTGGTGTTGTATGATGATTCTGATGAGGAGGTGGTGATGGTTCCTCCGATTGCCTCAAGAACAAGGAGTGGCAAATGGTACTCTGATTCTGAAGAATCAGAGTAATGCCCTGAATTTTTTTTCTTTTTGATGATTCCATTAAAAATGTGTCCATGGTTTTGGTCTTTTACTCTTCCATGTTGATGTGGAAGTCTTCCAGCTGGTATGGTGGAATTTTTTTACTTGATATGGACACTGCAACAATGACTGGCGCTACCCCATGGTAATATTTCTAGCTTCCCTCAAGAGCTTATAGAGAATTTTTTCTTTTTTCTTCCCCCTATTTTATCAATGATTACATATAATCATTTAGGGAATCACTCGAATTCTATTGATTTTTTTAAATGAATATGAAATGTAATCATAATTGAGCTAGATGCTTGTTGCTCCCCTATTCTATAACTTGGATTTCAAGGCTGATTACAAGGAGGAGGAGTTGAAGTTTTGGAATCTTAGAAAGGTCTAGGTGAAAATGTTAATCTCAAAAAAGGAGCATAATGTAAATAGATATACCAGAAACAAGTTTTTGGCCATACAATTATGATGTAACTATCTTAAAAGGGTTTTATACAAAGTATATGTTCTCCTATGTAAGTTCTTTGCAGATTATGAATGAGATTGTTAATGATAGTTTCACTTTTATTCTATTTTTTAAAATAAATGAATGGTTTTAGTTATGCTTGAATTCAAGGGGTTGATTAAATGCTAAAGTAAGGTCATGGTTTTGTGAGGAAATGATACAGGATATGGTAAGAAACCATATTTTAGATGTAGTGAGTCTAATGACATAAGATAGCATGCCAATGGTCCATAGATTACTGGGTTAAATTATTAGTGTATTAATGATGAATTGAAGAATGACTTTGTTTTCTGATGAATGAAGCATGGGTCTCTTCATTATTTTATCTTGGATGAAATTGATTTTATTAATGCATATAGCCAATGGCTTAAAATAAGGAAAAAATCATAATAGCCATCATTTGAACAATATCTTAAATTTGAAGTATCATTTTGGTGCAGGGGCACCATGTCAATTTTTTTCAAAAGAGTCTTACGTTTTTTTTGGTGTTTTTAGTCTTATGTCATCTAATAAGGTCATAATAGACCATTTGAAATGTAACGAGAGTCATTCAGGGTTATTCTCGCAAAATTTCTCATGTGAAAAATATAAAAAGTACAAAAAATGGAAGTTGAAGGGTCAAGTTATTTTTGTTCAAAGGGAAATAGTTGAAACTAAATGGTCATACTATGTAATTCTTTTGAAATCCTTGGTGAATGTTGGGGGAGATGTTAAAGCTTTGTATTGAATTTGAAACAATAATAAAAACACTATTCTCTCTGCAATTTACAGTTGGGATAAGTTTATATGTGTTTAAAAGGGCATTTTGAATGTTGGTTGAGGGTTGGAATATTGTTTTGAAGATTAAATCAATAATAAATCACTATTTTCTCTGCAATGTTTTAGTAAATTTGCTTCTATAGGTTACTATATAGTTTTGTACAAAATAATATTGGTCTACAAGCTATTGAATTTGATGGAGGAATCAAGTAACTACATTTTGGGCTCGATTTGATTGAATTTCATAAATTTTGAAGAAAGTTATTAGCAATTTATTGTAGGTGGTATGTAACCCCTAGTTTGAGGGTTTGAAGGTGAATAAAATATATTGTTGACCCATTCCATGAGTAGAACTACTTGAAACTTTGTGGAATGGGTGAATTTAGGTAGGGTTAGATGTTCATATAGGTTTTAGGAGCAACAGGTAGAGTTTGATAAGATTTTGGTGTTGCCCTAGTTGGTAGTTCATGAGTTGCCTTAAATTGATGGATAGGGATTAGAGTTTGATGAAAATGTATTGAGAAAGAATGGGAGTTGGTTTAGAAAATATTTGTAGACCCAAGGTGATATGTCTAAGTCATGTGTGAAGTGGTTTGTGTCTTGGATTTCATATATTCAAAAAACTCTCCTTGTATAAGCCTAATCAAGCCTAAGTAAGGGTTTTATGTTTAGATGATTATGTGGTTATTTATTTGACCAAAATCTGTTTATTTAGACCATTTATGGTCTATGGAGAACATTGGAATATGATTTTTTAGTAGAGAGAGTGATTGGGTTGGCATTTCTTTGGAAAATAGGCCTAATTATGGCCATTCCTAGAGTAGCAGTCTATTTAAGGGATTGATGTTCCAGAAAAAGTGTATGTATAAATTTGAAATGTCAAAATTGGGCCTAATGGGTATCTGGCATGGTATTTGAGAAGTGGGTTTGAGGCCTCCACAAAAATATATGCTCCATTTTCATTGTTTAATGGGCTACAAGGGAATAGGAGAGAATTGTGAGTTAGATATCATGTTGGGGTTTTTGGAGATTGAAAAATTGTTCCAAATAGTTTGAATTGTGTTTTTTTGTCAAATTCCTCACTGCTCTACATCACATTTGATTCCTAGCTCCAGATAGTTTTTATTTGAAGGTTGGCCAAGCCTTTAGTGGATTTTAACTATGTGCATTTGAGAGGAATTCATCTTTGTATGAATGTGATCTTAACTAAATGAGTATATTAGGAGTACAAATAGGATTAACCTCCTACGTTTCATAGAGCCCGAAGAGTAGAAGTAAGGACTCTTAAATCCTTACTTGTGTGTTGGATAATCGTCTTTATTATTAATAATTTAACCCTAACAAATTCATAGGTAAGGGATGAGATCATTTTTGGTTCATAAAATATCACCAATAGTCATCTTGACCTTCATGTGAACAGGATGAGTTTATAGAAACTCTGGCCATTTACATAATTCATAATGTTACTGATCTAAGTGAATTGACAAATATTTTACTGAAAGTATTGATTGAGCAGATTGAAGAAAGACTAAAGGAATAGTCACCCAACGAAAAAAAAAGAAAAATATGAAATTCAATTGGCTATGGAATAAAGATGTTCAAATTCACATAAGATGCTGATTGAGAGTATAAATAAATTGAAAACCTACATCAATAGTGTAAACAGTGTGTATAGGTATCATCTTTAGTGGCATACTGCTTTTGGGAACTATAGACCAGAAATTGATACTATTGAGCATGAATTGAAATCTATTGGGGAAACATATGATGTTCTTAATGACAAGAATGCAACACAAAAGGAAAGGATCAATTATTTACAATAAAATATTACAGTCATCATGGTAAAGAGGGATAGTATTGTGAAGAACTTTTGGAAATTCAAAGAGATAACTGAGTTAATATTGGAACTGTTTTTGATATCCTGGTGGATGCTAAGAACAATGCATAGAATATTGCTATTTTAAATACTCTTCTAGAAAAAAATGATTCAATAGTGTTGATCATAAAATCTTGTGCCTCCCTAATAGTCTTATGGGAAATTCAGCAAGTGGGGGACAATATGTGCCTCACTGAATACCTTCGGCATTATTATAGAAAGGTGAATCTTCTTTGAGTTTGGGAAAATGAAAAAATAAATGCAAACAGAAAAACCTGAAAGTGGCAGTGTACCAATGCTTTTACAACATTTCAAATACCAAAAGCTTCCCTCTATGAGTGATATGAGAGACACAAAACACCACTTCCCTTCATTTTTTGGAATAGAATGAACAAAAGAGGCTCGATACAAGCATAGATGCAATCATTCAATTGACCCATAGGAAGTGCGTATTAAGATCTGAATCAAAAATAGAAGTTTCAAAATTAATAGAAAACATATAAAATAATATAAAACCCTTCCTCCTAATATATCATATCATGAAGAAATGATAACCCTACAAAGAGTATGGAGAAGTCAAAAGAAAGTTGAGTTTCTAAATATTATAATTTAACCATATATACAAAAAACATGGAAATAAGATAATCAAACTATTCAGAATAAGAAACACACAATATTTTATCTTGGATGAAGATAGAAAGAGAGAAATATTGAAAAAGACCATATCATGCATAGTGTCAAATATTTCTTAAGAATAACTCGCACTTCAAATTTAAATGAACTATAAAATAGAGATCGGATTCCAATCTGATAATAGTTTGATCTTAAAATAGACATAACATGTGAGAGTGAAGCAATGTTCTATGAAATTTTAAAAAGAAAATATTTCTACTAACTAAGAAAGCTAAGGAAAAAATTTCTTACAAGAAAAATCTAGGAACTTCTTCATTATACTATTGTTCTCAATATATAGCTACCCAGAAGAGAAAAATGTCGACCTTGTCCATAATTAATGAATGCCAGATGTCCAACCCTGATAGCTTGGAAATCAGATTCTAGACATTTTATTAGGTTGTTGGAATCCTTCTCATGAAATTTTAGCTACAACATTTATATTTTTTAGATATTTCAATGGGATTAGCCCTTGTAATCACTCTGATCATAGAAAGATAGTCTAGAAAATGTCTTGTCAATCACCCAAGTTGCTTTGTTAGCACTGAATCACATCCCTCTATTGGAAAAATAAAAATGCATTCTAACGAACTCCGAGTGAACATTCTCAAGATACAGCTTCATAGCATGAAGGGATGACCTGTTAGAAGGGTAGATAATCTTAGATTTTTGAAAATAGGATGCAAGAAAATATCTACCAAGCCAACACATGGGCTTACTTATGACTAAGGAGAAATAAATTATTAAGACATGCACAACCATCACATTGCATATTGTGCATTTGTCGGAAATAAAAAATTATTACACGTGGATCACCCTGAAGACTAAAATAAAGTCAAAAGTCAAAAACAGACATAGGAAAGAAAATTCTACATAGTTCTGGTAACTCATAGGAGGCCTTTGCTAGCAAAGGCATGAACCTAGACCTCTAGTTATTCTTGGAGCTTAAGAAAGGAAGAATACAACATCTCCCAATTTACGTCAGTTGGTCAGGAAAGGCTATAGAAGGATTTATATGCTAGATCCAGCTCGAAGACTTCTTTGAAAGAAAAAAATCCCCATCTCACTGAAATGGCTCCTAAGTGATAGTAAAGATGAGATAGTTGAAGAACTTCATTCTCGATGTCACCCATTGCTGGTATTGAACTCGACCCTAGAAGGTGCGCAAAACTTTGAATCTTATTTCTAACCTCTTCTATAATATTCTTGACTAAAAATACATCTCCATTTGCCGACACAAATAGAGACAACCCATAGTTGTATCAAGATCTTGAAGTCCTTCGTGACTTCATTGAACCTCTTATTTAAAATCACTTGGTTGTTCTTGGTTTTGGATGCCACCTTATGGTAGTAAGTGAAGTCACTTGATTTACTAGAGGTAGCCCCCTAATCTGTAATAACTACACCTCTTAGGACCTCATTTGTTTCCACACAGAGCTTAGAGATCAAATTATATGATTTGACCAATCGGGGAGCATATTCCTAAATCATTTGATCAGCCAACAGGCTAGATTTTTCATTTATTTCTCGGAAATCCCTTAGGAATTGTAAGGTTTATTTTAGAACGGTGAGTGAGAAAATCATTCGCTCCAATACGTAGATACCAACTTCCTTTTTACATGAAGGGTTGTGAACCTTTGTGTAGAGGCTAACTCCTCTTGTGCTTGAGCCTCTTTTTCTTTCAATCTCTGCTCTAATTGATCTCTCTTCTCGAGGGCTTCTCCCATCTCTAAAACCAAATTTTTGGTCTCTTGATTCCAAGCATGCAAGGTAACCTCGAATCCTTGTTTATCATCCTTCAACTTTTTGATCTCTTGTCGAGGCTTTTGTAAATCATCTGAAGCCTGAGCTTAGATGTTGTCTAGCTCCTTTTTATATATTTTCATGAACACATTGGTTCTCTGTAATAGATTGGCACTCAACTACAAGTTCACCTTTCAACCTATATATTTCAATGTAAATTTGGATCCACTCTTCTTGGAGTGCTGCAAGAGATCATGTTGCTTCATTTTTTTGGTCTTGCACCTATAGTATGCAGGTCATTTCATCATTTTAGGCCTTGAGTTCTGATTGCAAATGGTTCAATGTTTTTTTTACATTTGCCAAATCATTCTCATGCTTTCTCAAACTCATATACAATATCTCATAATCTTTGTATACCACCTTCTGAGTTGTGTTGGCTAGGTCTACCTTGTTGCACAAAAAAATATCATTCAAGTCAAAACCCATTGCTTGAATATCATAGTCCTCCATCTGCATCTTTCCTTTGGGTGAAGTTGTGAGTGGGGTCATGGTGGTGATCCACAGAGAATTTATTTATTCATTAAAATAGGTTTTAATCTTCTTGGAGGTTGGCAGCTCAAAATTCTTCTCCCTTCTTTTCTACTTTCTATTTTGTCAGGCCTGCATAGTGGCATCGAAATTCTTTTGGAGAGTCTATGGGGTGGTGATACTCTATGTCGCCATAGAAGCACCAAGGGGTAGAAGGAAAAGAGTGACAAAAGGAGATAATTGGGATGTATGGTTATGTGGAGAGGAAAATGGGAGAGTAATCATTGAGAAAAGTGAGATGCCAAATTAGGATTCGACACTTGGAGTACCAATCAGATAAAAAAGAGTAATGAGAAAAGGTAGGAAATTTATGTCTGAATACGGATGAGCCTAGGGTAACAGGTAGCATGGGTGAATCGAATTTCTCTATGGGGGCTCTAGATAGGGTGATTAAGGATTCAATGGTGGCCGAAGTGGATACTACTTGTTTTGCACGCAGTGGTGCATCACTTGATAGATTAAAAATGGTAGGGGTCTCATTTGGAACTAACAATTGAGGGTCTGAAGGTGGCGGATTATTTTCAATAGATGAAGGAAAATGATTAACCAAAGATGCAGAAGTAGGAAGAAGAAGGGGGCCAAGACTTACTTAAATTGTGACCATCCAAACACTCTAGAGATTAGACTCTACTTCTTTTGCATTTTTGATGGTTGCAGGGTGATCCCACAATAGTGGTTTACAACTTTTGGCCAAACTCGACACTGAAATTATTATTTTTAACTAAATCTTCACATTCAGGCATCTATAGCGGCTAAACCGTGAGAAATTTGAAGATGATGCAAACTAGAGTCTCATCACATTTTTTCTATACATTCTAAAAATATTTTTTTCAAAATTTTGGAATACGATTGCACTTCTTTTTCCATCTCCCATGAAAAACTAGTTTTTTTCAAAAAATATCTTTTTTTAAAAGTGACGCTCGTTGTTTACAACATAACTTTTTTTGTATCATGGTCAAAATTCTATTTTTTTGAATTTATATTTGTAACTACAATATCTAGAACTTTAATTTGGTCACACATGTTTTTATTCAATATTTTTTTTTTAATAGAGTTTCAAAGTCAAACCAATTGCAATTCAGACATAAGCGGATTGTATACAACATCAAAAAAATTGTATGTATCAACATTCAATTTTGATTTTTTTAATGGATCAAGGACATCAATACCTAGCATGAACATATTTAAAAAGAAATTATTTTGATAATTTTCTATTTTTCCACATGTGCAAAATAGAGAGCTTTATTTTTGGTGAAAAACCTATGTTCAATAAAACTAAAAAAACACATACATAATAAAACTAAAATGTATTAAAATTATATTCGTCGGATAGCTCATTTGATCCCCCAAAAGGTAAATCAAAAGTGATTTTTAATCAACATTTTGATAGGTGTAAAGGAGACTCATTTATAGGTATTGTTAAAACTAGTGAGGTTCAATCCAAGGAGGTTTGATCTAAGGTGGTTTGATCAAACCCTCTTCAATTGGAATCCTTAAAAGGGAAATTTTAAAGGATTAAATCATTATATTTTCTAAAAATATTTGATTTAAAAAAAAATTAGTTCCTCTCAAAAATTGTAAACTAGCTTTGTGTGATCACTAGGTGGATCAAATGTGTGCAGGTCTTGCACTTATGGTAACTTCATCTGTCATGAATTAGAACTTCTTGAATCCTTTGCAAATGATCTTCCCAAATCCTTACCTTCTTGTTTTGTGGTTGATTCTCTTGGGGACCATTGGGTTCTCTTTGCTTTACTTCATACACTGGTGGAAGATACAACATATGAGTCCTTTTTCTTAGAGCTCTTTCCCTTGTCTGATTCCTGTGGTTGGGGAGCAAGTTGTGGAAGTCACTCCACTATTAATTCATGGTTGGACTCTAGGTTGTTATTATCGAAATAAACTTCTCAGTCATAATTTTCCTTGAACTATTCATAATATGGCTTAGATTCCTCAAGCGACTTATGAGTGTTTCCCATTTCTTGTCGGAAATCTCCATAAGTCTTCCATTTTGTATTCTGACCATCCTTGTTGTATCATCTATTTTTTTATGGTTTTTCCAATCAAAATATCCCTCTCATATCTTGCTTGTGGTGTATAGAAACTTAACCACTTTGCCTCTTCATTGGTATGAGGGCCAAGTTGAAGTACAAATCTGACCTCTCTCGAGTCAAGATTATCTTAGATTCCACATACTCTCATACCTCGTTCCTCAAGGTAAGTTTCTTTGATGGATTATAGTCCCATTCATGACATATGAGGACTAAGCCCATAGCTTCCAACATGTTGGCCAACTTCTTTTGTGCTTTATGATTCCCTAGAACTACTCTATTGTTTGGAATGCAGAGGGGAAGTAGATATAACTTTATTTTATTCCTTCCTCTTCCATACGCATTGTCAGAAAGAGTTTCCTGTCGGCATGCCTCCAATGCAAAGAATCTATTTGTTACAAATCTAGGGAGTCAGAAAGGTTCTTTGGAAATACCATGATATCTGGTAAATGTAAAATCATCCTCGAAGAAGTAATCTATCGGGGTTGATGAATTTTTTATCCATAGGAAAACTTGAACAAACAAGCAGTTACTCGACCATGGTAACAACTCTTGCAACATTGGTCCCAAAAAGAGATGTAAGAACTAATAATAGTTACTTGTCCTTGACAATACATAGGTCCATATAAAATTTGGATGAATTAAACCCTCCTCATCTAACCTCAATATAGGAAAATTTATTTCCAGAAACCTAAAGTTTTGAGGCAGGATAAAATGAACCAAGAAAGAAGAATATCTAAATTTAGATTCATCTTGGTAAGTTTTTAGCTCTAGAAACATATTTATAGCTATCACATCAACAAAATTGAAATACCCTTGCTCCTACTCATGCTTGAGTATTAGAGCCAAGGCCATCTATAAAGGATGGACTTCTTCATCATTATGAAGGCTAAAAATCTAGGCTACCATTGAGAAAAGATCTTGTGTGCTTTCTAGAAACTTCTTGGATGCCAAAAGAAACACAAAAAACCCTCTAGTCAACCTCTCCCCTATTTCATGATGATTTAAACCCTCCCTTTCATTTGATTCTTCCCAATAGGTATCTATATCTTCTTCAACGAATGGCTCGACATGCTGGTTGAAATCTATGCACAACATTTCTCATATAAATAGAGTAGATATTGTGACCTTGGTTTTGTTGCATTTTATGGTCTCATTTTCCTCATCAAATATTCTAGCCCATGCGTCCACCAATTTTGGGCATGGGTGTATGGCAATTACCATGAACTATGAAAAACTGCAATTCTAGTGTTGAAAGGCAAAACCCTCAGAGGTACCATGCTATTTCATTCTTTGAAATTACCCTTCTCTAATATTTTTAGGGTTCTTTTCCAACCTTGGTTCAAATATATTGTCGAAAATGTCTTGCACGGCTTCTCTTTTAACACTCCTATCTATTAGCAACTTTTTACAAAATTTGAATGGTTGATCCCCAAGAACTAGGGAATTGGTGAATGATCTTCGCCCAAAAATATTGGCAAAAACAGGCCTCCTTGATGCAAATTCTTCTCTTCTTCCAGTTGTTGATGGTTCTACCATGACTACTTCAAAATTTGCACAGAGTTTTATTGAAATGGCCACTTTCTCTTTGCTTACTTTGGGAAAAATTGACCTTTTCGTGCAATTAATTTCTCCAAGAATTACATCCAATTAAGGCTATGTCATTATTGTTGGTCCATTAAATGCTTCCAATGAGGAGTTAAATTTGGGTAGGGGATTTGTATTTGTTGAGAATGCCAAAAACTCTATAGAAATGGATTTAGTACATTCCTTTTTTTTTCTTTTTTCTCAAATGAATTTGTTGCCTTGGGAAGAGTGTCCTTAATTATGTCAATCTTTTCTTAGTGATATGAAGTACCCTTGAAAAGACAAGATCATTAATTTGTCAAATATTAGCATGTTAATCCATGTCCTTTCACCTATGCAAGCTAGCTGATGCTAATGATGGCCAAGGAAACACATCAAAAATTGGTCTATACGAGCATTTACTCCCAATGCCCAGACATTAATTTTGAGACCTTATGTCATATTTTTTGTATGATCTATTCTCCATTCACCAACTGCTTTGATATTTTCCCATTATCATCTAGTCAAAAATAGAACTTGCACTATTTAGCCATACTGACACCTCTTTTCTATAAATAGCTATGCCACCTCAAGGCTATATTCATTCAAAAAAGTAAAACTTTGGATTTTATCTATCTTCTTTTCTATCTGCATATTTCCTTCTACTCTACTCCTCTAACCATGTTTGCCAACTTGGGTACTCTTGTCCATCTCCTCCCATAAAGGACATACTATTCCTTCATTGGAGAGATTATGGGTGAGATAATTAAGTACCTGGTAAATGGGTGTGATTTCCTAGGAGTAATTTCCTTTCGATGGGTCTTTGGCATGGACTTCATTGAAGAAGAGAACCAGATGCGAACCAATTGCAATGTCCTATTCTGCTTTGTGCTCTCTCTGTTGGACCTAAATGTTGCCAAAACAAAGATAGTGGATTTGCTTCACCGAATGTTCGTCGTCTCTCTGCTAGAAGGGCTTGCAAAAATTATGCAATTTTTATCCCTAGTGTTGACATTCCTAGCATGATGGACCTCCATAGGTTCATTGATCATGGCGTGGATGTGCCTTGTCTTCCCTTTCTCGGAAAATTTAACACCATGGACCTGAATAGCCACCACACTCTATCTCTACCCACCGCCACCTACCTCCTTTGGGAATATGGTGTCGATGAAGCTCTACAACAATACAACTTCAAAAATCAGTTCGAGCTCGAAATCTTCTACCGCACAAAATGAGGTTAGTGTTCGTGAATTGTTTCCTTCTATCATGCTTACAAAGAAGAAGAAGAAGAAAAAGAAAAGAGATCATGAACAATAATTCCCTATAACAAAGGTTGGAGGCCTTCATTTTTATTTTTTGTAAAAGTGCCTCCATTTTATCTTATTTTTGTATTTTGCTCAAATACCCTTTTTCTAGGTTTTGCTCGAAAGAGCCTTTCTGTTAGAATATGAGCCTTAGGGTACCCAATACTGTAAATTCAATGAATACAATATATATAATACATATTTTCATACTTCTTTTGATTCTTCGCTTTATTCTTTAAGCTAAAACTTAAAATATTTTAACAAAAAATTTACATATGTTATATATCTCTGGATTTTTTTAAGACTATCATACTTTAATGGAAAGATTTCAGATAAATATCATTTATCGATATCTCTAAATAATTACCTTCCATATATTCTAGATCATATGTATTCTTCTCCTTGTATGCCCTGATTTAGAAGGGGCCCTTCCTAAATGCTTCAAATTTGGTGTGTTGTCCTGGCTTTGCAGTGCGCTCATCATATTTTAGCACTAAGCTCCCCTCCTAGAATTCTAGGTCAGAAGTATTTTATCGAACCATCACTTGACCATCTATTGGAGTCCAATTATGGCTTCAAAATTGTTTTCTATGTCTTCCTCAAGTTTGAGGAGTTTGGCTATTCATACCTCCATTCCACCAGTTTCCTCTATTTCTAGGGCTTTTAGTAATTGTAAGGCGGGGAGTTCCATAGAAGTAGCTAAGACTACTTATTTGCCATATACTTAGGAGATGTCTTGAATATCTATTTTCATGTGATTTGGTTTGCCCACAGAGCTACACATAGATGTTCATGCCATTCCCTTTGTCGTTCAGACTCAATGCACTTGATTAACCTAATTAGGTTTTTATTTGTGAACTATGCTAACCAATTACCTTATGGGTAGTAATTTGAAGAGGTCTTAAGATAGATCCCATTCCTAATAGAAAAATTTGACACTTTCAAACCTATGATGGCTCTAGAATTTTCAGATATAATAGTCTTTGGTGAACTGAACCTAGTCACCTACCCTTCTAGAAAGTTAAAAATCTTGCCTTCTATAGCACCTTCCAGGGCAATAGCCTTTGTCCATCTTGTGAATTAGTAATTCATTGTGAGGATCCACTTATCACCAAAACTAGAGATAGGATTTATTATTCTGAATAATTCTAATCCCCATTGAGAAAAGGGCTCTTTAGTTACAATGGGACTCAAAGGGAAAGAAAAATTATTTCTTTTGCCAATAAAGAATTGGCATTGAGTGCATTTTTTACCCAATGGTGTAGTTCCAAAAGAATTAAGGGCCAATAGTATCCGACTCACATAATTTTTAGAGTGGTGGTTTTAGCGAAAAAAATTCCTCCCTCAAGACTGTTGTGGAATTTAAATGGAACCATGTTTGACTAGAACTTTTTTAAACATTGGAGAAATACTCCATCATAGTTCCTTTTAAATAAAATTCCTTTGACCAATATATACTTGGTGCCTTGCAATTGATAGTATCTTTGTTTATGGGAGGGGAGAGCTATCAAGTAGTATCCTTTCTACACATATAACATCTGATCTAGTACCCAAGATTCATTGGATTCAAATATATTTGAAAAGACTTGATCAATCTCGTTGTCGGGTTTGAGACCTGACTCTTGTGCAAGGTATTTGCACATTCCTCTTCCCCACACCAACTTAGTTGTCTTGATGTCTATTTTGTACTCTAGGATCTTGGTGATCCAATTGGATCCTTTTTTAGTTATTTCTCCTTTAGTGATGTATTCTCTTATACTTGGATTAGTAACAAAAACGGTGATCTTATTAGCTGACACTAGGTGTTGGAACTTCTTGAGACTCTTAACAATGGAAAAAGCTTGCTTCTCTAAAAGGGTATACCTTGTTTCATAACTTTTGAGGGTTCTTGAATGAAAGGAAATCAAATGTTCCCCATTATCCTTCTTGTCTTTTTCAGTGAGCATGGAAGCTATACTATTTTGACCACTCTACACATATAAGAAAAAATCTCTGGAAAAATCTAGATTAGCTAGTACTGGAGTAGCAAAGATAACCTTCTTTATCTTCTCAAAATCCTCCTTGCCTTCTCGATTCCATTTGAAAATTAAATTCCTTTTGAACATCAATGTGATGGGCCTTGCGATGTCTGTAAAGTCAGAAATGAAAGGATTGATAAAATTGATCTTTCCTAAGAAAGATTGTAACCCCTTTTCATTTAACAGTAAGGGAAATCCATTATAGATTTGAATCTTTCAGATTCTATTAAAATTTCTTCCTTGGACACTACAAAGCCAATTAGTTTACCTTGAGGTACTCTAAAAACACAATTTTTGGGATTTAAAGAAATCTCAAACTTTTGGCACCTCTGGAAGACCTGTTCTAAATGATCAAAATGATCAACCTCCAATTTTGAAAAAATAGTCAGATCATCAAGGTAAATCAGAATGATTGAATTGATTAATCTTGTGAAATCAATGTCCATGGCTTGCTTAAATGTCACACCACCATTTGAGAGTCCAACGGGAATCTTTTCATACGTGAATAAACCCCACTTAGTGGTAAATTTCATTTTATGTTGCTTTCCATCTTTGACAAGCACTTGATTGTACCCTAAAAATCCATCAAGCAATGATAACATCTCTGACCCAACCATTGTTTGTAAAATTTTCTCCATGGATGGTAAAGGATAATGATCTTTCAGCAAGGCCTTGTTTAGGTTCTGAAAATTGACACAAAGCCTGATATCACCACTTTTATTTTGAACTCGTACCAAATTAGACACCCAAGTTGACTATTCTATTGGATAAATGATTCAGGACTCAATCCACTTAGTGATCTCTTGTTCCATCAGTGCTTCGAAATTTAGATTAACAATCCTTTTCTTCTGTTAGACCAGCTTTGACCCCTCCACCAAGTCCATGGTATGCTGAATTATAGCAAGATCGTATCCTTTGAGATCATCATAGGTCCATGCTATAAATCCTTCATACATAGAGCATAGATCTCTTAGCCTTTCTCTATCTTCCCATTGTACATTTATATCAATTTTCAGCCTTCTGTCATTTCTAACATCCAACTCTTCATAATCCTTTTCTTTAGCTATGCACCTTTTCTTTCCATTCCTCACATCTTCACAATGAAAAAATTATCAAGGGAAATCAAACCCTGAGGGAGCTTATTTACCTTGAGTCGAATGAACTACCCTTTAGATGGTTTAAAATCTGATTCCGAACGGTCGGAAGGTCCTTCTGAATTTTGAACGAAAGTGAATATTTAGCCATCATCTTGAAACACTTGAAAATTTTGATCATTGTCAAGAATTGACAGTCGAACAATAATGTGGACTGCACTTTTCTTTGAGTCGGAGCTTAGTTTGAACTATGACCCAATGGAAGCCATTTGATCTGCAATATTGTTCAAGGATCAGGGAATACCTTGCAAATTGAAAGCTTCAAAACCCTCTCCCATGTCCGATGTCTATAGGCCTTCATCCTCATATTTTTTGTTGCTGCTTGTCCATAGACTTGGCTTACTACCAACTCAGAATCTCCAAATACTTGTAATCATTTTGCGCCCACCCGCTTAGCAAGGAATATACCATGGATTAATGCTTCATATTTTGCATCACTATTTGAGCAAAATAACTGGAAATGGTAGGCCTTTGGTGTAAGTGTTCCTAGGCTTGCTTGCACAACTAGCTAAGAGGATCCTTCCTCGTCTTCTTCTAGGAACTTGATTCTTTCTAGGTCCTTTTTAGGCTTAGATGATTAACTAGGTCCTAATCTAACTCTTCTCCAAGAGTCTCACACCTTGTGCTTCACCTAGAAGGAGTAACACCATGTAATTTCTTCGCTGTTTATACCCTCACCTAGAAAACTCTAAGTGCCAACTCTTCACCTTTCATGAAATTAATTGTAGGGGTGTCTATCATCATGGAAACATTCCATTTGTTCTCATTTGGATCCATTGAGAAGGATCTCCAAGTCTTTCTCCAACTGGGTGACAGAATTTTCCTTGAGGAGGCCTATTTCTTGTAGGCCTTGATAGAGACCTTTACTTCATTCTAGCCCAAACTTTCCAAACAACTTAAAAAACCAATTCCACAATCGAATACCCTTTTTGATTTTTTGAAGGATTCAAAATATTCTATACTCCTAAGTCCTCCATACACTAGTTTCCTATTATCTAGGTTAAGTAGGGTTATTAGGCCTAGTTTGTAGGATCCCACTGGTTTTCTTGCTCAAACCTCACCTGAATGGGTCAATAGTCCCTCAATTCTCCTATCACATCAAGACCTATTTATGTCCCACCTAGAAAAGTACATACCCCATGTTTTACTTCACTCCCCTGCCTATTTTCTTGAAAACACACTGTCAAACCTCTAATCAGGCACTCTAAGCTCTCCTAGGACTTGACATTAAACACAGTTGTTCCACTCTCCATGACTCCTAACTCTACATATGTATAGACCAATGGCTCCCCTAACACATCCATCTACCCTCAGCAAACTCCCGTGACTAGATTTCATGGGGGAGCCATAAAAAGACAAGATGGTCAAGATAGGACTAGTAAAACCCCTAAACCTTAATCTAACTATTCAAGACACTAACACAACTTAAATCAACTTACTTGTAGAATGGGAAAATATTAGAACTATCTAATGAACATGACTCTAACACTAAATCCAAACATTCAATTCACTTAGTATCACTATCACTCAATAACACTTAGAGTTCACATAAAAAAACCAAAAACACAGACATTTTAGAACTATTTTCTATTTCAAAAAAAAAACTTGATTATAATCTCTCGCTCTCTTGAATTTGAGCTTGCTTCATATTAGGTGACATTCACCATGTTTTTAGGGTATTTTGGTCGATCCCCCCACTCCTATCCTTTAGGGGATCCTATGTAACCGATTTGCATGCAACATTGGCCACTATGCCACCTTCCTAACTCTTAGGACCTCTATCTCCTATATTTCAAGTAACCAACACCATTAAAGGCCTCATGGCATCTTCCTAACATCATTCATGTGTTTAGAACACATTTAAGACTCAAATCCCAACTTAAGCTACAAAATACTAAGCAAATAAAAGCTACTACCAATGACTAATTTGGTGACCTTAGTCCTAATGACTAACTCACTTAGCCCACATTACAATGACCTTCTAAGGTCCAAAACAAACATACAGTTACTCTGACTTGGCTAATGTCAGATACAAGCCTAAAATATCCTAACTATGGAGGTTAGCCTAGGTGTGCTCCTGCACCATCCTCCCCAAAACAAAAGAGTTCAATCCACCCTTGGATTGAGTAAGTTTAAATCAATGCCCAACTTCTTTAACTCTGATTCTTTGATCCATACTGCATCAACATTAGGTTGACCATGCCACTTGATCAAATGTTCCTTGTATTCCTTGGGTCTAGTCTTCTTGTAGACCCTAGTATCTAGTATACTATCATCTTGCTTGACTGTAGCTGAAGGTAGTTTGAGCTCTTCCAAATCATGAATGACTTCATTGAGGCTTTGATCCATATCTGGTGGTGATAATTTGTAATGAACCAGATCTGCAATGTTGAAGATAGGGGATAGTCCATTGTCTTTTGATAGCTCCACTCTAAAATCATTGTTCCCATACTTTGCCAAGATAGGACAAGGACCTATCCTCTTCATCCGCAACTTGTGAGGGACACCTTTCTGCAATCTGGACTTGTTTAGATGCACCATCACCAAGTCTCCCACATTAAACTAAACTTCTCTCCTATGCTCATCTACCTTGGTCTTATGCTTCATAGTTTTCTCAGTCAATGTCTTCATGACTGTGTCATGAATCTCCTGCATTGCATAGGAAAAATCATTAGCATATCCACTTCCCTTAACTCCATCCCTTAGGTCTCTTAGTTCATAGACTCCCCTAGGATGTAAGCCATACACAATTTCAAAGGGACTCATCCCTATGGACCCGTTTACAGTATCATTATAGGCATATTCAGCTTGCCCAATCAACTAATCCCATTGTTGACCATACTCCTTGGTCAAGCACCTTAATAGATTTCCAAGGCTCCTGTTTACAACCTCAGTCTGACCATCATTTTGGGGATGGTATGCAGATCCAAAAGATAAATTAGTGCCCAATCTTTTCCAAAGAGTCTTCCAAAAATGACTCATAAACTCAGTGTCTCTATTTGACACAATGCTTATCAGTAGCCCATGTATCCTTGCTATCTCTTTGAAGAAGAGAGAGGCTATTTGGATGGCATCATTGGTTATCTTACATGGCACAAAGTGAGCCATCTTGTTGAATCTATCCACAACTACATAAACACTATCCATGCCTTGTCTTGTCTTAGGTAACCCAACTACAAAGTCCATTCTCAAGCATTCCCATGGCCTAGTAGGAATAGTTAGTGGTTGATATAGGCCTGCATTTGAAGAAGTGCCCTTAGCCTTTTGACATACTATACAACTTTCCACATACCTTCTTACATTAAGATTCATCCTTGGCCAATAATAGAACCTTTGAACAAGTTCTTGTGTCTTTGTGATCCCAAAATGACCACTCAATGCTCCATTGTGATTTTCTTGAATCAAATTCTCTCTAATAGAGCCTCTAGGGACACATAACTGATTTCCCTTAAACAAGAGATCACTTTGCAAAGTATATTCAACATATCTACTATGAAAATGATTCTTGTATTCGGCACATACCTTATAAATGTCTACAAAATCTTCACCATTTGCATATAGATCCTTGAAACGATCTATTCCCATGCTCTTCAACTGAATCTCTTGGATGGTAAGAGTTCTTCTACTCAAGGCATCTGCCACCTTGTTGAGTACTCCTTTCTTGTGCTTGATATTAAAAGTGTAAGCTTGTAGGTATTCAACCCACTTCATGTGCTTGTGACTCAATTTCTCTTGAGAATTTAGGAAACTAAGTGCTTGGTTGTCTGAGTATACTATGAACTCCTCGGGAACCAAGTAGTGCCTCCATTTCCTTAAAGCCTAAACCAATGGATACATCTCAAGGTCATAAGAAGAATACTTCTTCTTGGCTTCACTTAAATTTTCTGACTGAAAGGCCACTGGTCTACCCTCTTGGCTTAGAATAGCTCCAATAGCCACATTTCTTGCATCACACTCAATGGTGAATAGCTTCTCAAAGCTTGGCAACACTAAAACAGGTTGGGTAGCAATATTTTCCTTCAACAACTCAAAACTCTTGCTAGCTTGATAATTCCATACAAACTTAGTCTTTATGCCTCCTTTAATGGTATCCAACATAGGAGCACAAATAGCACTAAATTTCCTTATAAACTTCCTATAGTATTGAGAAAGGCCATGAAAACTTCTTACCTCTGTTACTGTCCTTGGAGTAGGCCAATTGAGGATGGCTTTAACTTTGCTCTTGCCCATTTTCAGATTGCCATGTGATAGGACAAATCCAAGGTACACTAGTTTTGTCTTGATGAACTCACACTTCTCTAAATTGATCATCAACTGCTCCTCATGTAGCTTCTTGAAAACCAGCTCTAGATGTTTGAGATGTTCTTCTCTTGTCTTGCTATAAATCAGTATATCATCAAGATATACCACTAGAAATTTGCCAGTGTAGTCTTTGAGGACTTCATTCATGAGCCTCATGAATGTGGAGGGGACATTAGACAATCCAAATGGCATGACAAGCCACTCATATAAACCCTCATTAGTTTTGAAGGTTGTTTTCCACTCATCTCCCTCATGTATCCTTATTTGGTGGTAACCACTCTTTAAGTCTATCTTGGAAAAGTACTTGGCTTCCCCTAGACAATCCATTAGATCTTCAATCCTAGGGATGGGGAGCCTATATCTGATGGTTATCCTATTTTTGGCCCTTGAATCTATGCAAAGTCTCCAATCTCCTCCCTTTTTCGGTGCTAGGACAGTGGGTATGGCACATGGGCTGATGGTCTTCTTAATAAGACCTTGGTTTAGGAGTTCTTGTATTTGTCTAGCTATTTCCTCATTTTGTCGAGGGGTCATCTTAGAGGCTGCTTTATTGGGAAGGGTGGCTCCTGGTATGAAGTCTATCCTATGACTTATATCTCTTTTGGGAGGTAATGCTGCTGGTTGTCCACTACTTACAATGCCTTCAAAAGTCTGCAACATGCTTTGTATCTCTTTAGGTAACTTTGGCTTCTTGGCTGCTTTGTCACAACTTACCTCTCTTGGCCTTAACACTAGTGCATATCGAATTCCTTCTCCTTCTTCCAAGGCTTCTAAGAAATCTTTTTCACCAACCATGAGTATATTAGGGCCTACTATCTTCACCTCTGTATCTTCTAATAGTGACTGAATTTTGAATGTTACCTTATCTTTCTTGAAAGTATAGGAGTTCTTCACTCCATCATGCATAGCTTGATGGTCAAATTGCCATGGTCTACCTAGTAGCAAGTGACATGCTTCCATAGGTAATGCATCACACAAAACTTTGTCCTTGTACCTTCCAATTGAGAACTCCACCCATGCTTGTTCATTTACCAACACATGTTGGCCTTTATTTAGCCATATGCCCTTGTAAGGATTGGTGTGGGGTATCCTTGTCAACTTTAGCTTGCTGACTACTTCCTTTGACACAATATTGTCAGTAGACCCTGATTCAATGATGACTCTACATACTTTCCCCATCATCTTGCACTTTATCCTAAATAGAGACCTTCTTTGGCTTGGTTCCTCCTTAACCGACTCTTTAATCAAAGTTCTCCTCATCATGAGGTTCTCACCTTCCTTTGAATTTAATGGTACCTCCGAATTTTTCTCTGCTACATTTGTCTCATCATGAACTAGATTAGTTCTCTTATCACCTCCTTGAGAAGTACTACCTTTCTCTAGAAACCTATAGGTAGGGTGTCCCATTTGATTGCAATGATAACACTTCATATTGGAAAAATAATTGCCTCTTCCTTGTCCACCACTTCTTACTCTAAAGTTAGAGCCTCTTCCTCTACCACCTCTACTAGAGCTTCCTTCTTGTTGCTCAGTGTGCTTCTCCTTGAGTCCTCGATTCTTAACTCTTTCCACCATACCCACCTCTTTGTCCTCTATTATCTTTTCCCTTACCTCTACTCTTGGAAGTTTTCTCTTCCTTCCTTTTGCTTTTCTCCTCTATCTTCAAGGCCATTTGATAAAATTGGTGAATGGTTTTGAAGTTCACCAGACTCATGTCTTCTTGAATAGACCATTTGAGTCCATTCAAGTACCTTGCTAGCTTCATGCTTTCATCTTCAACCATATTTGATCTTAGGCACAACTTTTGGAACTCCTCAGTGTATGCTTGGAAATCCAAATCTGTTTGTCTAAGATTGTGTCTTCTCCTATGAAACTAGACTTCATAGTCATCAGGTAGGTAGGTCTGCTTTACTTTAGTTACCATGCCCTTCCATGTAACTATAGGACCCTTTCCTTATTTTTCTCTTTCATTTTGCACAAACTTCCACCATGTGAGAACCGAACCTCTCAACCTTGACTTGGCCACCATGAATTTTTGGGCCTCTGAGATACCATCACATTCAAAGTAATTTTCAATGCTATCTATCCAATCCATGAATGAATCTGGATCCATTTATCCACTAAATAATGGCATGCCTTCCAAAGCTTTGCTACTTAAAGCCTTTAGTGCCTTCAAGAAGGGTTCTTCAGGAATAACAGTGTCAAGGGTTGGAGCTTCCTCTTCCAATTCCAATTCCTTTTCTATGGCTTCTTTCTCTTCCTTCTGATCTATTTTATTCTTTACCTTGTCTTCCTTTTCTTGGACTTCATCCAAGAGTTGCTCCATTTGAGTCAATCTTTATGTCAATAACTTGTTATCCTCTTCTTGTTCTTCTACCTTCTTCGCTAACTCAGCGTTAGTCACCATGGTTTTATCTTCCTCTTGTGTATTCTCTCCTACTGATTCAGTGGGTTGTAACATCAACCACAAGCCTGATCAAACTTTGCTCTGATACCAATATGGTGTAAGTGTTCCTAGGCTTGCTTGCACAACTAGCTAAGAGGATCCTTCCTCGTCTTTTTCTAGGAACGTGATTCTTTGTAGGTCCTTGTTAGGCTTAGATGATTAACTAAGTCCTATCCTAACTCTTCTCCAAGATTCTCACAGCTTGTGCTTCACCTAGAAGGACTAACACCGTGTAGTTTCTTCATTGTTTGTACCCTCACCTAGAAAAATCTAAGTGCCAACTCTTCACCTTTAATGAAATTCATTGTAGGGGTGTCTATCATCATGGAAACATTCCATTTGATCTCATTTGGATCCATTGAGAAGGATCTCCAAGTCTTTCTCCAACCAGGTGATAGAATTTGCCTTGAGGAGGCCTATTTCTTGTAGCCCTTGACAGAGATCTTTGCTTCATTCTAGCCCAAACTTTCTAAAAAACTTAAAAAACCAATTGCACATTTGAATACCCTTTTTTATTTTTTGAAGGATTCAAAATATTCTATACTCCTAAGTCCTCCATACACTAGTTTCCTATTATCTAGGTTAAGTAGGGTTATTAGGCCTAGTTTATAGGATCCAACTGGTTTTCTTGCTCAAACCTCATCTGAATGGGTCAATAGTCCCTCAATCCTCCTTTCACATCAAGACCTGCTTATATCCCACCTGGAAAAGTACATACCCCATGTTGTACTTCACTCCCCTACCCATTTTCTTGAAAACACACTCTGAAACCTCTAACCGGGCACTCTAAGCTCGCCTAAGACTTGACATTAAACACAGTTGTTTGACTCTCAATGACTCCTAAATCTACATATGTATAGACCAATGGCTCCCCTAACACATCCATCTACCCTCAGGAAACTCCCGTGACTAGATTTCATGGTGGAGCCATAAAAAGACAAGTTGTTCAGGACAGGACTAGTAAAACCCCTAAACCTTAATCTAACTATTCAAGACACTAACACAACTTAAATCAACTTACTTGTAGAATGGAAAAAGCTTAGACCTATCTAATGAACATGAATCTAAAACCAAATCAAAACATCCAATTCACTTAGTATCACTGTCACTCAATAACACTCAGAGTTCACATAAAAAAATCAAAAACACAGAAATTTAAGAACTATTTTCTATTTCCAAAAAAAACTTGATTACAATCTCTTTCTTTCTTGAATTCAAGCCTACTTCATATTAGGTGCCATTCACCATGTTTGTAGGGTATGTTGGTCGATTCCCCCACTCCTATCCTTTAGGGGATCCTATGTAACCGAGTTGCATGCAACATTGGCCACTATGCCACCTTCCTAAGTTTTAGGACCTCTATCTCCTATATTTCGAGTAACCAACACCATTAAAGGCCTCATGGCATCTTCATAACATCATTCATGTGTTTAGAACACATTTAAGACTCAAATCCCAACTTAAGCTACAAAAGACTAAGCAAATAAAAGCTACTACCAATGACTAATTTGGTGACCTTAGTCCTAATGACTAACTCACTTATCCCACATTTCAATGACCTTCTAAGGTCCAAAACAAACATTCAATTACTCTAACTTGGCTAATGTCAGATACAAGCCCAAAATATCCATACTATGGAGGTTAGCCTAGGTGTGCTCCTACACCAGCCTTAAGGGTCTTGGATTTTGTTAAAGACATCAACCAGACTCCTGATTCAAAACTGGCCTTGCATTTGGCACCATAAAAGGATAGGGTCCATAGGTGATTATCCATCAGATCGTCATAGCTTACCCAAACTTTCATTAATTTTGGATGGACCATGTCATCATCAAATATGAAATAAGTACCCAGTCCCATGACATGAAAATTGCCAAATAGGTCAAAGTCGATGAATTGCTTAAGGATAACCTCTTCTTTAGGGGTTTGCTCACTTGTGCCTTCTCCATATTTCAATATTTCGATGCAATATCCCGTTTGCTTCAAAAAATAAGTATGTTCAGCCTCAAAATAGAGAACAACATTGTCTGCTATTTTTTCGGAATGCAAAGATTCTAAGAGAATCTTCATCTTTGCTCCATGTTTGGTTCTTAATATTAGATGGGACCAATCTAGTGCCAAATATCCACCCAAATTTTTCGTAAAATTTCTAGAAAGACACATCCCAAAAATTGAGGGAATGTCAATTATTACTACCTCTTGTGAAACTGTTTGGCTTGGGCATCAAAAAAGGGTTAAGTATAGATCTTTTATCCAATCGACCATTAGAGCTACCCTTCTATCTAGCTACATGATTCCCTTGTCCAAAGGTTAATACTTGAAAATTAAGGCATTAGCCACTTGCTTTGGCCTGACTATTGTACTGACTCTCAAGTCCACTTGTTTTGGTGTGATTATTGTGTAGAATTTTATGTCCCACAATTATGTCAAAAAGAAAGGAGTGGTATTTAGCTTGCTTACCTATTTCTCTTTTTCTTTATCCGCATCATTCATATAAACTATAACCTATGAGATTTGAGGTTCCAATGTGGGAACTTTATCTTTATTCAAATCATGTGGATGAACTTCATCTATTTGCAACCTTGGTTCTTCATTTTTTAGTGCTTCTCATGGAAATGTATTTTCCTCGAGGAGAGATATTACATCCCACAGAGACATATTAGAAGGTGCATTCTTCATCTGCTCCACGATATTGAGTGCTCTGGCTAGTTGGATCTTTGGTTTGAATTGTAGAATCCCTCTTGGCTTCCAAGGAAGATGATCTATTCTGAATTTTTTTAATATCTTATCATGTAATTTATTAGGCACTGGTGGTATCTATTGTTGCTAAGTCGATCGAATAGTCAGCTAAGCAGTTGGTTGGGGCAGTTGTCTCTCATGCGATGGTGGTTGGAAAGACTAGAAATGAGGAAGATCCTATGGCATATATTCCTCAATGAGTCTTCTCTGTGATATGGTGTTGTAATATGACTACTCCTACGAAATGCTGGTTGGAGGGGTTTTGTTCGCAAAAACTACGTCCTCTTTTTCCATCCAGGATTAAAGTGTTTGATTGGGTGTTATGTCTAGCTCTTTCTCTATGGAAATCCCTTGCATTTGTGATTTGAATATGTCATTCTCTATCTTGAGAGAATCATATCCTTTTGTATTTGGCTATGTGCCTTTGTTCCTCTTCTCTGCTATTCTTTGTTGCAGGTTTCCTCTGGGGCACTTTTGAGGCATATGACTATCATTGCAATAAAAACACCATGTATTTTCATCATCTACTAGGTTATTTTGACCTAGTACCAACTCTTTTCTATGGTTGTCCTTGACCATCTCTAACAACATGGTAATCGAGACTATTTGGTTTGTGTAAGTGGCTTGCTAACCTCTCCAACCCAAAGGTCCTTGATATGTACTTTATTGATTATGTTGATAGAAGGGTCTACCTCCTTGGTATGTCTGAGTTCCTTTTTTTTGAGCATCTTGTTGCCGCTTAATGAGAACTAGCTCATTAGGAAAATATTGCATCAAGCTTATCATATGGTTAAGGTTCGTCACCACAGAGGAAGAACACTACGTGCTTGGTTGTGCAGTAGGGTACACATACATAGATTGGGGTGGAGTTGGGCTAGTAATTTGTGTCACTAGATTGTTCAAAGAAGACTCTTCTTGGAGTGTAGCGCCTGAGATTTTAGGAAAAATAGGCATCAAAGGTCATGACAAGATTTTTTGCATCTAGCAAACTATTCTCTGCATGAATTGCCAACTCGTAGGCACCTGGTAGAGTATCTACTCCCATGAAATTTATCAAGACTACAATATCTTAATTTATGGCCTTCAAAAATAACATGAATTCCATTGTAGTTGGAGCTCGTGTAGTAGTTGGGATCCTCTTCTAGGTTTTGTTAAACCTAATGTTGAAGTTTCTCATAGCTACTTGTGGGGATCTCTTAACTGTAATTATTTGATGTAATAGTGAGGAATGATATTCTTCCTCTAGAAAATGTTCAAAAAAAATTCTTTGAGATCATCCCACGAGCTAATAGAACCAAAATTCAGAGATTTGTACTAGTCTTGAGCCTTCCCTTTGAAATAAGTAGCCAAAAATGTGATAGCAATATTTTCCTCAGTGATATTATGCACCATACAGACTTCCACTACATCTTGGAGGTGTTTAGAAGGGGTTTTAAAATCCTTCCCAAATAATTTCAGAATAGCCTTGAGGGCATTAGTGGGTATGGCAGGCTAGACATCAGGTGGAATAGGTGGCCATAGTTTACTACCAATATCTCAAGTTACAAAGTTTCTGGGAGTAGGAGGGGGTACATGGGCCATGGAGAAAATATTCCTATATATTAGGTAAACTGGTATTCTTATTTGGAAACTTTGGCCTCCAAGTGGAGTAGAAAACACTTTAAACTCCAGACTCTTATTCCTTACTCTTCTACTTCTCACAGGTGATACAAAACCTACGTCTCTTCTTCTCCTAGGTACCTAGGTTGGTAATTGAGAGTATTGAAAGTTACCCTTTGATGATGCTCTTGTTTGAACCCTAGGCATGGAAATTATACTTTCCTTCCTCTAGTCTAATCAAAAAATATTTTTGACTTCTAATCATGCCTTTGGAATGGTCCCACCGAGCATGCCAAAAAAAAAAATGTTGATCATAAAATCTTGTGCCACTCTGATAGTCTTATGGGACAATATGCGCCTCACTGAATACCTCCAAGATTTTTATAGAAAGTTGACTCTTCTCCGAATTTGAGAAAAGGGAAAAAGAAATGCAAACAAAAAAATAGAAAAGTGGCGATGCGCGAACACTTTTACAATATTTCAAAAACTACAAGCTTCCCTCTATGAGTGATATCAGAGACACAAATACCAATTTATTTCATTTTTGGGAGGAGAAAAAACAACAAAGGCTCAATACAATAAAATATGCATTCATTCAATCGAGCCACAAGAATTGTGTATTAAGATTTGAACCAAACATAGAAGTTTCAAAATTAATAGAAAACATTAAAAAGCAATATGAACCCTTCCTCCTAATATTGCATATCATGAAGAAATGATAACCCTATAAAGAGAATGGAGAAGTCAAAAGACATAGTCCAGTTTGTAAAGATTATAATTTAATCATAGATACAGACATCATGGAAATTTGATAATCAAATTATTGAAATTAAGCAAGACATAGTGTTTTATCCTGGACGAAGATATAAAGAGATAAATTTTGACAAAGACCATATCATGCACAGTGTGAAATATTTCTTTAGAATAACTCGTACTTAAAATTTAAATGGACTTTAAAACAAAGATCAAACTCCTATCCGATAATAGTTTGATCATAAAATAAGCATAACATGCAAAAGTGAAGCAACATTCTATGATTTTTTTAAAATAAAATATTTCTACTAACTAAGAAAGCTAAGGAAAAATATTCTGTTAGGAAAACTTCATGAACTTCTTCATTATACTGTTGTTTTCAATATATAGCTTCCCATAAGATAAAAATGCCAACCTCATCTAGAATTAATGATTGTCAGACGTCCAAAACTGATAGATTGGAAATCCAATTCTAGATATTTTATTAGGTCATTGGAATCCTGCTCATCAACTTTCATCTACCACATTTATATCGTTTAGATATTTCAATAGGATTAGCCCTTGTAATCACTTTGATCCTAGAAAGACAGTCTGATAAAAGTATTGTCGATCACCCAAGTGTCTTTGGTGGAACCAACTCATGTACCTTCATTTGAAAAGGTAAAAATAATTTTGACAGACTCTAAGTGAACATCCCCAAGATACAACTTCATAGTGTGAAGGGATGACGTGTTCAAAGTGCGGATAATTTTAGATTTGCAAAAAGTGCATGCAAGAAAATTTCAACAAGGCCGACATGTGGTCCGACTTCTAACTGAGGAGAAATAAATTATGAAGACATGAGTAGCCACCACATGGCACATTGCACGTCTATCATAAATATAAAATCCTTGTGTGCTAATCACCCTGAAGACCAAAATAAAGTCAAAAACCAAAAATAGAGATAGGCAAAAAAATTCTTCACAAATAGTAAAGAACAAGAGTGTTTGTCTATGCATGGAGGATGGTAGTGGATTCTTGGAAGACATGTCTTTCAAAACTGAAAGAAAAATACAAGGAAATATTTTAAAGAAAGAAGGATTGAGGTAAAACATCATTTTTGATAACTTTTTTAGAGAAATTTTCAAGTAAAAGGAGAGATAGAGAGATAAATAGATAAATATTCATAGGAATTATTTTTGTGAAGAATGATTTTGATAGGGGGAGTAGTAAGAACATTTAGTTGTGGTATACCTGAATTTTTTTTGTTATTGATGTCGTAGGGGGAGAAAGGAAGCATGTCTAAAAATGAAAATCATTTCTAAAAATTATTTCATCTCATTAAAAAATTTAGAAAGGTTATTTTGTTTTCTTATCACATCTTCTGTTTCTATTAATGACAAAGGGGGATATTGTTGGATATTGAAGATTGAATCAAATGGTTTTCATTAATGTCGATAGATTGTCATTGATGTCAACACAGTATTGTATTTATGACTCGTTTGCCGAAATTTATTTTAGATGGAAGATGACCATTATATGTAGTCTGGTGTGTTGGTTTTTAGGTTTGATTGCTACCATGTGACAAACTATGATTTGGATATTTGAAGATCTTCGTCGACTTACGTGTGTAATACTTTATGGATATTTGGCCAACCTAATTAATGAATATGATACATACATATATATATATATATATATGCATATGTGTCTCTCCAGAATACATAGTGATGTGAGTTTATGCAAAAAGGATATAGAGATAGAAAATGGTGTAGATACATCAAATCAAAATAATCAAAGTAGGCAAAGATAACTAGTGTGTGATAAGAGTAGAACTATTCAATGATTAATGATATACAATACTACCTTTCTAGAGATTCATTTGTAACTAAATTTAGCATGAGAAAGGTGTAATTCATCAGTTCAATTTTAGTTGTAAGCCATCACTTTTGTACTTTGACAATGACCCATCTGGGTTTTAGCCTTGTAGATAGTGAGTCCTTAGACCGGGTAGTGAGCCCTATTTTAGGTAGTGAGCCTTTTTGTAATCGATTTTGATATTATCTATAGTGTGAGTTAATCCTCACTGTGTATTATTTATGCTATATGCGGATTTAGTTCCGGTAAAATGTTTAAAGCATTCAAATTTTGTGACAACTGATTCACCCCCCTCTCGGTTGTCCTATTCAATAGGAGCCCCAATCATCTTCCAATAACTTTGACACTTTTTCCATCTCGTGTCTCTCTTATTTCATAGATTCTATGTTCGAAATGGAGTTAATGTGTTAAGAGGACTTCTCATTCCCTTCTCAACTTGTCAAAAACTTTTAGGCTTAGGTTCTATTTCAACTTGGTATATACTTTATTGTTATAGACATACTTCATGATATTATGAATATTTGAAGGCACCACATTCATCTCATGAGTTTGATGTCTTTGTAAAAGAATATTATATGAAATATCATGATGAATAACATGAATATAATTTTGTAAGATAGATATTCCAATTGTAATAGGAAAAGTACTCACACAAAGCGGTTTTTTTCCTACATTGTCAAATCCTCAATTTGATATGGAATTAGGTTCAATTCTTGATTAATCCAAGCCAAATCTATCCGAAAGGGTCACGCTACACACATTAAGGGTGGATCCATTGTCAACAAGGGTTATTTTTAATCCCCACCCATTATAGGTAGCTATTATCATCAAGGCATCATTTTTGTTTCTTATTTCCAAAGGGGGTACTCATGTTGATGTAAGCTAATTTCTATGCTAACTACATTCATTTCTTGAATTAGAGTTGTCACACATTTGCATTTGTACTAGAAGAAACAACTACTTATTGCAAGGTGGATTGAAGCATAGTATGATAATTGGGTGAATTTTGAATTAGATCCCATAGGGATATTTTCATAAGAGTATTCTTAAGTTGTTCAACAAGATCACACTCCTTCCGATTATTTGAAGGAAAATGAGGAGCACTAGGAAAGATGGGTTGAGGAAAGGGTAGAGAGGTTGGAGTTGTTTATTTTGGTTGTGGATTGTTTATAATATTATATGTATGAGCTATAGTATTAAAACTTGATTGTTGTGAAACACTATTCTTAGGTGCTTCAAGGGTGAAAACAAGTTTGTTTTGAGTTTGAGGTTTGTTTGAGGGTGAGTAAAGGATGATTTGAGGTTGAATCACATTAACATATATTTATTTAAGTTTTTTGTAACAAGCCTTAGTGGATGTACCTTGTGAGATGAGGTCCTCAAGGGATTCATCTAACATTTCAAATTCATCACTACTAACAGGCTTGAGGGTTAGGTTAACTTGGAAAAAGAGATTTGACAAACTCAAATAACTATGCTTTCTCCAACTGGTTCATCGGTTTATAGGTCATTTTGGTTTTATTTTCCAATGAATTCCAAATCTAATCTAAGCTTATTAAACTATGAACTAATTCTGGAAATAGAAAATGAAATCATCTAATTATATCTACAATTTTAAGTGAAACTAAATTAAGCTAGATCGAATGAAATGCATGAAAAAGGAACTTTATAAATTGAAACAAAAATTTAATAACAACAAATAGAAGCACAAAAATAAGGTTTTAAATTATGCTATAAAATGTAGTTTTAGATCTAACATGGGACTAAATTTTCCAATGGGGTGTATGAGTCCCAATTATAGATTTTTAGGGATTCAAATGTTGATAAACAATCAACATAGAATAGACAAAATTTAGGTAAAACAACCTACACTGGGACTAAATTGCCCAAAGGGGCATATGAGTCCTAGATTGGGGTTTTGACACTAATTTTATTAAATTTTGAGAGAATGTTAGGTTTTCTTGTTTGAATTATGTCTAGACTAAATGCAATTACAGATTTTAGATGAAATTCAATGATGCAAGATGTGAAAATTCAACCTATATGCACTTTCACTAATGCAAGATTTAGAATCCATAGATGCAAATTAACTAATAGACATCCTAATGCCAAGTTAATTTAAGATAGATCTAGGACTATGATGCACTAAAAATAAAAAATAAGGTGTTCTAAATGCTAGCTTAGCCAAAATGAGACCCCAAAAATAGTTGTTTTGTATGTTTTATTACATAAAACAACCAATTTCCTACAAGTTTCACTCAAGGAATCCCTAAAGATCTCAACTGAAGGATGGAATGAGGGAAAAATATATACAATAAGGTTCCTTCAGGTTTGATTAAAGGTGTAAAGAGGGTTCACTACCAAGATAGTTCTTGGAAAGATAAAAAAATGTAAATGATATGCAAAGCTTAAGTAAATGACCCAGATTATGAAACATAAAATAATAATAATAGACTTAAAAAGGATAGAGGTGCACCTGGAAACCTGGAGAGGTTTAGAATAAGGTATGAAATCTTGAAAATTTTGACTTTAATTCTCACTGAGACTCATCCACCATGCTGGGCAAATCAGTCCCAAATTAAGGTTTTTGGGTAGAAACTAGAATCTAGCAGTGCCAAGTCTAAATCCTCAAAAACCTAGAAAATATTCTTTACAAGGAATCATACACCACAAGTGGTGTCTTAGTCCAATTAGATAATTTTGGGTAAGTGCACCAAGACGGTTCCCAAAAAGGGGACTTAAGTGGACAACTTTTTTCTGAAATCAGGAAATATTGACCTTGGACATGAAATTGAGAATACCTAGACTCAGAGATGAAACAAAAAGAAGGATTCAAGTGCTTTGAGTCTACTTTCTAAACTACTAATTTATTTTTAAAATTTTTAAGATTAAGGGGTTCAAACGAGGTATGTACACAAATTGGTGTTGT